>CM031596.1:89736615-89744115 GCA_018398815.1 Conus ventricosus
TTGCTTATTTATCATTTGTTTTATTTATTTGTTTTTTATTTATTATCTATTCATTTATTTATCTGTGTATCTGTTAATCTAATACTGCAATTGTAAGCGCATTAACAATTTAGATTTTTAAAAATGCAAACTTTCTGTCGAGTGCTCAAATGCCCATGTAATTTTGTTTGATCTTGAGGTTACACTTCTGTGCATTAATGGACCGCGCATCCATCTGCCCTCAAGAGAACGGTATTTGCATGTCACTGCTAAAGTCTTCCTTTGTTCAATTATTCAATATACAAACATCACATATTTACACATACATCAAGTCTGAACCTGACGTTGTTGCCTCTTTATTGATCCCCCCCCCCTCCCCCCTCCCCCTTTTTTCCCGACGTCGCAATTAATTGATTCTGTGCCGCCTTTACATGTACAGGTATGATGCATATCCCAGCCTACAGTCAATAACGTGTTTCTATTTTACAAAACACACTATGCATTCAACATGTGGCCAAAAAATCATCCTAGGTCTGTTAAATCTTCTTGAAGAATTCAGAACAGGTCGTGCTTTTTGGGCTTTTGTTATTGAACAGAAAATGAAAAATCCATGGTCAAAATGTCCATAGCCTATTGGCCGATGGGGCGATGAATTGGTAGAGGTTTACTGTGTTTATGATACGGCATGATGGAAGGCTGAGCCTTTTCAACTCCTTCAGCCTCGTTTAACCTTCCCTGAACTGAATCAGGTGCCTATTTCCTACTTGGTGGACAGAGAGGGTTTACAAGCTGAAAAAATAAAACATCTGACCACCCGTATGGGTTCGAACTCACGGCCGTCATATTTGCAGGCTTTGACCATTAGACCACAGTCTTCACAGAAAACTCGTTTTCTCGTCAGGAAGTCACTCTTTGATAAACAATGAAACTGCCACAGACAAACAGTTGTTCCTTGTGCTGCTGCCTTTGCGCAGTTTATCTACTAACGGAGCGTCTAACAAATGCCAGCTGACTTAATGGTTGGTGACCTTTGTGAAGATTTCTTTCATTGTTAGGTTCTGTCGTAAGTGCTTCGATTATACCACCAGAACAAATCACATAAACAAACTGGCCGATAAACGAACAAAGTTTGCTTTACTCCAGGATCCGAAGCTCATTGTCCTCATCGGCACTATTATGAAGCACAGTCGTGGACTTACAAGTGTTTCGCTCATGTCCATGATTATTGTCTTTGTTGGAAGTTAGGATGCACCTATCACCCTATGCTTTATCTTTCTCTTTGTATTCACTTTTTCAAGAATCTCTCACACCAACACACACCACACACACACACACACACACACACACACACAACACACACACACACACACACACACACACCACACACACACACACACACACACGCACGCACGCACGCACGCACGCACGCACGCACGCACGCACACACCACACACACACACACACACACACACGTACACACAGAGCGTGCGCTCTGACGATGTCGACAGCAACATTAACTGCCTTCTTGGAAAACAGAATGGATTTACTGTAGGAATGAATAGAGAAGACATAAGCAGTCTTTCCATGTTCCTGTGGTGTTAAGGAACCGGCTGTGCAAATGCACAAATGGTTGAAATGACAAAGATGGATCAGACATGTATTCCAGCAGGCCATTCCATAAGCCAAAGATGTTGAAGAGGGAGATTCGAATCCTGCAATCCTTGCTTAGGACAAAAAATCCTGAATGTGGTTTAAGTGGGGATAACAATTGGGTCCCCTTCTCCCGCCCAGTTCTCCCTCTCCATTTCGCCTTCCTTCACACACACACACACACACACACACACACACACACACACACACACACACACACACACACACACACACACACACACACACACACACACACACACTCTCTCTCTCTCTCTCTCTCTCTCTCTCTCTGCCTCTGTCTGTCTGTCTGTCTGTCTGTCTTTCTGTCTGTCTGTCTGTCTGTCTGTCTCTCTCTCTCTCTCTGTCTCTCTCTCTCTCTCCTTCTCTCTCTCTCTCTCTCTCTCTCTCTCTCTCTCTCTCTCTCTCTCTCTCTCTCTCTGTGCCTGTGTGACTGTCTGTAAGTCCCTCTCTGACATGATGCACACAAACACACACACTGATGGCCGAAACAGAAAGAAGAATCCAGGCGTTTGAGACCAGGTGCCTGAGAAAACTACTCCGCATCTCCTAAAAAGAACACAAGACCAATGATTATGTGCGGAACCTGGTCACTAACCTGGTTGGGCCCCACGAACCACTTCTGGCAACCGTCAAACCACGGAAGATGGCATGGTTTGGCCACGTCATTCGTCACAACACCTGGACCAAAATGACCATGCCAGATCTCCTCACGACAGCCACCAACAGAAGAGCCTGGAGAGAAGCGGCGGCTGCCTCATCACGACCCCCCAACGACCCCTGCAGTCAGGGGAATGACTGACTGACTGACTGACCAATATCGTCCACAATACTATGCATAATAATTCTTTCTTTCAACTTTGTTTTTTCTTATATAACTGCTGACTTTAAAGTGTTGATGAGCTGCATTCTGTGTCAAAACATTCAAGTTGTATTGATTTTGCCTTTCCCAAGACATCCCAAACCTAAATGTTTGAAAGCACTTGTAAGTACTTCAAGGAGTAAATTATTCTCCGGCAATTCCATGTTTCTCGGTACATTCCCTTTTGCCTTTGACCACCACTTCATTTCTGCTATCCCCACCCCTTGTGTGTTGGTTTTTATGTGTGTCCTGTCGTTTTCATTGATCTTGAGGTTTCCATTGTCATGTGAACTGTCTCTTGGACTTTCCATTTTTGTTATCCAGTCTTGAGATAAGGCTGGACAGAGTTTGCAGCCTTGTTTACTGAGTCTTCAAGCATGGTCAGTAACATTGCTTTGCCAGCTTCATCCCCCTTGACGATGCATTTCTGGGTTAGCCTCAGCCTTGTTTGGCAACACTGGTGAGCATTTTCTGTGAGTTTTGATGGGCTACCATCCTATTCCTTGTGTCTTTTCTAAGGCTGGCTGCTATTGATTCCAATATGGTAGTGCTTGATATTGTATATCAGTTAAAATCAGAGAAGCTTTGCAGAAAGAGTCACAAGAGCTTTGTATTCCGCCGCGCCCCCTTGGATCTTTCAAACTATCACTGTAACACCTTCAAAGGCTCTTGACTGTAACTGTTGAAATGGCTTTGCAAGGCTACAACAAACGTAACTGTTTCGGCCATTTGCTGTTCTACAGGCAGAGGTTTCATGACTCGTTTGAAGATTCATCCTGGATGAATCTACTAGCACACATAATTGCTGCGTATTGTGTGCTTTATCCTCCTTGATGGGAAAGATTGTCGTTTCATCCATGGATACTTTTAGAGTGGCCGTTTGGTGTACATTCCCGCAATGTGTTGAACCTGTAGAGAACATTACTGTTTTAAATGTACATCAGATGGATCGCGCTTATTTCAATGCCACATTAAAAAATGTATAAGAAATTGACAGAAATATACCAGAAACGTCAAGTGAAGAAATAAATTGAATAACCTAAGATCGACCACCTTCCTCTTAACAATGCAATTCAAATGTGTAATTAAAGAACACTATTTACAGACGGAGGGTAAAGGAAAGGTGAAATAAACGGGATAGGACACTGCAATAATCAGTTTGTTTGCCCGATCTGGCGTAATTATCTCCTTGTCGGATGGCTTTGCTGTTTCTCAGATAGGTCAGTTGTCTTCAGTGTATTCCTAAATGGTGTCTTAAATGTCACAAAGTGACACATACTTCAAGTGCTCATGATGACAACAACCCCCCCCCCCCCCACACACACACACATCTCTTCATTCCAGCCACAGACAGGCAAGTATGTCACATATATGTCTGTGATTCCAGACCTTCCTTCTGAAAGCTAGCTGCCATCTCTCTTTCTACATTGTGACCAACAGCAATATGCAGAAGAACAACATTTTTTTTTCAAGGAGTGAGAGAGAGAGAGAGAGAGAGAGAGAGAGAGAGAGAGAGAGAGAGAGAGAGAGAGAGAGAGAGAGGAGAGTGTTGTGTGTGTGTGTGTGTGTGTGTGTGTGTGTGTGTGTGTGTGTGTTCTAGATTAGTACGTGCTCATAAGTGCATGTGAACATGTGTTTGTTTGCGTGTGTGTTCAATTCAAAGACGTGTTTATGAGTTCGCACATGTACGCTTACAAATATGCGTGCACATGCACTTCTGCAATGGAAGTATGAAGGGACTGTGCATATGGATACACCTGTGATTACTGACAGCTTACAGTATCATCATTTCAACTGAATAAAGAAAATAATGTAACCAAGTAAATGAAGAGAAAAAACATCAAAATGGGAAAAGACGTGGTATTCATTGATGGTGAAATGACTATACGTATGTAACGCAAACAACAACAGCAATAACAACGACGACGACAACCACCCCACCACCACCACCACCACAACAACAACAACAATAATAATAGTAACAGCAACAACACAACAATAATAATAATGATAAATAATGATAATAATAATAATAATAATAATATAAAAATAATAATAAATAATAATAATACTGATAATAATAAGAATAATAATAATAATAATAATGTAGGCCTCCGTCAGTCGTGGCTGACCATGAATAGAGTATATCCGACTTAATATTTAGTTATCTACCTGGGCTGTCTGACTGACCCGAGCAGCGTCGCCTACGGTTGTAGAGACCGATGCGAGAGTGGCAGTGTCTGTGGCAGCGGTCACATCTGTATGATGACTCTAGCCTGTTGGCTGTTATACACTTTTCAGTCTTCTCCAATCTGCAGCTGTTTCTTGAGAGTGCTTCTCCAGCTTTTGCGGTCTGCTGCGAGCTCATCCCGACACTGTCTGAACAGGGTATACATGGTAGGGAGGCCAGCACAAGACAGAACTTCGGTGTTGGTCACCCTGTCTTGCTAGGACACGCATAGTATACGACGGAGGCTTCTAAGCTGGTAGGAATTGAGCTTTTTCTCGGGCGAGAATGAGTGGTCCATGTCTCAATGCATACAGTAAGGTGCTGAGAACGCAGGCGTTATACACAGCCATCTTTTTCTGTGTGGTCAGCTTGGGATTTGTCCACATTCTTTGTGTGAGGCAGGCAAGTGCTGTAGCTGCCTTCCCGATCATCGTGTCGATCTCAGTGCCAAGGGAGAGGTTATTGATGATGGTGGACCCAAGGTAAGTGAATTGATGGATGGCAGCAAGCTCATTGTCATCAATGCTGATGGCTGATGGTGACGGCGTGTCTTGACCCAGGACGTTCGTCTTCTTTAGGCTGATAGTCAGACCAGAGTCTTTGCAGGCCTGGGAGAAGCGGTCCATCAGCGACTACAATTCCTGCTGGGTGTGGGTCGCAACAGCGGCATCATCGGCAAACAGCATATCTCCGATGAGGGCTTCGAGGACCTTTGTCCTTGCTCTTAGGCGGGCGAGATGGAAAAGGCTGTCATCTGATCTGGTCCGCAGGTAGATCCCCTCTTGCGTTGTGCTGAATGCATGCCTCAGGAGGAGAGAAAAATGATCCTAAAGAGGATGGGGGCAAGGACACAGCATTGTTTGACACCACTTCGTATGTGGAAGGGCTTGGAGAGGTTGCCATTAAACTGCAGTCCCTTTCATGCTGGAGTGGAAGGACTCAACTAAGCTGTGCAGATGGAGGGGGGGGAGGGGGCAGCAGTCTTTCGGAAAGCCTTGAAAAGACCATCTCTGCTGACTAGGTCGAAGGCCTTAGTGAGGTCGATGAATGCAACACACAGGGCATTCGCTGCTTTCTGCACTTCTCCTGGAGTTGGTGAAGGGAGAAGACCATATCTACCATGAACCTCTCTGCTCGAAAGCCACACTGTGATTCCGGGTAGACATTCAGCCAGCTTCTGCAGGCGGATCAGGATGACCCGAGCGTAGACTTTGTCACCCTGTATTAAAAACAAGGGCGAGAGGAGCGACTGCGATAACAAGAGGCATCTCTCTTCCTGGCATCGTCGGCAAAGTCTACGGTCGGGTCCTCCTGATCCGCTTCTCTCGTGTCCTACGGTACAGCTCCCTCATTCCAGCACTGAGAGAGAACTGCATGCAAAGGGTGCAGAAGGGTAGTCTTGAAGTGTTTGATGAGGTCTGGAGGAATGCCATCATTGCGAGGTGCCTTGCCTAATGTTAGGCTGTCAATTACCTTGCCGAGTTCGTTCAAGGTCGGCTCTACGTCAAGTTCTTCGATGTTTCCAATAATGATAATGGTAATGATGATGATGATTATAATAATGATAATGATAATAATAATAATAATAATAGTAATAATAATAATAATGATAATAATAGTAATGATAACACTAATGATAAACATGTAAAATCTAAATGAATATGCGCGTGCAGTAAAACGCATGAAAATGACATTATTTCCTTACTGCTTTCACAGAAACGTCATGGCGTTTACGTACATGACACAGAGATCCCGAGAATCCGGAGTCTGTGATCTAGTTGATACAAATCTCAGTCAAGTGCACCCGCCATGGAAAATACCTGCTGTAAGGCAGCTTCATTTTGCAGAAGTGTTCACAGTTTTTGCTATTGAAAATCATGCTAATATTTCTTTTTTTGAAGCGGTTGCTGTTTCTTTCTGTTAATTCAGATATGAAAACATTTTTTTCTTCTTGTGAGCATCAGCTTCGCGAAGTGGTTTATGGTATAGTGGCCTCTATCTTTTCAACCCTGAGAGATGATAAATTTCATGTCTGGATCTGGCTCTTCCGTTCAGCATGCCTAAATAGCTGTTTGATTAGTCAGGTGTATGTGTGTGTGTTGTGTGTGTGTGTGTGTGTGTGTGTGTGTGTGTGTGTGTGTGTGTGTGTGTGTGTGTGTGTGTGTGTTTATGTGTTTGTATGTGAGCGCGCGCGTGCACAGGCGTGCACTCGACTTTTTCTCAGCTTTCCGCGTCCCCCTATTGCCTTCCTTTGTGCTATCTGCCTTTCGACAAAGGTGCCTAAAGCCATTGCTTTTTGACATTATTGACGCTCTCCAATTTGTTTAGTATAGTATCCATGATATGGGTCAATTTTCAACACTTAGTTGTGTGTTTTGGCATTCCTATCACCAAGCATTTCAGCAAGTCTAATGCCATGGAACTGGACTGAACGACTGAAGATGACAGCAGTTCCCTCCAACTCCATGGCCGAGGGAGAACGATCCATACTTCTGGACATTGCTCTGATGGTTGGTCATCCAATTTGGAACATTGGGGTCTTCAGACTTGGGCCTAGTTCCACACACGTGGCAATAATTGCTCCAAGCAACAAACCAGTAATTATATTCATGACAGTTACTACGCCTTTGTGTGAAGTTTTCCCACCTTTCTGCCAGCTTCTGTCTCTGATACAAATTCATTCAAAATTCGATCTTCGTTTGGGGGTCTGGTGTTCATAGCTGCATACGTCTTGCGCACTTGGTCATGAAAGAGTCTGTCA
>CM031596.1:89749115-89769115 GCA_018398815.1 Conus ventricosus
TACACATATTGCTTTGTCAAGTTGCTTTCTTTGTGACAAAAATGACATTAATAGCTGTGGACTATAGTCATGTTCCTTATGATATTATTCGTAGATAATGATTTGAACTCATTTCATTTTCTGTGGCCCTTCATGCCCTGCTCTCATGGTGACCTCAATTTCGATGTCCTCTCCACGTCTGTGGCCTTGGTTTGGTTCCGTCGGGGTCATCGGTATCGGCGAGTCCATGGGGGCTGTCGTTGGACGGACGTGGTGGCGCCCTCCGGAGGGAGAGCTCACTCACGCCGGATCCGCGACTAAGCAATTATTGTCGTCAGTAGGGGGCTTAGTAGGTGGTGTCCTGCGTATGTTAGATCAGAACAGGCGCCACTGAACACCACCGAAGTGACTCGGCAGCAGTGACGACTTGACATTGACTGCTCCCTGTGGATTGCCGGTGCTGGTGCCGGGGCTGCGGCGGGGCCGACCGGGCTGTGGCTGTGGACGGGGTGTCGGAATGAGCGGCGTGGGTGCACTGCCTCCGAGGTGGCGCAGAGGTTGGGACAGCAAAAAGAAAAAAAAAAGAACATCCAAAAGGAGCTGATATGAAAGGGTAATCTGGATTTCATCATTTGGAATTAGGTCTATGATCTCTCGGTCATGAGGGATTACTGCATATTGTTTTTCTTTCTTTTTTTTGTTTTTTGTTTTTGTTTTTGTTGACTTTCTTAATATTTCATTGATGAATTCCACATAGGAAATATCTTTTAGGAGAGAAGACCTAATATTCCAAAAACGTGTGTGTCTTTCGTCAGGTTTACATTCAAAGCTAATATAAACAACAGAATTTGTCATTTTTACATCCACATAATATTTCAGCATTCTTTACGAGTATGACCAGAGTGTCTGACTCTAGAATAGAATCTAAACGGCTCTGCTATAAAGGAATTTGTCTTCTCCAGCTGTATCTTAGTATTCCATAATTGTGAGAGTCTAAATTTGGGTTGCGCTCTGAATTCCAATCTCCAGCAATTATTACATTGGACATTTGAAGGTTTTTTCTCTTTTGTAAGGCTTAGAAAAAAAGATGGCTTATCTTTATATCACGTCAGTGAATATTAACCAATGTAATATCTCCACCCATTGTGCTCAGTACCAGAATGATTGAATTTACTTTATTTTCTCTTATAAGCTTCTTAATTTTGAATTTAAGATGATTGTTTAAAAGAATGGCCATTCCTCGAAATCTAGTATCATTACTTGCAAATGTTTATTCATAGCCTCATTCGGATCTAATTTGACGTCCTAATTTGTAACTAAAATGGACATCGTTTAGAAAATAGATTGAGTAGTGTTTTTGTCTTAATTACTAAAACACATCTCTCATATTCTGAAAATTTCCTCGAGAAGAACATCAAAATCAGATATAAGAGGAACCAGTTTTGTTGAGGATTATTAGTTCTTTATCTATGATTAATTCTTGAACAAATGTCTTAAAGGAGAACGCATTTGCCAAACTTTATATTTCCAATAATCAAATGCAGTTAAAACTGTCTGGAATCAAAGAATAGGTAAGAGAATTGAAAGCATTCTACAACCCAATGAAGCTGACACGCAAGGAATGCACATCTACGCAGAAACAAACAAGCAAACAAAAACATGTTTGCCATCGAAAAATGTAAACAAAATGAGAGAAATATGGAAGTACTTCCGAGCATTTATGATCTTAAAAAAAAAGTTACCATGAGCAGTGATAGTGCTTTAATTGAACACACCCTGACGGAGTGACTGAAGACCGAAGATGTCTATTTGGATCGCATAAAGTATACCTGGGAACGTGTTTGTGAGCATTATTCTCTCCAATTTGTCTCCGCAATGATCACTAAAAATGACATGGGAATATAAGCAATTATGAAGTTGGTAGCATGTTCAAGTACAGACTTGTCTAGTCTTGATTCGAATGTATATACATAATTACATTATTTTTCAGCAGTTCGGTGGATTACATCTGTGCAAATATATAATGTTAGATCTCAGTTATTACAATGTATTAATGACTTAAAAGTTGTCTTCTACAGCTATTTTAGACAGAAAATTATTTTCAACATAATGCAGATCGGGAACAATGTGTGTAGAATTAATGTAGCAAGCCATCGGACGTCGATCGCGTGTTCCTTTTTTGTGTGTTTTGTTTGTATTGGTATTTCCTTCAATCTGAAAGTAATTTAAAATTGTTTGAAAATGAATCTCAGGCAATTATTCTCATCTGGTTTGCAGAACCTACATATTCGTCCTGGCAAGCGTTGGCATGGTGGGCAACTTTCTTTGCTTTGCCACTCTTGTCTTCACCAGTCTGCGAAACACTTCAGCTTGTATCTACATGGCTGTCATAGCTGTCCTGGATTCTATCATCCTCACAATTGCTGTTTGCATAGTGATAAGCTTGCAAATCGGTCATACGGCGTTTTTCATGCAAAATAGTTGGAACTGTGGTTTCTACTTTCTCGTGTTCTACTCTTCCATCCACTCTGCTGTCCTCATTCTTCTGGCCATGACTGTTGATCGTTTCATTGTTGTCAAGTTTCCGCTCAAGGCTCAGAGAGTGTGCAGTCCTAAATCGGCTATCAAAGTCATTATTGGGATAGTAATATTTGCAGTAGCCCTCAATTTCCATATCCTTTTTAACAGGCGTTTAGTCCATGCTGGTCGACTTGATGATCCACTGAGATGCTGGTATCCAAAAGGGGCTATTGAAAATTTCATGGAGAAAGTATACACGATCATTGATGCCACAATCTATAGTTTTATTCCTTTAATTTCTCTGATCACTCTGAATCTCTTAATCATTCGAGAGCTAAGACGTGCCAGTAAATTCTCTAAGCAGTTCACAGAACGCCAGGATGGAGACTTTTCTTCCAACGCAAAGAAGAGTAAAGGTGGTTCCTACAATGGTGATGTAGACACGTCCACCAGGGAAGCAAAGACTGCTAATAGTGTAACTGCATCCACAATGAAAACCAAGGCCAACACTAACATCACTCTCATGTTGTTGTTGGTGACATTCTGCTTTCTGGCGCTGTCGTCACCACTGGTGATCGTACTGTTATATCAAAGATATTACGGACCGGCCAAAACCCTTGAGGGACGAGCCCAGGCTTTTACGATCCTCACATACGCAAGAATCGCAATGTACAGCAACCATGGTATGAACTTCTTCCTGTACAGCATCAGTGGCCGCCGTTTTAGACAAGAGTTGAAACAACTTCTGAAACGTTTGTGTCAGCTCTGTTGAAGTGGAATACTTAGGACTGTATGAAGAACCGAAAGATGACAAGGAAAATAGTGAGAGTTTAAGGTATAGTGCTTGAAGTGATAGCAGAAGAAGCAGAAAAAAAAACCAACATAACAAATCAACCCCCCCCCCCCCCAAAAAAAAAAAAAAAGCAAGCAAATATCACTGGCAACAAGGCCTAAAAACATGAGTCTGAGGATTTTTGTTTTTCATAAATGAAACGGATTTACTGTTCTTGTAAGTCTTTCCATTTCTTGAGATCACGGTTTGTCTATGATTTCAAGTATAATATATTTTCATCCTCTCTTTCACTGGTGACTGTGCTCCACCCCGGCTAGGTAGACAGATGGGGTAGAACTGTTTTTGTTAATTACACATTTCTGTACGATTTTGATGAAACCCACAACTTTCTAAGTTAATCCATTTTTACCGACGGTTGCTTGAGCCATAATCATAGTGCTTGTGGCGTTGTTGAATTTGTGCATCCACAGCTTGCAAAATGTTTTGAATTTTAGAAAAGAGAGAGATACTTTTTTGACACTTTGATATTGTATTGTCATCACCAAAGAGGTCTTTTGACAAGAGAGAGAGAGAGAGAGAGAGAGAGAGAGAGAGAGAGAGAGGAAGAGAGAGAGAGAGGTGTGTGTATGTGTGTGTGAGCGCGCGCGCGCGCGTGCATGCGTGATCAGTGCGTGCGAGTGTGCGTGCGTGTGTGTGTGTGCGCGTGTGTGTGCTAGCGTGCGTGTGCGTGCATGCGTGTATGTGTATGTGTGTGAGTGTGTGTGTGCGCGCGCGCGAGAGAGTGAGTGAGTGTGAGAGAGAGAGAGAGCGAGAGAGAGAGAGTGTGTGTGTGAGTGTGTGTGTGTGTGTGCGCGCGCGCGAGAGAGAGAGGAGAGAGAGAGAGAGAGAGAGAGAGAGAGAGAGAGAGAGAGAGAGAGAGAGAGAGAGAGAGAGAGAAAGAGAGATAGAGAGAATAGGTGCCTGCGTATGTCTGTGTCTGTACGAGTTTTAATTGTGTTTATAAGCATTTCTGTGTGTATTCGTGCATGCATGTTCAAGTTAACATGGTGGCACAGCAAAAAAGCTGTCACTTTGTGTTTTTGTTAAAACAGAATTCAACAAAAAGTCTGCAGTTGTCGGTAGGTGGTAGACATCCTAACAGACGAGCTGCGACCTGTCAACTGCAGACTGTGTACTGTAAGAGACCTGTCAACAGCTAGTCACTGAAGGCCACCAGCCGAAGAAGACCCCTTACTACAGCTGTGTCAGTTCGGTGGTGGTCTGTAGTGCTTTTTATTGGCTCAAAATATTAAAGTATGCCCTCTACTGTAACTGTTTAGCCGCTCAGCTAAACTGAATTTGAGAAAGATTCTCTCTAACCTTAAGGCAGCGAGATGTTTACAGTTTCTGTACCTTTATCACATAACATTATATCATCTTTATTTGAAACATTGAGAAGAGACATTCAGGTGACTTAGAACATGAAAGACCAATAGAAGGGCACGGAGGCTTCTAAAATTTGTCATCACTAGACAAAATCATTTTGGCTAACTTGTTCGCTTCACACAGATCTCTCAAAGAACTGCCCGGCATTCTTCCACTGACGAGTTTCCGATAAAGTGGACTTCATTCTAACCCCATCAAAATGGTTCTTGGTTTTCTTTTTATTATAAATGAAGTTCAAACTAGAACCAATCATGACATGGCATAGATGACCAGTGGGCTAAACCGATAGAAAATCAACAAATGGAACAGATCACGATTCATTTTTGAAAAGCTGCAGACTCTCGAGATTGCAACAACGGAATGTATTTGTAGAGATGAAACTGGCATAAACATAAAGAAACTGATTGAAACGTATCCCATGCGATCACTATAGAAGGTTTCCCAATTATAGTGAATGTTGTACATCTGCTGTTACTGCAAGAATCCAGATAATTGAATCACAATCTGCATCAAGTCTAAGAAAAGACGTGCACATACTCCTGTTCGCATTTGACTCTGAATAAAAAGCTGAGACATTTAATGCCTTCTTTGCTTCTTCACATGAAGAGCTTGAGCAGTTAACCAAAAGAAAAGCTGATGAAACAAACATGATCCTGAATGCACCCAAGTCCCATCACACCATGACTACTGAGACTCATTATTCAAACTCGCTCTTTGTGTTGACAGTGTCACGGTGAACAGAATTCAGTGCTCAGATATATTTTGAAAAAAAAAAAGCACTAGGCTGGGAAACCACCTCGCTCTAGAGGCGAAAAAAGACACATGCACAGGATGAATTTAGGAAGAACATTAACTCAACTTTCACATAACACCGTAATAAGCCTCTAAAGTGATGACCTCACTGATCAAGGTGGATGTCATTGCACGGAACGTAATCATGTTGCTGTTTCGACATAACATGTGAGTCGTGATATGTGGCAATAATTGCCTCCATGTTGTGTGGGAACTGTGACATAACTGTACTGTTGCCGAAAGATCCAGATGTTTACAGATTTTCAACATTCTGCTTTTGGAGGAAAACCAAACATACAACTAACCTCTCTTTTCTCTTCCTATTGCTATCTACATTTTTCTTTTCGTTTTCTTATACGTATTTTATTCATATGTCTACCCACCCCGTTTTTTACTCTGTTTTTTTTTTTCTTTCGCATACACATTTTTCGTCTTTTACACGTACTTGTCTTCCTTCCTTTCTTTTATATACGTATTTTGTTTCTTTTGTTCTTCTTCTCATTCATATTTCTGAGTTTTCAGTGATTGATCATTATTATTCCTTTTCCACTACATATTATTATCATTACTATTATTATGTAGGAAGAAAAAGAAACACCGAAGGTGCTGGAGGACCTAGAGAAGCACTGTCTTCACCTGCCTTTAGAACAGTCCTCTACCACACTTGGAGGCCTGCGCTTGTTGACGATGGTACAGCACGCGCAGACACTCCATTAAGATATAAGGGACATAATGCTCCTGAACAAGGTAAATCAAACTACAGGATGCAGCTCATACAGCCTTAAAGTAGCATCCCATGGGTGTACCAGTCCCGCATTTCATGACTGCAGAGCCCACCGGCGAAAAACACCACCCTCCATCCGGGCACACCCACAAGAACCAACCACCCCTGTCCCACGGAAATGAAGACAGTGCCACTCCAGACACAGCCAAGCTTTCGCCATACGGTCTTATGTGCCCTCAAGAGAGAATCAACTAGTGTCAGCCCTGTTGCCGAAAGTTCCAGATGTTTACAGATTTTCAGCATTCTGCTTTTGGAGGAAAACCAAACATACAACTAACCTCGCTTCTCTCTTCCTATTGCTATCTACATTTTTATTTTCGTTATTCATATTGTCTACCCCCCCCCGTTTTTTTACTTTCTAGTTTTCTTTCGCATACACATTTTTCGTCTTTTACACGTACTTGTCTTCCTTCCTTTCTTTTATACTTGTTTTGTTTCTTTTGTTCTTCTTCTCATTCAATATTACTCTGAGTTTTTCAGTGATTGATCATTATTATTCCTTTCCACCTACACATTATTATCATTACTATTATTATTATTATTATTATTATTATTATTATTATTATTATTATTATTATTATATTATTATTATTATTATCATTATTATTATCATTATTATCATTATACCATTATCATTATTATCATTACTGTTACTCCAACTGCTGTCATATTGTTTTACATTGTATAAATGTCATTGGAGGTAATATTAAAGTGGTTACTATTATCATTATTTTCATAATTATAATTCTCGTTGTTGTTGTTGCTCTTGTTGTTGTTTTCAGTGATGATGATGATGATGATGATGATGATGATGATGATGATGATGATGATGATGATGATGATGTTTACGCTATCATCAGCATCATCATTATTCATATTATACGATGAACTTAATGCCCTTTCTGAGTTTCTATGCATTTGTTTATTTCTTAGACTATATCTTACTATATAATCTATCTTCTATTTGATTAATGACATTTTCGTTATTTTCATGATAATGGTGGTGATGATGATGGCAATGAAAATGTAACGGTTTTTCTTCTTTATGGAATATCTCAGAAAGTACTTGGCCGACCTTTATGAAAATTAGTAGGTATGTTCATTATGGGTCACGCATGATGCCTGATGTTTTAGTTTGCCCCGTTATAGCCGTTACTAACGGTTGTAACGGCCTGTAACGGTTTTTCTTCTTTATGGAATATTTCAGAAAGTACTTGGCCAATTTTATAAGCGGTTTGGATGATCTTGTGACAAATCGGAGCCTCTGTCCATATGTAAGTGATGTAATGTTGAAAATGGATTAAACAACCATTAAAAACCGTTATTCTGCCGTTATTTCTTATATATAGGTGGATCTTAATGAAATTTGGTATATAGAAAGGTTATCACACACAAATGGCACTTCTATATAGTGTTTCAAAATGTGACCGTTAAAAACCGTTATTCTTGACATATTGTCCGATTTGGATGAAATTTGGTATGTACACAGGCTTTAGCCCAGTGAGGACTAAAATACCAGTTTCAAAAGTGTACATCGGTTAAATAACCGTTAAAATTTTGCCTTTATTTCTTATCTCACAAAGCACTTGGCCGATTTATAAGCGGTTTGGAAAACTGGGAGTACGTTTATATGCTTCGCATCTTGTACATGTCCATTTTCTATATCATCATCATCATCATCATCATCATCATCATCATCATCATCATCATCATTATTTTCATTATTCTTAATTATGTGATTATTGTTGTTGCTATTTTCATTAATATCGTTATTATTATGATTATTATTTATGTTTATCTCACTACCTTTCCATTCCTATATTGATCTAATTCTTATTCTCTGTCATGTGTGCACGTTAAATGACACATGATTCAACCTCCATGAAAGGAATCTTTAAGCTTACACTGAGCCAAGTCGATGCCTACTCACTGAGTATGATGAACGCTATTTCACGTCAAAAATGGATTATTACTTCATGCATATGGCGTCGAACGGAGAGCGAGTTAGGTGAACCTTGTTCATGTTGACCTTGACAATCCAGTTGGAACAGGTTGAACCGCTCCTGTCGTGTTTGGCAAATCTGAACAGAGTTGGCTGTGAGTTTGGTGGGAACTCAGCCTGTGTTTGATTTTCCGCCGAACTGTAAGGTATATTATTGTATGATTGTCCTGAGTGTTCGGTGTTGCGGTGCCGAAATGTCAAAAGTCAGTTGACAGTGAAGTGCCAGTGTCAGCTGTGTGAATCGTCATGCTCGTGATTCTTGTAGTTCTACAGTGTCAGGGGCTGGCACGCCTTGGTTATGGTGGGTGAGGTGCATCGTTTTGAGATTGGCACCATGTGAGGGGCGAACTCAGGCAAGAGGCGTCCTAAAGGCATTTAGTTGTGACCAGCCCTAGGTAGGGTTAGGACAATAAATCTGTTTGACTGTTAGTGAGCCCATGTGACTGAAGAAGTGGCCTTGGGGGCCTATGATGGAGTGGTCCTTGGGATCTGTTTGTGCTAAGTGATTGTGACGGCCTGGGACTATATTCAAGGGAATTTGGATGGCTTTGGGGAGCCTGTGGTGAGTGTTATGCTTCCATGAGAAAGGGATTGATTACTGATTAGTATTGCTAATTTGTAAAACTTTTAAATTGAGTAGTAAGCTGAAGCCTTGTATTGGAAGGAACCTTATTCGCAGTTGGTAATTTAGAGAAGAAAGCACGTGTACGAGTTTGTCTGCTTGTGATTACAGATGAATTGTTCCTTCTGAATGGAGTGAGATAACGTCTGTCCTATATTTGATTTTACCACACTTAATCCCCTTCTGACATTCGTATTATTGTTCTTGTTCTTGACTTCCTGTTTCTGCTGCTTTAATCGTTATTGTTTTTGTTGTTGATGATATTGTTGTAGTTGTCACATAATCGTTATCATTTTAAACTGTATCCTTTCCCCTTCAACTTGAATTCTATTCCATTGTTTTAGTTGTTCACCCAAAACCAAATTGTGCAGCCAGATCGAAAAGATTAAGTGATTGTATGCTCATTTTGTTTTATTTGGTTATTCTTTCAATATTATTTGTCCTGAGTGGAAACGCGTTGTGCTTCTTTAGTAATGGTTTTATTCCTTGCTTTGGTGGTCCAGTAATTCTGATTGTTCTCTTACTTCAATTTCCGCCTTCAAGCACCCCACTTTAAAACCATTGTCAAATTGATAAAGTATTTGTCTGCATAGCTTGTAGTGGGGAGTTCACCCAGCAGTAAATGGGCACCTGATTCAGATCATGGAAAGTAATAGTGGTGAAAGGAGAGGGATAAGCTTTGGCCTCCTTCATGTCATGCCCTATAAACGTTTAAACTATAATGGCATACAGCAACTACGGCCATTAAGGTGAGGAGGATGGGAAGCCAACTTCTTAGTAAACTTTTAGTTAAGCCTAATATGCTAATTGTTTTTCTTTCTTTGCACTCCATGCTTACCTTTAGGCGTAGGCTTGAATGAAGCATCAAAGATTTGGTGTATGCACATCTGTTTGTGGTTTTTGTTTAATTTGGGGGAGGAAAAATGTTCGCCCTGTCTTGTCATCCTAATGTTACACCATGCGCATCCTTTATCTTGACGTCAAATGAAGATGCCAATAGACTTGTGATGGATTAAACGTTGTCACCACTGTTTCAGTGCAAAGTGGTCATTGCCAGTTAACTGGCACTTACTATGAAATTCCAGACTCACACAATTCTGCAATAATGTGTCAAATGACACGTTGTAGTTAAAATCATAATTTGTTAACTTCCGAATTCCTTTAGCTTTTCTCTTCCATAACTGGGTATAGTCATTGACTGAACGAAGTGCAGAGAAACGCATAATGATCTGTACCATGCAGCAGTGCCTTAACATTCATATCCAGGACGCTTCAAATGAAGACATTTTTGTTTGCTGTCGTGTTTGATTCCTTGGTCTTCTTTTCTTTTGGTACAGATGATAACTGGCAATGCATTATAAGAGTATAAAAAGAAAAACATAAACTAATTAGATCTTCAACTGGTTGGCATCCCCTTGGAAGAGAACAGGCTTGAATTATATCAGTTATTATCAGAATCTTATTCAGGTTGAGAAAAGCCCTGGTACATGTTTCTCTGAGCAAAACGTTACGCCACGACAGATATCTTCATCTGCGTAATTGCTGGAATGTTCCTAACCCCACATTTTTAGACCAGGGAGTCCCAACATACACCCATCAGAAAGCTTGATATGTCTGCTTGAATTATTCATAACCTGTGAGCTCCAGTCGTGTTGTGTAATGGTCTGTTCATCTCCTTTGGATTACCTGCTACATCTCGTTTGACACTGTTGTGAGAATTCGTGTTCAACATGGCTGATGACGAACCTCAATCTAGTCCCAACAGAGTGAAAAGACAGCATAAATCAAAGGAGTTTCGTGAATTTGTCACCACAAACGTGGATGAAGTTCTACAACTGATTGAGGATGAAGATTTTAGTGCTTTTTGTGACACTAACTTGTCAGACTATTCGTTTGAAGAAAAAGAACATGATGAAACTGAGTTGCTCAGAACGGGGCTAATGTAGGCATTGGGCAAATCCACGTTTATCCATGGTAGTCGTACCTACGTCAGCAGAGAGCAGAGAGCGGAGCTGTAGGCAAAATATCAAAGTGTTGCTGACCCAGATTTTGACTGAGGCGCTGACCAGTCGAGTAGTTCGACCACAGAGGGGGAAAGTGAGGGAGAGGTGCCACAGCCTTCGTCGTCTGCTAACACACTGCCAGAGCCAACGTGTGAGCATGTTGGGTGTGGCAGAGCTGGCACGCGGCCAAGTGGAGGTCGAGGTGAGACCAGAGAATTGGTGAGACTGACGGACATTATATTACTGTGTTACTTGAACTGTGTTTATGCTATTACGTTTGCAGGGGCTCGGAAGAGATTGGACTGAAGATAGTGGGAATGTGTGTGTGAGTGTGTGTGTGTGTGTGTGTGTGTGTGTGTGTTGTGTGTGTGTGTGTGTGTGTGTGTGTGTGTGTGTGTGTGTGAATAGTGTAATAGCTTGTGTGTCTGTGTATGTCTGAGAGAGTGCATGATTGTGTGAGAACATTGTGTGTGAACAATGTGTGGTGTTGTGTGTGTGTGTCGTGTGTGTGTGTGTGTGTGTGTGTGTGTGTGTGTGTTGTGTGTGTGTGAAAGAGGCAAATATCTCTCAATAATTATCTCAACAAGTGTGAGCAGAGGAAGACGCCGAGGAAGAGGAGTTCTGCGGGGACGAGAGAGAGGTGTAGTGCTGGATCATCCCCTAGTACCACCAGACATGACCCAGTCAGATACACCAGCCTTCACAGAACCTGGACTCAAGACAACAGTTGAAGGGGACAGGCCTATAGATTAAAACTGGATTTTCTTGACTGATGCACTAATTGACCAGTAATAACTGAAACTAATCATATTATGCAGAGCAGGTCCTAGCAGTGTCCCACCTGCATCTGAAAGGCTGTAGGAAAGCAGTTCTCAGGCAGGAGGTGCAAAGTGGGTTCCAAGAAAGGCAAAAGAAACGAAAGCAGCTACCTGTGTGGACAGTGTCCCTCAAAGCTAGCCCTGTGTGTTACAGCTTGTTTCCAGGTGTACTACACACACAAAAACACTATAAGATATTGACAGCTGCCTGCGTTTGTATACATTTAGTGTGTGTATGTGTATTTGTAGTATGGTGTTTACAAAGAATCCAGAACTTTGAAAAAAGAGACAAAGAAAAAACTGTGTGGACAAGTTTCTTTGTCGAAGGGAACCAAAAACTGTGTGAAAATGTGACCAGTTACCTGATCAGCATCAAAAGTGAGAAAAAAATGCTTATATACTGATGGACACATATGGTAAGAAGATACATTTTTCTCTTCAGTTCATATGCTTTTTTTTCAAAATGTTGTAAGTGAGTTTTATGTCATTACATGTTTACCACGACATATTTAAAGGTTTGTTTTTGTAAAAATATTTACAATTTCATTCCAAGTGCATTGCCAGCCAAAACACTATTGTTTGCGTGTGAAAATGTCATAATTGGATAGTGTGTTTATTTTCCTTTCCGAAAAATATGAGTTATGTGTAATTTCTTTCAGTAGTTTGGATGCTAGAATTTTTGTTAATTGTTACCTCCAAGACCCGTAATCCCTTGACAAACAGTTGAACCTAAACTAATTAAAATGTTTTGGAATAATGCACCACCAAAAAACGTAGACAAACGAATCTCAATACAAAATGCGACGCGTTTTGACCTCATAGGTCTTCTTCAGGCAAGATACAAAACACTCAGGACAACGAAAATGAACAAGCAATCACTTATCTTCTTCCAATTCGGCGCAAGACTGGCGTTGAATCAAACTTTCAATTTTGTTTAGATTTCCGCCTGCACTCGCCTCACTTTGCAGCTAGTTGCACCCAAGCATGAAAAAAGTGCAACAGTCAAAGGATTTTAAATGAAACAGCATCTACGTTTTACCCAATCAAACGACCGGCGTTCTCTTATGTTACTACTGTGTTCATCTGGGACCAGTCTACATCACCAGACAGCCCGTCTTCGATGTGCTTGTCTATGTATTTATGTATTTTAATTAACCTTGGAGAGAGAGAGAGAGAGAGAGAGAGAGAGAGAGAGAGAGAGAGAGAGAGAGAGAGAGAGAGAGAGAGAAGAGGGCTAGCTCAAGCAAACTAGAAATATTTTTATGCTTTCTTAAATGAACTTTTGGATTGGATGTGGCAAAAAATTTTTAGCAGTGACGGGAAAGCTGTCTGAAAGTATCTGTTTCTAGGTCTTCCGTAAGCACAAAGCAAAGTGATATCTGGATGAATGAAGTGGCCAATATGCTGAGTGGACAGAAAGAAAATTAGAAATGTTTGCTGTAGAAGACAGAGAAGAAATTATGACAACGGAGAGAAAGATTTTCTTTTTTCTGCCACTTTGCACAGATAACCAATATCAGGTTTCGCGATAAAGTTGTAAGATATGGTCTCGTTTTCTTGTCTTGAGGACAAACCTCCCAGATGCATTTGGCTCCTTTTGTACCTTACCTACACACGGTTCAGAACATTCAGCGAGATTAGCACAGACTGAAGCTCTGTCCATGGCAGTACACGGGGCAGCAAATATCTTTTTATGATCTTGATTTGTATTATTGCAACGCTGGTGCTTGTCCTCACATTGTCAGCATGAGGTAAGACTTTGAACGCTCTGTGACCAGAAAGAAACAATATTTTCTAAAAGTCTATGAGATGGTGAAAATGATGCTAATAAGAAGACGGACAAAGATAGATGCAGATGAAGCAAACCACAGTTTCAAATAACATAAATCTCGTGACCAGTGGTAGCACTGCGCAACAATTATCCCAAAGATTGTTGGCACTCCCCATGTAAGTTTGCTGTATATTGTTCATATAATACTGATTTCTAAGTCTTAAATAAATGTTAGCGAACCGCCAAGAAGCCAAGCAAAACGTGGACAAACGAGTCACAAGACAAAACACGACGCGCTTCGACCTCTCAACGCCTACCTTGCGCTGAAGTGATTGAAGATAAGTGACTGCTCGTTGATTTTCGTTGCCCTATTTGTTTGTATCTTGCCTGAAAAAGACCTAAGAGGTCAAAACGCGTCGTGTTTTGTCTTGTGACTCGTTTGTCCACGTTTTTCTTGGCGGTTTGCTAACATGTATTTAAGATTTGTTTGAATTTCCGCCTGCAGTCGTCTTACTTTGCAACTCGATTTATATGTGTTTATTAGAAAAGTGTCGCCTTTGCGAAGGTGAACGGAGGCTACAGCCGACGGCAAAGTCTGTAGCATCTAGACTGGTGCCATCCTTTGTAATTACCCTGGCCACGAAACTATGTCTTCGATGTCTACACTTCAGGTTGGACCAATGGATACCTCGGGCGTTGTGAATCAGTCAAAGGTGACCATGGTAACAGAGAAGCCACTGCAGGATTTTGTAGAATTCAAGGCCGCCATTTTGTTTGAGAAAGTAATCGGCGAGTTTTTGTATCGCTCGCTGCCCCACATTTACTATAACTCGTTTTTTTTTCTTTTTACTGTTCTTCAATACTTTTGTTAAAGTACGTGTACGAAAGCAATCTGGAATGAGAAATGAACTGTTGTAAAAACTTGTTAGGAACATATACCTCGCCTTCATTAAAAGCAACCCACATATTTGTTGGAGCAAAGGCTAAACTGAGGAAACGTTGGCATGCGCTTAGCTTGGAAACAATTTCGATATTGTTTATGCAGCATGCTTTTGAATTCATGGAAGACAAAATCTATGGTGAACATAAACATGGACACCGATACACAACCTGAATAATTGCATATTATAGCATCATATGACTCATATTGTGATATCAAGCGAAATAGCAAAATATACACACCAAGTACAGCTTAATTATTCAACTGAATGAAACAAGTGCTGATGATGCTGATGATAACAGTGATGGTGATGCAGACGACGACAACGATGATTTTCCCCCTTAATGTTCACATCTTGAAGGCGATGATTATAAACAAGCAACATTTGAAGAACCTTAGTTAAGAAAAACATTCGAAAAATTCACCATCCCATCTTCTTTTTTCTGTCACATGCACTTCATCATTTGACATAATATTGATAAAAATAAACCTGTTACCACAGAGTATATTAGGAAATGGAAAGCAAGGGCAGAATTCGTGTACATCACGCTTATGAGACGTCATATTTTGTCCTTGGACTTGTCATAACATTTATTCTGTTCTCACTGTTGTTAGGAACAATGTAGGTTATGGCCATGACCATTCATTCTACGTTAAATATGATGACAGAGAAATCCTATGATCAACTACAGATGTTTAAACAGCGAGTTTGATTGATAGGTAATAGCACATCGCTATTTATATGTTGGACAATTTAGTATTGACAAAATATAATTCCTGTCGAGTGTCCTACATAGGTGAAAAAGAGCTTAAAGTTCGGTGGGGAGAAAGTCGAAGAAGACCTTGACAGCAGGTCTTCAGGGCAGAAACCCTCGTCAGTTAAGTGATTCGGCCCTGATCTCCTTACACTTTGAGGCGATTAGGCTGCATGCTTGTCATGATTTCTAGATACTCCTCTTCTGTCAGGCTTTTTTCCTGGTGCTTCAGCATTCTAACAGTCAACTTCAGTGTGGGTGGTCGCCTCAAGGCATCACCTTTGTGGACGCTTTATCCACATTGCTATCAGGCACCTGTACTTAGTTTGAAAATTCAAGGCCCATGAAGTCCACCACATCCAGTAAGAGCGTTTTGAGCTGCCTCTTCCATTACCTTCGATATTCTGGTCCGTATTAGAAATTGTGACCTGTTTCTTGACATAATGGGCTGATGAGCCTAAAAATCCCATTGCTCGTACCTCTGTGGCAAGGACTTTGGTTTAATGCCTGATTCCCTCAAGCTGCCGGCTAAATACGAATACTTCTTAGTTGTGTAGGTGTTAACCTGTTCCAATCTGATTTCACATAGCACAGTCAGTTCAATCAGAATCAGCTGGTTTGATGAATCTGGACAGATACAATATCAGGTCTCATGTCACTCTTGCTGATAATCTCTGAATGGTTTTCCAGTTCTGGAAGGTCTGATGTGCACTCCCCGTCATCCACCTTATCCAAGAAATCCCACTGCCATGTTCTTGATGTCATGGCTGTTGTTCCGGACCATCACTTTTGGCTTCCTGCCATGTTGAACGTCGATGCTGGGGCCTCTGGTGGCGCAGTGTTTTCTCTGGGTGTACGAACCGCGTGTGCGATCTTGATCAGCCTTTGTTTGTGTCACCATGTGTGCCTTCCCTGTGTTACTGCTGCTTCACAATTCCACTCGTGTGAAAATATAAACAAGCACTGCAGTAACACAGTAGAAAGGAAGAAATTTACGCCAATGGTGTTACGGAAACTATCCTTCAGTGACAAAATAATTCCACATCACACCACTTCACATAAAATCGGGCACATTTTCTGTGAACTTTCTTGTAATTCAAAATGACTTCATTCTTTTAGCAGCGTTGGTCCATAAAAAGAGCTTATCAGTTTTCCAGCACAATGAACTAAACTCCTAAACTTGATGTAAGGGAAACTAACTTACTGAGAATTTAACAATCCGTTTATGATTTATTTAACTCATGAGCAAGCAAATGTTCTGGAAACGACATCTGGCTAGCTTTTATGTTTAGTTATGAAGTACATTTAAACCTGCCTGAAATCAAAAAACAGGCAGGCGAATGTAAAACATTCAATAATCCAGTCAAATTTAAAATCTACCCGGGCAAGCAAAACAAATTGGTCCATACTGTTTTTGTTAAATGCAATATGCCATACGATTTTGGTGGAAACCACAACCTCCAGTCTTAGTCCACTTCAACGTCAGACAGACAGACAAACAGAGAGACGAGAGACGAAGAGAAGAGAGAGAGAGAGGAGAGAGAGAGAGAGAGAGAGAGAGAGAGAGAGAGAGAGAGAGAGAGAAGAGAAGAAGTGTGTGTGTGTGTGTGCGTGCGTGCGTGTGTGCGTGCGTGTGTGCGTGTGTGTGCGCGCGCGCGCGTGTGTGTGTGGTGTGTGTGCGTGCGTGCGTGCGTGCGTGCGTGCGTGCGTGCGTGCGTGTGTGTGTGTGTGTGTGTGTGTGTGTGTGTGTGTGTGTGTGTGTGTGTGTGTGGTGTGTGTGTGTGTGTGTTCGTGTGTGTGTGTGTGTGTGTGTGTGTGTGTGTGTGTGTGTGTGTGTGTGTGTGTGTGTGTGTGTGTGTGTGCGTGCGTGTGTGTGTATTCATTTTTGTGTGTATTCATTCATGTGTGTTCTTGTAACATGTTGGAAGACTAAGCTGTATTTTTCAGTGTGTGTGTGTGTGTGTGTGTGTGTGTGTGTGTGTGTGTGTGTGTGTGTGTGTGTGTGACGCAACAAAATGTCACAATTGAGAATGACATTAGAAGTAGGTGGTAGACATCAGTATCGAAGAGCTGTAACCTGTCACCTGCAGACTGTGCTCTGTAAGAGACCTGTCAACAGCTGATCACTGAAGGCAACCAGCCGAAGAACATCCTTACTACAGTTGTGTCAGTTCGGCAATGTTCGGTAGTGGTTTGTATTGGCTCAACACACCAGAGTATATTAAACCCACTTCTGTAACTGCTTAGTCACTCAGCTAGACTGAATCTGAGCAAGATTTCTCAACATTGAAGCGTGATATGCCTCACACAATTTCTTCAAATATATCACATAATATTATGTCACCCGTATTTGAAACATAGAGCAGGAACGGTTAATGACTTAGAACCAAAAGGCCGATAAAATTATGAAACTTATTATCGCTTCAATCTTCTATTCTAGGAGACTCACTTCCTTAGCTTGTATGTTAAGATTTCGGTGGGTAGGCCACTCCATAATCAGATCCGATACTTCAAAACTGAGTGCCGCAGTGTTAGGTTCTGGATAGGGCTGAAAGGGGACACAACAAAATACACACAGGAAGTGCCTTCTGTACGAACAAACACATCCGGGCCATTTGTCTCTTAGCAAAGGACAAGGCTGATTGCAAATCGAAATTTCAGCCTTCCAACAAGTCTACCAATCGCAAATCGAAATTTCAGCCTTCCAACAAGTCTACCAATCGCAAATCGAAATTTCAGCCTTCCAGCAAGTCTGCCAATATCCGAAGCTGGTCAAGGCCCCACCTCACTGTCTCGCGAGATGTGAAAACATCTTTTATACTTACACTTGAATCTCAATAAACATGCCAAGAACGAACTACACTGTATAAAGTGAGGGAAGATTCACATAAGCTTGACATTTTTTTAAGCTAGATCTGTTATTTGAAATCGTCGCTGATAAACAGCCCCACCCCCCTAAAAAAACAGGCAGACAGACCGACAGACCGACCGACCGACCGACAGACAGACAGACAGACAGACAGACAGACAGACGGACACACACACACACACACACACACACACACACACACACACACACACACACACACACACACACACACACACACACACACACTGCACCGACAGGACGCAGGAAAAGGAAGGATGTGTGTGTGTGTGTGTGTGTGTGTGTGTGTGTGTGTGTGTGTGTGTGTGTGTGTGTGTGTGTTCGTTCTTTTGCTTCATTTAAGCACTTGAGATGAAGAAGTCACATAAATCAAGCAGCCACTTCCCACTGTTCTATGACGAAAAGACATCTTCAAGCACAAACGACATGAGTAAATCAGCGTATACCGACACCTCCATCATCGATCTACACCACGCAAAAGTGAAAAGTATAACAATCAAAGTAACAAGTGCCTTTCTGTCATTTTGTTGGAATAATCTGACCAGTGGCAGAGATGTGAGAGCTGCGTCTTCAACAAAAACTGCGGAGAACACCAAGATCATAGTCATGTCTTTGTTGGTGTCCTTCACCTTCTTGATGATGACGTCACCAGTTGTCATAGCGCTGCTTCTCCAGCGACACGCCTGACTGGCCTAGAACCAGTAAGGAGACAGCTCATGCTACAAACTGGTCCTAGGAATGATGTCTTATAATTGGAATATTACGTTGAGAAATTCGTGCCTACATAGGTCTTTTGTCTTCGAGAAATATTGTCAGTGTTTGCAGGTATTCGTAAATCTTATATTTGACGTAATTCATTCATTTATGCCATGCCGTCATAGACCGATTAGAGGGCGTGCAGGATGGAATGGACTGCTTGAGGTAAAATATACAAAAGATATGTTTGACCTCTTCAAAACATTTGATTAGCATAGAGGATTGATGTTTGACTTTAATGGTGATGCTCGTCTATGGTATTCGTGGTGAAGAATATTATAATAGTAGGTTCCTGTCATTTGGTCAGTAGTTGCTTTGATGATTTGGTGGAATCTGAATTGGAGGTTGAAAATTTATTGGTATATTTCTATGTTCTTATTATGAACTGAAGTAAAGATTCGTGTTTGCCGATGTGGTTCAGTGTGTTCAGTAGTTCAGTGTGTGTGTGTGTGTGTGTGTGTGTGTGTGTGTGTGTGTGTGTGTGTGTGTGTGTGTGTGTGTGTGTGTGTGTGTGGCGTGGTGCGGCGTGCGTGCGTGCGTGCGTGCGTGCGTGCGTGCGTGCGAACATGCGTGCGTGCGTGCGTGCGTGCACGCGCGCGCGCGTGTGTGTATGTGTGTGTGTGTTGTGACAAAATTGCCATAGGCAATATGTCTGCTGTGAATGGTTTGGGACATGTTTGGCAACTAATCTGCATTTTTGCGTTAATAAGAATCAGTTCAACAGGTCATAATCATTGAAAACAAAGTGGGGCACTAGCATATACTGTTTGAAAAGGAAAGCCAATAATAAAACATCAAATGCGTCAGATTTTGCCTTGACAAGTGATATACAGTCAGCTGGTGTTGCTCTTGTTGACATTCTGTCCATTACAGTTCTGCTCGAAACATGTGTTGCAAAAGAAAACAGTTCAAGTCATGCTACATTCAGATTCGACATGTGGTGTTTGGGAATCACTAGTCTTGCGAAGTCAATACGCAGCAGAATTTCTAATTTGCTGTCAGTTTTATGGTGATATTGGTAAATTTCCTGTTGCAGAAAACGAGCTGAACCTACCTTATTTTAAGCGAAGAACAAACAGACTAATCTCAAAGAGAAGATCTTTCTTCGACGATCATATTTTAAAAGGCAGAGTCAGTCAGAAAAAAACGTTTT
>CM031596.1:89774115-89794115 GCA_018398815.1 Conus ventricosus
GCTAGCAAAAGCCTGCAAACTGATAAATAAATGAATAGATAGATAGATAAATAAATGAATATGTAAATACATAAATAAATACATGAATAAATAAATGAATAGATAGATCGATAGATAAATAAATAGATAAATAAATAAACAAACTAATAAATCAATCAATGAATAAACAAATAAATAATGAAATGATGAAATAAATCAATAATGAAATATATGAAGAAATAAATTAAAAATAGATATATGAATAAAGTGAGCAAAGGTATCAGCCGTTCTAAAACCTCACGCACAATATAGCTGTGTGAACATCTAAATAAAAATAAAAGTCTGCACGAATACATTAATCCACACCCATGTACATACACAGCTATCAGATCAATATGCATAGACGGAAATGCATAAAACGGGGTGCATGTTCTTATATACACAAGTGAACATACAATTAGTTATACACACACACAAAACACAAAACACACACACGCACACACACACACACACACACACACACACACACACACACACACACACACACACACACACACACACACACACACACACACACACAAACACACACGCACACGCGCGCGCGCGCGTTATTTGTTAATTCGTTGTCAAAGGATTAATGCGCTATTGTCATTTCATATTTGGTAGATTCTCACTGATTTTCATATGTTCATAGTCTTGATACTAATTTTTAAAAATAATTATCCAACATTTTAATCCATTTTCCCTATGCAATAATAAGATCATAAACATTTGTACAACTCACGCGAGAACCGACAAACACATGTACGTTCATATCAAACGTTTGCATGCAGTCGTCTCCATCCCACACTCCCTATCCCTTCCCCTCTCTTACATCCTTTCCCACCGTCTAATATCACCTTTAGTGAACAGACATTAAACAGACTACTAACAACAAGACATACACACTTACATCCAAGTGTATTGCCAACTGCCATCGGTGTTACGTGTTTACTGTGAAAGAAAAAACTATATACATTGAAAAATGAAGAAAGTGAATAATTAAAAAAAAATAATGGCAAAGTAAATTAAAGCAAATTAATATTCAAAGAGAAAAAAAGGCGGAAGTGGTTGGGGTCCCTTTCTTGGTAAAAATGTATGAGAAGCAGCTAACGTGACTTTTGATTTGAAATTGTTAATACTCGCACAGTGCAGATTCATAAGCTTCTTGACTTTGGCATGGAACGACTTCTTTTGTTAATGTATCTGCTAAACCATTTTAAGTATACCAGGTCTTTCAAAGTCTACATGTTCATATCTAAGTGATGCGAGGGTTCTTTTTGGTTTCCAGTTTGCAATCTCTTTCTTTCAAAAATGCCTATAGCGTTATGTTTTGTTTTCTTGAATTGTGTGGAAGAACTTACCTAGTAGTATTATGGGAAAATTACTTCCTCAGTTTTAGTGTTATTTGCCACACCAAAGAGAATTAGCTCCATATGTAATGACAACGATGGCAGTTACGACATTTTTCTTTTATTAACTGCTCTAATTCCATCCATCCATCCACCCAGAATGCTGAAATAAAATCGGCATTTCATAGGCAGTGCTTTGTCGAGTTGTTTTCATTTTGACAAAAATTACGTTTATTACTGTGGATATAGCCATGTTTCTTATAATATTATTCGTAACTAAGATTCTTTAGCACAGTTTGATTTGAACCCATTTCATTTTGATTTCTTTTACTTTTGAAAGTTTTTTTTTTTTTAGTTCTGCTTTGCAATCAACTGGAGATTTAATTTTTCATCCCATTTAATATCAAATGCCTCCATTTCCTCTAATGATCCATTATTAACACAAACTAACACTTTCACAATTTTTCAACATGACCCACCAATGTTGCCATAGAACATAATTCTTCTTATTCCTTTGTATTCTTGGACTCCTCGAAGAGAACTTGTAAACTCAAGGAAGCTTACCCTAAGTCCATATTTTTGTGCAAAAGATCTGTAAATATAAAAATCGCCATTGATATTTAGCAAATCTTTAACAAAAAAGGAAATAGTTATTTGCCTATTTTTGTAATGAAATGGTTCTTTTTTTTAATCTTATGTCAACTATGAGAAAAGATGGATTCTGACATAAACTCGCATCCATCCTTTAGTTCACGTTGGCAGTAAAATTTAGAATGCGCCGATAATACGTCTTTCAAAAATCTGTTAAGTACGCAGTGTTCAACATGTTCAGGTTCATGATTGTTTAGCAAGTCTAAATGTGGGCAAACCGAATGTAGTATTTGCATCCATTTGGAAAAGTGGGAGGGTAGGGTAAGTAAAAATCTTCCTAATCCAAGCAAATTTTAGTGCCTTAATATACTTTTCAATGTTAGATGTACCGATTCCCCCTTTCTCAACAGTGTGTGACGAATATTTCCACTTACTTTTATCAGTTTTGTTGTCCCATGCATTTTATGTTTTGGTTGTTGTTTAATCTAAGAGTTTAAAGGATTTGAAAGTAATATCCATAAATAAATGAGTTTTGATATAATTAGAGGTTTTAATATGGCAATTCCCCAAGAGGTGTTGCATTCCTTTGCAGCCATGCCTTGAAAAAGATTCTTTACTCCGGCAAATTTATCTGCTATGTTTGTTCCTATGACATTTGAAAGATCGTTGATAAACCAGAGTCCTAAGTTTTTGAATTTTGAGGGATTCCATCCCTTTTTTTTAATGAGCTAAAATAACTGTTGACTTTTTCTTGCTTCCAAACCAGACATGGAGCCTTAATCCCGAGTAAGAATCAATGATCACTTAGAGTTGTAAAAAGGGTTTCATAAGATTCTCTGTCCCCATGTAAAGTAAAGGAGGTATTGTCAAGAAATTGGTTAATTTTGAATCTAGCCTGCTATTTTTATGCCATTATCTTCATTTTCTCTAATCCTGCAAACACGTGTTTCAGCACACAGGACAAATACGTAAGACGATAACAGATCACCTTGGCGACAACCTCTCCCTATTTTGAAGTTTTGAGATACTTTTCCATTCAATTGCATAGACTTTAATGTATTCATTAAAGTGGAGATTTATTTGCATAACTCTTTTCCAAAACGGAAAATCATTAGTACGTTTTTCATGTATGACCAGTTCACTGAATCAAATATACATTGTATCATAGATAGGTCGGTTACTATCTCCAATATATCTTCCTGGTAAAAATAAACTGGTTTGATCCTCGCTAATTACTTTATGTAAAACGGACTTTATTCTGTTAACCATGCAAGTTCACCAGTTTTATGTACCATGTTCAAAAATGTTACTCGCCACCAATTCTTGAAATTATCTCTAGGTTTATCCTCTTTGGAAATACTAATTATAATCCGTTCTTTTTGTGTAACTGACCCCTTTCCTTTTAGGTAAAGCCATATAAATAGCGGACAACGAAAACGCTGAACTGTTTCCAGAAAAAAAAGAATTAAAAAGAATTGCTGTCGGGGCTTGTATCATTTTTTTTCAAAACTACGGATGCGTCTTCTAGTGTTGTTAATTCTTCTAGGGCACAAAATTCTGTCTTTGTTAATTTTGGAGGTTAGTGTACATATGTCCAGTCCAGTCCAGTTCCAAGTGCGTATGTTTTTCATCTTTTGAAGCCCACTTATCTTCCGATCTAAGTATTATGCCCTCCATTTTCGTACTTCTACTATCGGTTATTTTTTCTTTTTGTCTCGTAACATTATTCTGTCTGTTTTATTCATTTTTTCCAGTTTCGTGATGTCTTTTTCTGGTTGTTTTTCTGTATTCAATGCTTTCTTCTGATCGTTTACGCTAAAAGAAATTGTCTGTGCTCTTATCTCGATGAGAAAACATCCAAGAAGAGTTAATATGGAATGGTGATCTGGATTTCATCATTTGGAATTAGGTCTGTAATCTCTCGGTCATAAGGGATTACTGCATATTGTTTTCTTTTTTTGTGTTGTTTTTGTTTTGTGTTCATTTGACTTTCTTAATATGTCATTTATGCATTTCAGATAGGAAATATCTTTCAGGAGATAAGAGCTAATATTCCAAAAAAAAGTCTGTGTCTTTCCACAGGTTTTCATTCAAAGCTAATATAAACAAGAGAACTGTCATTGTCACATCCACATGATTTTTCAGCATTCTTTACGAGTGTGACCAGAGAGTCTGACTCAAGAAACGAACATAAACAGTTCTGCTATAAAAGAGTTTGTCTTCTCCAGCTCTATCTTAGTACTCCAGGATTTATCGCTCTCCAAATATCAATAAGGTCTAGTTCTGTCATCAAGTTTATAATCACTTCTTGTGCTTTAGGATTATCTGTATTCTTATAATTGTGATGGTCTAAATTTGGGTTGAGCACTGAATTTCAATTCCCAGCAATTATTACATTGGACATTTGAAGGTCTTCTATTCTCTTTTGTAAGGATTAGATAAAAAAAAAAGATGGCTCATCTTTATCAGGTCCATAAATATTAACCAATGTAATATCTCTACCCACTGTGCTCATTACCAGAATGATTTAATTCATTTTATTGTCTCTTATAAACTTCTTAATTTTGAATTCAAAATTATCATTTGATAGAATGGCCACGCCTCAAAATCTATAGTTATGACTTGCAAATGTTCATTCGTAGCCCCATTCGGATCTAATTTGACGTCCTAATTTGTGACTAAAATGGGTATCGTATATAAAATAGATTAAAATATTTTTTGTCTTAATTACTGAAACACATCTCTCATATTCTGATAATTTCCTCGGGAAGAACATCTAAATCAGATATAAGAGAAACTAGTTTTGCTGAGGAACATTAGTTCTTTACCTATGATTAATTCTTGAACAAAAGTCTGAAAGAGAACACATTAGCCAAAGTTTGTTTTTTCATAATCATATACAGTTAAAACTGTCTGCAATCAAAGAATAGGTAAGAGAATTGAAAACATTCTATTAACCAGTTAAGTTGACACACAAGGAATGCCCATCCATGCAGAAGCAAACAAGCAAACAGAAACATGTTCGACTTCGAAAAATGTAAACAAAGTCAGAGAAATAAGGAAGTACTTCCGAGAATTTATGATCTTACCATGAGTAATAATAGTACTTTAATTGAATACACCCTGACAGAGTGAATAACGACCGAAGATGTATATTCAGACCACATAAAGTATCCATGGGAATGTGTTTGTGAGCATTTGTCTCTCCAGTTTGTCTCTGAAATGACCACTAAAAATGACGTGGGAATATAAGCAATTATAAAGTTGGTAGAGTGTTCAAGTACAGACTTGACTAGTCTTGATTCAAATGTATATACAAAAGTTACATTATTTTTCAGCAGTTCGATGGATAACATCTGTGTAAATATCTAGTGCTAGATCTCAATTGTTACAATATATGAATGATCTAATGTTGTCTTCTACCAATATTTTAGAGAGAGAATTATTTTCAACATAATGCAGACTCGGGAAAAATGTGTGCAGAATTCACTTAGCAAGCCATCGGACGTCGATCGCCAGTTCCGTTTTTGTGCTTTGTTTGTATTGGTATTTCTTTCAATCTGAAAGTAATCTGAAGTTTATTTGATAATGAATCTCAGACAATTATTTCATTTTCATCTGGTTTGCAGAACCTACACATTCGTCCTGGCAAGCCTTGGCATGGTGGGCAACTTTCTTTGCTTTGCCACTCTTGTCTTCACCAGTCTGCGAAACACTTCAGCTTGTATCTACATGGCTGTCATAGCTGTCCTGGACTCTGTTATCCTCTCAATTGCTGTTTGCACAGTGATAAGCCTGCAAATCGGTCATACGGCGTTTTTCATGCAAAATAGTTGGAACTGGGGTTTCTACTCTTTCGTGTTCTACTCTTCCATCCACTCTGCTGTCCTCATTCTTCTGGCCATGACTGTTGATCGTTTCATTGTTGTCAAGTTTCCGCTCAAGGCTCAGAGATTGTGCACACCTAAATCTGCCATCAAAGTCATCATTGGGATAGTGATATTTGCAGTAGCCCTCAACTTCCAGATCCTTTTCAACAGGCGTTTAGTCCATGCTGGTCGACTTGATGATCCACTGAGATGCTGGTATCCAAAAGGGCCTATTGAAAATTTTATGACGAAAGTATACACGATCATTGATGCCACAATCTATAGTTTTATTCCTTTAATTTCTCTGATCACTCTGAATCTCTTAATCATTCGAGAACTAAGACGTGCTCGTAAATTCTCTAAGCAGTTCACAGAACGCCAGGATGGAGACTCTTCTTCCAACGCAAAGAAGAGCAGAGGTGGTTCCTACAATGGTGATGTAGACAAGTCCACCAGGGAAACAAAGACTGCTAATAGTGGAACTGCATCCACAGTGAAAACCAAGGCAAACACTAACATCACTCTCATGTTGTTGTTGGTGACATTCTGCTTCCTGGCGCTGTCGTCACCACTGGTGATCGTGCTGTTATATCAAAGATATTACGGACCGGCCAAAACCCTTGAGGGACGAGCCCAGGCTTTTACCATCCTAACATGCGCAAGAATGGCAATGTACAGCAACCATGGTATGAACTTCTTCCTGTACAGCATCAGTGGCCGCCGTTTTAGACAAGAGTTGAAACAACTTCTGAAACGTTTTTGTCAGCTCTGTTGAAATGGAATACTTAGGACCGTATGAAGAACCGAATGATGACAAGGAAAGTTGTGAAAGTTTAAGGTATAGTACTTGAAGTGATAGCAGAAGAAGCAGGAAAAAAAACAACCCCCCCCCAAAAAAAAAAAAGAAGAAAGGAAGCAAGCAAATATTACTGCCAAGAAGGCCTAAAAATATGAGTCTGATGGTTTTTTCCTAAATGAAACGGATTTACTATTCTTGTAAGTCTTTCCCTTTCTTGAGATCAAGCTTTGTCTATGATTTCAAGTATAGTATATTTTCATCTTGTCTTTCGCTGGTGACTGTGCTCCACCCCGGCTAGGTAAACAGATGGGGTAGAACTTTTTTTTGGTAATTACACATTTCTGTACGATTTGAATGAAACCCACAACTTTCTAAGTTAATCCATTTTACCAATGGTTGCTTGAGCCACAATCATAGTGCTTGTGGCGTTGCTGAATTTGTGCATACACGCTTGCAATTTCCGAATGAAGAGAGAGAGAGAGAGAGAGAGAGAGAGAGAGAGAGAGAGAGAGAGAGAGAAGAGAGAGAGAGAGAGAGAGAGAGAGAGAGAGAGAGAGAATAGGTGCCTGCGTATGTCTGTGTCTGTACGAGTTTTGATTGTGTTTATAAGCATTTCTGTGTGTATTCGTGCATGCATGCTCAAGTCAACATGGTGGCACAGCAAAAAGCTGTCACTTTGTGTTTTTTGTTAAAACTGAATTCAACAAAAAGTCTGCAGTTGTCGGTAGGTGGTAGACATCCTAACAGAAGAGCTGCGACCTGTCAACTGCAGACTGTGCACTGTAAGAGACCTGTCAAAAGCTGATCACTGAAGGCCACCAACGAAGAAGACCCCTTACTACAGCTATGTCAGTTCGGTGGTGGTCTGTAGTGCTTTTTATTGGCTCAAAATATTAAAGTATGCCTTCTACTGTAACGGTTAAGTCGCTCAGCTAGACTGAATCTGAGAAAGAAGCTATCTAGCCTTGAGACTGCGAGAAGTTTACAGTTTATCACATAACATTATCTTTAATGGAAACATTGAGATGAGACAGTAGAGTGACCTTGAATATGAAAAACCAATAGAAGGGCACGGAGGCTTCTAAAATTTGTCATCACGAGACAAAATCATTTTGGCTAACTGGTTCTTCTGACACAGATCTGTCGAACTACCTGGTATGCTTCCACTGACGAGTTTCCGATAAAGTCGACTTCATTCTAACCCCATGAAAATGGTTCTTGGTGTTCTTTTAATCATAGATGAAGCCCAAACTCGAACCAATCATGACATGGCATAGATGACCAGTTGGTTCAACCGATAGAAAATCAACAAATGGAACAGATCACAGACACGTACGATTCATTTTTGAAAAGCTGCAGACTCTCGAGATTGCAACAACGGAATGTATATGTAGAGTTGAAACTGGTATAAACATAGAGAAACTGATCAACACGTATCCCATGCGATCACTATAGAAGGTTTCCAAAACATAGGGAATGTCCTGATCTGTTGTACGTCTGCTGTTACTGCAAGAATCCAGATAATTGAATAACAATATGCATCAAGAGTCTAAGAAAAAGCGTGCACACACTCCTGCTCGCCTTTGACTCTGAATAAAAAGTGGAGACATTTAATGCCTTCTTTGCTTCTTCATATGAACAGCTTCAGCAGTTAACTGAAAGAAAATCTGATGAAACAAACATGATCCTGAAAACACCCAAGTCCCATCACACCATGACGGCACTGAGACTCATTACTCAAACTCGCTCTCTGTGTTGACAGTGTCACGGTGAACACATCTCAGTGCTCAGATATATTAATATAAAAAGCACTAGGCTGGGAAACCACCTCGCTCTAGCGGGGAAAAAAAGACATATACACGGGATGAATTTAGGAAGAATATCAACTCAACTTTCACATAATACCGTAATAAGCCTCTAAAGTGATGGAAGGCAAGACCACACTGATCAAGGTGAACGTCACTGCACGGAACGTAATCATGTTGCTGTTTCGACATAACGTGTGTGTCGTGATGACTTACTTGACTTAGTCCTCTTTGCTCCTTGATAAGCATAGGGCCTCAACAGCAACCTTCCACCTCCGTCTGTCCCTGGCACAGGTCTTGATCTCCACCAAGGTCAGGCTGGAGGCTGGAGGCTCGTTTAGCAAGCTCCTCCTCCAGGTCTGCTTTGGGCGCCCTCGCTTCCTCTTGCCCTGCGGGTTCCACTCGAGCGCCTGCCTGGTGATGTTAGAGGGCTCCTTCCGCAGTGTGTGGCCGACCCATCGCCACTTTCTCGGCCTGACCTGGACGTCCATTGGCTGTTGGTTTGCCCTCGTCCACAGGTCGGTGTTTGGTACTCTGTCGAACCATCGCAAGTCGAAGATCTGCCAGAGACATTTATTGATGAAGGTTATGATTTTCGTGGAGGTGTTGGTGGTGACTCGCCAAGTCATCATGTTACTGTTTCGACATAACGTGTGAGTCGATATATTGGCTATAACTGCCTCCATGTTTTGTCGGAACTGTGACAAAAGTCAGCCCTGGCTACACTATGTTGCCGAAAGTTCCAGATGTTTACAGATTTTCAACATTCTCCTTTTGGAATAAAATCAAACATACCTGAAAGTATTCTTCATGATGGAAACATGTCTCACTGGTCCAGCATAAGATTATCTTCTTTTTTTTTCTTCAGGTGACTGTGCAAACTTTCAAAATCTCTCTCTCTCTCTAACTCTCTCCTCTCTCTCTCTCTCTCTCTCTCTCTCTCTCTCTCTCTCTCTCTCTCTCTCTCCCCTCTCTCTCTCTCTCTCTCTCTCTCTCTCTCTCTCTCTCTCTCGATCAACACAATCAACACAAACACGCACAATGTATGTATGTATGTATGTATGTATGTATGTATGTATGTATCTAATCTATCTATCTATCATATCAGAGAGAGAAGAGAGAGAGAGAGAGAGAGAGAGAGAGAGAGAGAGAGAGGAGAGAGAGAGAAAGAGAGAAACAAGACACAAACAAACAAATACGGATTAATGCAATGGGTATATATGCCTATTATCAACCTGCATAGTCCAGTTTTAATCATAATTCTGTGTAATCAAACAGAATCAAAATAATTTCTAAGAAAATGATTTCTACAATCCAAATCGCTGCATAAATTGTTTCTTTTTCGTCCAAAAAAATTATAAATCGAATTCAAGCCAGTTTATTTGTTACTTATACATGATCAGTTCTTCAAAGCTCACTTCAAAGCACTGGCTGGTCTCAATAATTAACATATATCTTTTCATTGTAGGTTAGCCTGTCGTTCAACTAATCGTAAACACTATACTAATGCGCGTACGTGTGTGCGTGCGCGTGCGTGTACACACACACGCACACATACAACACACACACCACACACACACACACACACACACACACACACACACACACACACACACACAACACACACACACACACACACGTGCGCGCGCGCGCGAATCTTTTTTCTGAAGACTGTGTTTCATTCTTTTTCTATTTTGGTTTCTCAGTGTGCATATTTAATCCATGTCATCTCTAGAATTTGCATGAACTTTTGTATGTCTGGTATTACTATACATCTGATTTGGATGTTATGCGGTGAATATTTTCTTCAATCATAATCTTTATTTTTCTTATTTCACACATATTTGTTACATACTCTTTGCAATTCTTTCATTTATTTGTTTGAAAATATGAGAAATTGAAATACTGCAATCATGCCCATATCCGCATAAATGAGATATTGAATAGGTTCTTCTACTCGATTTGTTTATCTTATGTATTCAGTTCGGTAATTTTTTTCTAAATGTCATTTAGCAACTGTGTCCTTAAAAGTTTGTTTGGGGGTTCAATATCATTTTCTTTCAAAGAAGATACTTCTTTACCGACTTCTTACTCTATCCCATTAAACATTTGAATTACTATTGTCACAGAGTGGAGTGAGGGGCTGCTTGTAAATACATCTGTTACATCTGTCTCTTGGATGTCTGAAGGCGTGTAATTGTTTCTGTATTTTTTTTTCCAAATATTTCTTTCACTCACTCACACCACCCTACAACATAACAACACGAACAGGAATTCAGCGAGGAGTGTACATTTACTAAACAATGAGATGGTGGAAATATTTTTTGTAACACATGAACAACATCAACATGTGATTGTAAACTAATTTGATTATATCAAGATGTGTGCACACTCACACTCCCTGTTAGGCTGGAAAGAATTTATAGCATCACTCATGACACAATGCAATAACAAGGGGGGAAAGAATTCATAGCATCACTCATGACACAATGCAATAACAAGGGGGGAAAGAATTCATAGCATCACTCATGACATGATACAATAACAACATCAACTAAAAAGAAGGATTTCTAGCTTTATAGCTAAACATATATGGCCCTTGAAAATTTTTTTCCAGTGATTTAAATTTTTTTTTAAAGGAAGTCCTAACAGATCCAATTTTCTGCGATGATGAATTTAGTGTGGGTAACCAGTTTTAACTAGATAAACGAATGAATGCTTTCAGTAACGGATACCATTGATGAGGAAAAAGGATTTCTTGGATTACGAAAGCCTTTGAGATAAAAAAGGGCGCAACGCAAATTATGTTGTACATATGCGAGGTGTACAGACAATTAAAGGTTGTATATGTGCAGTCAATAAAAGGCTACATGAAGAATACGCAACGGCAGAAAAGGATGGAAAGTGTAACAAAACGACAAAAACATTATAAGTTACATCCGATGCGAACATGGGGTCAAAAGTTTATATCAGTGCCCTCTTTCAAGAGTCAATGATGCTTGATATCAAAAGGAGTTTGAAGAATTGGAGTTCAAGCTAATATTTGTTATGAAAGACTGTAAAAACAAATAAGCAAAAAAGGGAAGAAAGAGAGAAAAATCAGAGGGGTTCATGTTAGAATTATGTCATTTTTATAGAATTATAGAATTATGCAGTGACCAAAGAATATTGTTGTGTGACTACAAAACATGAATTATTGAAACCATGGTCTGTCTAACCAAAATTCTTGATTGAAAGAATATACTTCTCGATGTGCCAGAGTGTTTAGTTCTTCAGAAGAACACGGTTATGCCAGAATTATGTGGGGGTGGGGTGGGGGGGGGGGTTCAAATAAGCGCCGTTTTTCATCATCACAATTATATCTAGGTCAGCTGGTCAATAATGACTCACTATTTGTTTTCCTGCACGTTTGCCGTAAAACCAAGCCAAACCATCACTTATAATACTCCGATAGTTTTCTTCTATTTTCTTACTTTTACAAGCGTTGTTTTAAATCGATTTATAAGAAAGATACTTAGATTTTGGCACTGTGTGCATTTTTCATACAAATGCATCAGTTCATATCTTTATCATATCATATTATAAATTTATTAAGTTCCAAAAATCCAGCGACGTGTTTCACCCAAGGAAAAAGTAATGTAATGTGAGATTGTTTCTTACGATGGTTATAACTGTGGTCCTCTCATGATATGTGAAATATGTTAAGTACAGATGAGTCACCGAATCCAAAGATGACACGGTATGTTGTTGAGACAAGAATAATAATAATCATGTATGTACTGTTAAAGTTCTTTATGAAGTCAACATGCCAGTCTCCTGAAAGTGTTCTAACCCCAATCTCCCCCAGTGTGCATTTACTTATTTGGCTATTTTCATCATTCCATTACTTTTCAGTATAGGGGAATGTTTGAACCAAATTTCTAGATTGTGGACAGCATTGTACTTGAACTTGTTTTCTTCAGTGCTAATACAGGTAGATGAGTATTTAATTCTATAGATAATACTTAACTTCATTCATTGATGAAATCTTAATTTGATTCTTTGGCAGTGTGGAAGAAAAACTTCACCAAAGGTAATGGGATAGCGCGCGCGCGCGCGCGCGCGCGCGCACGCGCGTGTATGTGTGTGTGAGAGGTGTGTGTGGTGTGTGTGGTGTGTGTGGTGTGTGTGTGTGTGTGTGTGTGTGTGTGTGTGTGTGTGCGTGCGTGCGTGCGTGCGTGCGTGCGTGCGTGCGTGTGTGTGTGTGTGTGTGTGTGTGTGTGTGTGTGTGTGTGTGTGTGTGTGTGTGCGTGCGTGCGTGCGTGTGTGTGTGTGTGTGTGTGTGTGTGTGTGTGTATGCGTGCGTGCGTGCGTGCGTGCGTGCGTGCGTGCGTGCGTGCGTGCTTGTGTGTGTGTGTGTGTGTGTGTGTGTGGTTGTGTGTGTGTGTAAGTGTGTGTGTAAGTGTGTTGTAGTGTGTGCGTCTATGTGTGTATGTGTGTGTATGTATGTGTGTGTGTGTGTGCATGTGCGTGTGTATACAAAGACAGATCATAACTCTAACCAACATACATGATAACAGCTTCAACCCAGAATCGCCTCCAAATATAGTAATAAACTTGTCAAACCATAATCAGAACAATTATTGAGAGAACTATAGGTCTTAGGGCTCAAGTTCTGTCCAGCCCCTCGAACACTGGACCACAACCAGCCTAAACAAGATGTCAGGGAAGGGTGACGGAAAGTCAAACTCAAAGAGCTGTTCGCTGATGAAGGAGACAGTCCTGCTCCCAAACTCAGTAAAAAGACGAGATTGCGGCTACCCATCAGAGGAGACAAAGCTCTAGATGCATACTGCGCCACCCTAGAAAATCTAACTGACACACACCGGAATTCATGACATCAGGACAATCTGAGGCAAGATCTACGAGCAGCATTGCAAAAACTACGGCAACGGGTCCTCAGCAGAACCATTGATTCAGTAGTACCGACAAACCCAGTGCTGTTGTAGTCCAGAACACCAAGGGCTATATCACTGAAGCCAAAAGACTGCTTAAGAACCAGCTGCGTTAGAAGATGTTCCCAAATGATCCTACCATCCAGGTAGCAGAGGTTTCGAACAAGCTGTAGAACATCACCACAGAGATGGCCACATTGCTGACAACACCAAGCAACGGGAGCTGGTGGAGCCGAAAGACATACCGGACTCAGCAGTTTTATCACTTGCCCAAAACACCCAAGGCCCCACAGAATCCTCCAGGTCGCCCAACTGTGTCGGGAGTAAATGGTCCAACGAAAGTCTTTCAAAACTGGTTAACGTCTGGCCTTCTAGACATCGTGCCCACCCTCCCGAGCCACCTCAAAATACAACTCATATGTTAGGGGACTGGAACACTTCCCCGAAGTTGGAGTGCGGCCGCCTTAATGGCGGGACAAAAAACGGTCATGCATACAAAACTCCACTCCCGTTGTTGGATAGATGGGATTAATACTTGTCTGTCTACACGGGAGCATCAGCCTGCGTATGCAGAAAGAAAGAAAGAAAGAAAAGGGACTGGAACACGATTCATGGGCCTTTCGACAATGGTACCTTGCTTGTCACAATCGATGTTGCTGGTCTCTAAGACGAACATCCCATATGGAGACATGGAGACCACCATCACTTACTTTTTGCAGTCACATCCCCAGACCAAGGCACCCCAGTTGAAAGAGTCCTTAGTGGTGACACACACCTTCCACAACAACGTGTTCCACTTTGAGAACACTATCTACAAACAAAAACTCGGGACAGCTATGAGGATCTTTATGGTCCCCACCGTGACAAACATCTTCATGGGATGGTTAGAAGACAGCTTGCTTGCTCGGAGTCCCAGACAACTGCTTCCAGAAACGCTTCATAAGATATATTTTCCTAATGTGGACAACAACTCGGGAAGCACTTGATGAGTTTATTGATTTCATCAACACATTGCACCCTACAGTCAAGTACACCAACCAGTCATCACCTTCTCCATCCCCTTCGTCAACATCAACATCATCCTCAAGGAAGGCTTCATCCAAATAGATATTTACTCAAAACCTACTGACGCCAATGTATACCTTCATGTTTCATCCCAAGATATGCAAAGATCACATGCCATGCAGCTAGATGTTCCGCGCTCGCAGGTTATACTCAACGGATGAAACCTTCACCCTTTGCTAACAAGAGATCCCCAAGCACGTCCAGAAAGTCATGTAGAGAGGCCAGAGCATCCCACGAAATGAGACCCTTGAATATAGGCCCCAGACTCCCAAGAATAGGGTCCTGTTCATCATTAGCCACAACCCTGCCAACACTCGGTGCGCTGATATTCATTCATCAGAGTTTTTATACAGCCCTTTTCGTTCTGTGGATCTTCATGCTGCGCTCAGTAGAGAATTTCCCTCCCCAGTCACATGGGAATTCAACTTGTTCATTGCTTATTGTCCGTTGTGCATTTCCGTTTCGTTATACATTTCCGGTCGTGATCGGGTTCGCGCCAATGGATTCACCATTCTTTCCCCCTTTTGGTAAATCCTTGGAGCAGCTCTTGTTTTTGTTACTAGTGGCAAATTTGAGAAAGGCAAGGTGGGGAGCCAGCCCACAAAGTCCGAAAGTATTCAATTCAATTCATTTCAATCAACTTTATTGTCCATCGGAAATTTGTTACAGAAAAAAGTATAGTTTTCCCTGTACCATCCGGTCTTTCCCAAGGGTCCTCCAGACTATTTCCGGATGTCAGTGGTCTAACCAGGTGTCAACAGGAAGAATCTCAAGGGACAATTTGACAGCAGATGGTCTTCAGGGAAAAAAACCTCTCAGATCAGTGTTTCGGCTGTGAACTCCTCACACTCCAAGGGGGCCAGGCCGCATCCAGGTCATGACTCCAAGATGCCCTTCTACAGCGAACATCTTTTTCTTTTTCTCGTGGCATGTAACACTATTCATTGACTATCATAGTCAAAGAAGGATTTATGGATGAATCTGACTTCTACAGCTGAAATTCTTGGGGCTCACAAAAAGTGCAAATTTGGTTCTGACTGCTGGACAAAATTTAAAGGATGCTATTATTGAAGGGTTGATAATTATATTTTCGCGCCCTTTAAACTCTCTAATCTCCACGTGATAAACTCCTTTGCAACATATTTGATAAGTCATTTTTAAATCGATGGACAAACTACCATGTTTTATTTCCTCCATTTTGTGTCAGCACAGACAAAGACACGCACCGACACAGACAGACACAGACAGACACAGACAGACACAGACACAGACACAGACACACACACACACACACACACACACACACACACACACACACACACACACACACACCACGCACGCACGCACGCACACACACACACACACACACACACACACACACACACACACACACACACACACACACACACACACACACACACAGAACAGACATCACCCTTTTTCTGCGTCCTTTTGGAGCAAGTGTGTGTGTGTGTGTGTGTGTGTGTGTGTGTGTGTGTGTTGTGTGTGTGTGTGTGTGTGTGTGTGTGTGTGTGTGTTTGTGTTGCGTCGTGTGTGTGTTTGCACATTTAAAGTACTTGAGTTGAAGAAGTTACATAAATCAAGCTCCCAGTTCACACTGCTCCAAGATGAAAAGACATCTTCCAACACCAACGACATGAATAAATCAGCATGTGCCGACACCTCCATCATCGATTTACACCACGTGAAAGTGAAAAGTAGGACAACAGACCTAAAAGAATGCCTTTGCCATTTTGCAAGTAATCTGACCAGTGGCAGAGATATTGGAGCTGCAACGTCAACAAAAAACGCGGAGAACACCAACATCATAGTCATGTCTTTGTTGTGTCCTTCGCCTTCGTGCTGGTGACGTCCCCAGCTGTGATAGCGCTGCTTCTTCAAAGACACGCCTGACTGGCCTTGAACCAGTAAGAAGATCACTCATTCTTCACATCGGTCTTTAAAATAGTGTAATGTTATTGAAGTATTACTTTTAGAAATTAATGTGTACACAGGTCTTTTGTATGCGTGAGATATTGTCAATGTTTGCACGGATCCATCGAACATATTCTACTTGTTAACGTCATGGCGTCGAAGACTGATTACTGCGTGGACAAGGTGGGATAGACTGCTTTAAGTTAAATATACAGAAGATCTTTTTGATCTCTTGAAAAACAGTGGACAAAAGATCGATGTTTGAAGTGATTAGTGATTATGTCCCTGGTATCCGCCGTGAAGCTTATCATGATAGAGGATTCCATGTGGTTGCATATTTAGTGCGCCTTCGCGTGGTGGTTGCCTATTTAGTGCGCCTTCGCGTGGTGGTTGCTTATTTAGTGGGCCTTCGCGTTTTCGGCTGTTGACTAGAGCAGAAGCAGTTATTACCACCTTTAGTCAACAGCAACAACAACAACAATAACAATAGCAGTAGCAACAACAACATCGATGAACTGAAGAATACATTCGTGTTTGATGTATAGTTATTAGTATTTGTTTTCGTCAAAATGTGCATAGGCATCTGGGTGTTGGTTTTAATATCTGTCTGCTGTCAATCACTCAGGACATATTTGATAATTGTTCTGTATTTTTCTGGTAACAACTATCAACGCAACCGGTCATTATTAATGCAAGCAAAGTATCATACAAGCATACACTAAAAAGGCAAACCAGCACAAAACTTCAAATGAATGTGACTTTGCAGTGAAAAATTAAATACAGTCATACGGTGTTGCTGTTGATGACATTCTGTCCATAAATCTGTTGATGACATTCTGTCCATAAATCTGGTCAAAAGACGTACTGACTGTCACAGAAGAAAAGCAGTTGAAGTTACGCTCGATTCAGGTTCTTCGACATGCGGCGTTTGGAAATCATTTGTCTGTCCGAGCCAGTGCACAGCAGTAATCTGATTTTGCCGTCAGTTGGATGGTGATATTGTTAAATTACCTGTTGCAGAGGTGGAAATGAACACACTTTATTTTTAATGAGAAAGACATGCAAATTCCAGAGAAAAAAATCCTTCTTCTGCTGTTGTATTTCAAAAGGCTGAATCAGGACACTTTTTAAAGATCTTCACGGCGTCGTTTATTTGAAAATACAACACAATCTATTTGTAAAAGCAAGGTGTGTGTAGAAGAGTTAAGAAAGATTTTCTTTAAATGGTAATCCTGCTGGAGATAAATCCGACATCGTCGCTCCTCATGATTTGGTGGACGTCTGGGTATTGCCATTGCACTGCTGGTGTGGCAGAAGTTACACTTAATTCGTCAGTTTGAAAAACGTTGAACAATCTCCAGACGATCCGACAGATATCATTACTGAGGGCGTGCCAGACTGGCACAGCATATGCCAGGTCCAGGCTCTCTAATCCTCTATAACATGTTGACTAGGTGATTTGCGGGCAGCATCTCAGTTTTTTCGGGGGAAAAAAAAGCACCGGTCATATCTGCCTTTGCCGTGATAGCTTTGATATATGCTTTCCAGTGGAAATGTTTTGTGCGCCAAGGTTAGTATGTCATATGTTACGTCATATGTCAGTGTAACGCATGTCCCGTTGAGTGCTCTCTGGTAGGTCTGGGAACTTTTCAAGATCCTAATCAGGGAGAACTAAGCAGAACGGCTCATTTACTATGCTAGCCTTCATTGAAGGGTCATTGTATGTGACGCTCTTTTTTTTCTTCTTCAGAAAGTCACTACAGTTTGGTCGCATCTCTTACTTTTGATTGTACATGCACATCCTTTTTCCATCCTCAACTCTAGTAATACGCTTAGCGACATATGTTGAGTGCGTCCACTTCGATGCTTGAGCGTTGTTTTAACTACGTGTCCACTTCACATTATATGGCACATGTCTTGCAATCAACCTCCAGGCTTCTTTCTTTCTTTACTACTCTCTTTCTTTCTTACTTACTTTTTATCTTTTTTCCTTTTTTTTTCTTTCCCTTTTTCTTTCCTTTTTTTCGTTCTTTCTTTTTTTCTTTCTTTCTTTCGGTTTTGTTGTGTGTTCGGTGTGAATCCTTTGGGACATGTTTGGCGATTGTGCTTTTGGTGTATGATAACCTGGTTAGATCAAAACTGGTTTATAATTAGGTTGGCATCTGGTGGTGAATATTAAGAAATATGCACTGTGCATTATTTGGATGGAGACGACACATAATCATCAAAACATATCATCTGGTTCCTTAATATTTTCTCGTCAGTGTCCATCCACCTGAGCTAGTCTGTTATTAAATTGATAAATAGGTCAAACATGATTGGCATCGTCAACACCAACAGTGGATGTATGTACTTATGTGTTCTTGTTCATTGCTATTTTGACTGTAAAATATTTTAGCGGATTCAAATGTATGAATACATACTGGAATATCATTTTATCAGAAAATGGAGAAGCGATTGCATATGTATTGAAACAAGTCAGACGTTGCTGTAATAAGAATCTATGATCATCTGATCCTTTCCTTGCTAGATCATCATCGGTTTCCGATGGGTCAGTTTCACCTGTCCCGAGTTTTTGTGATCAACATCATGTTAAGAGAACATACCATCACATGTTTCTGTATTGTATTTATGCTAGCGTTTTGGCAAGTTGTTGAAACAGAATACTAATGAAACTTTGCCAGTAAAGTAGCTACTGCTTCTTGCTTTTGTTTTCTTTTGTTTGTTGGCCTGTTTTGAATATGCAGTTCAATACAGAAGGAGTAGCACACGTAGTAGTCGTAATAGTAGAAGTAGTGGCAGCAGCAGCAGCAGCAGCAGCAGCAGTAGTAGTAGTAGTGGTAGGACGAAATCGGAGGAGGAGGAGGGAGGAGGAAGAGTGACAGTAGGGTTAACTAAAATATCTATTTGTCTTGTGATGTCGTTGGTCAGTACTTGTGTATTGGGTACATCGTGGGGCAACGCCTTTGCAATTGTTGATGGTGTGTTATCAGCTGTCGTATGTTTTACACTACACCTCTCATCAACGTTAAAATTCCGTTCCTGGCAGTTACGAATTATGGCAGGTTTCAGTTTTAGCTTCAACACTTTCTCTGCATTGCTTTTGCCACCTCAGAATGTTTTCATAAATCTCGATTGGGAGGCGCACGTTCCAGCGCGCGCGTGCGCACGCACGCACGCACGCACGCACGCACGCACGCACACACACACACACACACACACACACACACACACACGTGCTCGCCCACGTGCACGCGCACGCACGCATGCATACACACATGTACACCTCTCTCTCTCTCTCTCTTTCTTCTCTCTCTCTCTCTCTCTCTCTCTCTCTCTCCAATATTTATTTTAAGGCATGGAAGACACAATGCCATGAACCTATCTCAACAAAATGGAAACGTAACTATGTTAAACACAGAAAACAACGAGAAGACACCCATTTATAGTGTGGTCGCACATTCCTTGCTTGACAGATATAGCTACATTGAAAATTAAAAAAAAATTAAAAGATGATAAACAGTTGCAAACATTCACAACATTCAAAAGAATTCTATAAGAAGAGACAGAAGGGTGTGTCATGACGTGTCATGACGTGTTGTACTTGTGACATTCCATGACAAAAAAAGAGT
>CM031596.1:89799115-89816615 GCA_018398815.1 Conus ventricosus
TATGTGACACAGGTATCACCACAGTCTCAGAGACCGTTACCTTTTTGACAAAAATGTTAGTTACTCTCACATGCTATGGAAAATGCCTTCAGTTGGTTTGGTTTGGTTTGGTTGGAAAGCATTTTCACTAGACTCGGAGAAACGTGACATAAGGGCCAAACCATTGATCTTCGTGCAAATCTATGTCGCAGATTTGTATGAAACGAAGAACGTAACATCCCTTAGACAAGGGCATTGTAATCTAAGCTTTTCAAAAACTCACAAAACGATCGGAACGAAACATGGAGGGTAAAAAAGGGAGCGCTGCCCGTGAACACATCCATTGATTTTGGTGCGGATCCATGGTTCAATCGGCGGATCTAGCGTCTGTTCAACAAGATTATCACATTCTGTCACACAACGTTAACTCTGTGAAGTTACTGCTGCGAAGTTGGACTACGTAGATTGAAAATCAAATGCTTAAATTTGTATTTTGCATGTTCTATCAACGAATATACATGAGAAATAATCCATTCAGTCTACATCAGCTACTGCTTTCGCTGGCAAAAAGAAACAACAAAACACTTTTGTATTATTGTCAGAGTCTGAGAGTAAATTGTTTTAATTTTTCAAGCTTGTCTGTTGATATAAACCAGCTTGTGTCACTGTTTCTGCCTCCATTGTTAAAATGAAGTGTGTGAGGATGCACATGTCACACTCCGGTCAATTCGCTTTACTCTGGACACTCTAACTCGGCTCGACTCTTCTGAATAAACCATATTAAGTCTATAATCAGACTTCTAATATTTTGCCCATCCCTCTCTATCTTTATCTGTCTATCCCTGTCTGAATTCTAGTGTTGGCTTTCCCTCTGGCCATTCTCAGAAACCTTTCAGGCTCAAGCACCATGACAGTTTGGAAATGGTGTATATAGTTGTTGGGGAACCTTTCCCTTCACCAGTTTACGCTGTGATTGTAAACAAACAAATAGTTTCCTCTGCTATTCTGTTTTGATGACTTTCCACGTACTACACGACCGCTTTTTGTTATATAGACTGCTCATGTACAGGAATGTATATTTTCAAATGCTTTGAAGCATGCTTTTACTTGATCAACATGTCTATCATTTCCTTGCAAGCAGGTCTTAAGGGTTGCCACCATAGATACATTAACACAGAAGTTCCTGCTATTTTTCTAATATTATTTACATCATGTCAGTGAATGGTGAAAAAATGCTTGTGTTGACTATCTCCTCTCCAAATATGTTGGTGTAGGTCTTTACACACAGCAAAGAGGTTCGTTTGCCGTTTGCTTTTATTCATAAACTTCAATGTTGTCGAGACGCTTTGTGGAGGAAACATCCCCACTACAAATGACTTCACAAAGTCATTATTTAGTGCACCTGTGCGTATTTGGCTGTTCACTAGAGCAGAAGGAGTTATTATCGCCTTTAGCCAAAAACAACAACAACATCAGCAACAACAACAACAGCAGCAAAAGGGGGAGGTGTGAACAGCAGGCAGAAAAAAGTGAAGTGGAAATTTTCCAATCTCATTTGTTGTCAAATGACTGCTAATACATCTGTTACTTATATAGGACGATAATTTCTGACTTTAATGAGAACCTCTTTCCCCCAAAGATCAAGAATTCAAAATCTCATCATTGACCTGTCAATAGTTTTTGGTTATGGAAGACCTAGAGCAAGACACATTATTTCAGGTTAACCAAACAGGATTCACTACAATCACAGTCACATTTGACATCTACAATAACATGAATCAGATCAAGGTGTAACAGGCTGCAACATTCGCAGATCCTGTGATGGGAGGAAACACGGGTCATCGACCTGATCATCGAGCTGCAGGATTAAGATTAATTCTTACATCATCAACAATTGGACAAACTTTTCACCAGCTTAAAACTAATAGGTTTTATCACAGAAAAAAAAATTGCACTGAGGCTGTCTGAACCAAAAGTTTGGAATATTTTCCTTCGAATATGCATAATAACAATGCACTAGGCAGCGAACATTCCCTTTAGTAGCTGTCACAAAATCAGGACTCCCTTTTATCAGATGAAACGGAAAGAATATTGTTTAAACAGTTTCCAAACAATATGAGACTCCTGCCACTTTTTATGCCGAGGAGAGGATCAAGGACTATTCCAGTGGTCAAGGTCTGGTTGTAGACAAATCCAGATCGGTTAATAGTTTATGATTCCACACTACTACCAGACTATTGGAAGCATTCACCGGACAGCCAGAAGATCAACAAACACAATTTTTCTGTAGAAATGGTGTGACCACACTTTTTAAAAAGATGTGATTCTTATTGTTTTGAAGCAACCTTGGGGGCGGAGTTAAAGAACCTCTCTATTCACGCAGCAGGGAACAGGTATCTGATTCAGGCAATGAAAAGTAACAGTGGCAGAAGGAGATGGATAGGCTTGATCGTTAATGCCATGCCCCATAGACGTTAAACTTCTAATAGTATACAGCCACTTCGGATATTCGTCAGAGGGATTGACTTTTCTGTAAACCATTAACAAAACTGATATGGTGATTGTTTTTTCCCTCTAAACTCAATATCTAGCTTTCGTGGTTGGGCGTAAATATAGCTTCAAAAATCTAACCTACACATTACATTTTTTATGAAAAAGTGATCGTTCTGTCTTACCATATTCTTTTACACTATATAATTCATTGATAAAGATGTCAAAAAAGATGCCGATAGGTTTGTGACGCAATAAACGCTGCATCTCCTGTGTCAGTGTGAACGGTCATTGCCCGTTTACTGGCACTGTCTTTTAAATTCCTGATAGCATAAAATCTGCAGTAATGTTTGACATGGCATGTGTTAGTTAAAATCATGACCTGCGCACTTCCGTTTTCTGTTTGTTTATTTTTTAAAGCTTTTTTTCCACCACTTGGGAATTGTCATTAACCAAATAAAAGTAACGAAATAACAACGCACAATTGTCTGTAATATGCAGCTATACACTAACATTCATATCCACAAAGCTTCATACCAAAACATTTTTGTTTGCTGCTTTTTTCAAATCTTGGTGCAGACTGTGATATCACATTGCATTGTAAACAATAAATTAACGAAAACCAGGAACAAATTAGGCCTTCAGCTGGTTAATCTGTTATAAGGTTTGGTGTGTACTGGGGGCAGGAGTGGATATAGGGAAGTTCTGAAAAGCCCACACAGTTTAGACAAATCATGCGTGCTTGTACCTAGGCATCTGTTTATTATCATAAAATGGAACCACTCCAGTTTTCTTTGGCAAAACGTGGGGGAAATAAGATTTTTTTCTTCAGCTTTTCTTATTGTTTATCCAGGATCCAACACAATTAGCAGGCGACTTGTTCGCGTGCAAGGTAGTTGGACTTATGTTCACCCCTATAGTTACAGACTGTGCTGGCAACTGTTGCAGAATGACATTTCAGGTAATCAAAATATTCAATTTGCGTCAGTCCGCAATGGACGAAATACTGACTCTTGCGTACATCGAACTGATATAAGGAAAAGCAGATTGTCGGAGGAGATTCTAATTCCTGTGCACCTTTTAGCATTAAAAGCTGTCATGTAATATAACATTGTGATTTGATAAAAAACCATCGTTGATTTAACGTTGATTTCACTTAATGGCGGGATTACTCTCTCTCTCTCTCTCTCTCTCTCTCTCTCTCTCTCTCTCTCTCTCTCTCTCTCTCTCTCTCCTCTCTCTCTCTCTCCTCTCTCCTCTCTCTCTCTCATCTCTCTCCTCTCTCTCTCTCTCCTCCTCTCTCTCTTCTAAATGCACTAAGTTGATGTATTATTAGTCAGGATTAATACACCAAGGTTATCTCCGCACTCAACACGCATATGTACACTCATGCACCCATCAAACATTCACCTCTCTCTGGGACTGGGATGTCACGCATTCGTTTCTCTCCTAACACGTTAGTTTAAAAAGGAGTAATGCACAGACAAAAGCTCTGCCATGGCATTATATGGAACAGACAAATATTTTACGATCCAAACTTCTATTACAGCAATGTGTGTATTAGTCATCACATTGACAGCATGAAGTAAGACTTTAAAGGCCGTGCAACTGGAAAAGGGTAATAGAAAAAGTACATGTGATGATGATAATGGTGTTAATAAGAAGACGGGCAAAGATACATGTAGATGAACCGAACCAGCGTATCACATACTATATACCCTGTGACCAATTGGTCATACGCAAAAATTATCTCAATAGCTCTTTACTCTTACCATGTGAGTTTGTAGTATCTGTTAATACTATACCAATTTATAAGTGTGTGTGTTTCTTTTTTTCAAAAAAAAAGGTTCTTTGCAAAAGTGAACGGAGACTAGGGCCGGCAGCAAAGTCTGTGGCATAAAGACTGGAGAGACTGCCTGGAATTACCCTAACTACGAATGTCTTCGATGTCTACACTGTTGTCTGGAACCATGGTTACCTTAGACTTTGTCAATCAATCAACGGTAACCATGATAACGGAGAAGCCACTGGACGAGTTTATAGAAGTCAAGGCTGCCCTCTTGGTCGAGAGGTAAGGAAGTTATTGGCAAGTTGTTGTATTACTCGCTGCTTCAAATTTCCTTTATTTCTAGTTCTCCTTTTACTGTAATTCAATGATTGTGGTTAAGTACGTGTGCAAACGCAGTTGGAATGAAAAATAAAATCTTACAAAAACTTGTTAGAGAACATGTTCCTCGGCCTAATTCGAATACAACCCGCACAAAAGGTTCATTTCTGTTAAAGTGAAAGGCAAACTGGAAATAACTTTGACATTGCTTAACTCTCAAACAGTTTTGATATGGCTTTCAGAGCATGCCTTGTAGTACATGGAAGGGAAATCTATGGCTAAGATAAACACTGCAAATAATACACAACAATGAACGAAATGAGGTAAAAGAATCAGCCATAATAAGACTACAGAATACGGTGAACAGAGAAACAAGATTACATAGAGAACTGATGTATAATTAAACTGAGTCAGGTAAGGATAGATCATGTTGCTTATAGCCCAACCGACCACAAAGGGCCATATCAGGGCTGTCACTGCGTTCAAGTCAACTTGCAAGTCATTAAACAAAACAAAAAACCGAAACAAAACAAAAAAAAAACCTTCACACAACACTTTAAAACACACTTTCTAAAAACACACCGGAAACTTCGTTAACAGTCTTTCTTCCGTAAAATCTTAAATCAGATGAAAAATGTTAATCTCTTTCAGAAATGCAAAGATCACACTAGGTGGAACATTTCTGGATGAGGTTTTCACGGACTTTACCGTAAAATGTTTATGTCTCACATCACGTAAATCCCAACACTCTAAAAGAATGCGTTTCACTGTTGGTGGCACATGACATGAAATGCACGATGGAGTCATGAAAACTACGATATCTGCGATATTACCACTTTTGTTGATGAACTCTCCAACAATAATATGGAATCAATAGGTAAATACTGCAAAGACAACACGCGATCCGAAGTTCATGCTTGAATATCAAAAAGCACTAAAGCATTCTGCCGTCAAGAGACAAGAAAATTCAAACAATCTGTATCCAAGTCAAGCTGATACATAGAAAAGGTAAAGCCGTGCACACACAGTTTTATAGGTATCTGAAACGCCCAGAGACAGCATTGTTTGGCACAATGGATGGGGAAAATGTTTAAAGTGGTAAAAAAAGAGTGTTTCAGAGACAAAATCACGAAAAAAAATAACAGGCTTAAGGTTGTTTATTTGCCTGAATACAGTGTGTACAACAGCATTCAATTAATCATCGTTCTCCATGACTGTTCTTTACGACACTGATAAAGATTTACTTGACGTTCTTAGAAATTATTGAGTAGCTATTGTGCTCAAGCAGACAATTGTCTTGTTTTGACTTCTTTCAAATTTATGTGCCTTCATATCATGTTTTTTTTCTAAGCATTTTGGAAGATGTCTTTCCAAACATGGCATTCTAGATGGTCACTGATAGCAATATTTAAATGATGAAATGATGCATTATCCTTTTACTTTTATAGATCTAGAAAAGTTTTTTCTTGCCACCTAAAGCAGATGTAGGGAAACAGTGTTTAGAAGTACTGGTTTCTCGATTAGCCGTCCATGATTTGTCGGATTTTAATATGCATATCTGTGTGTATTTTGTCAGTCTGAAATTAAGTTTGAAAACGTTTTATTGTAAAACTCTGGCACATTTTTCCCTTTGCTTTGCAGGATTTATATACCCATCATGGTGAGTGTGGGTATACTGGGCAACGTGCTATCTTTCATCACTTTCGTCTTCACCAGTTTGCGAACCACTTCAACTTGTATTTACATGGCTGTCATTGCTGTTCTGGATTGCATTATCCTCTCAATTGCCTTTTGTGTGATGATGAGCCGCTACGTTGGGCATACTGTGTTCTTCATGCAAAATCATTGGAACTGCAGCTTCTATTTCTGTCTGTTCTACATTGCCATCCACACCGATGTCCTGGCACTTCTGGCCATGACTGTTGACCGTCTCATTGTCGTTAAGTTCCCGCTCAAAGCTCAGAATTGGTGCACTCCTAAATCTGCCATCAAAGTCATAACAGGAATAGGAATTTTCTCTTTTGCTCTTAACTTCCACGTCTTTTTTAACAGGCGTATGGTCCCCACTGGTAGAGCTGAAGATCCGCTTCGATGCTGGTACCCGAAAGGGGATATTGAGAATTTTATGGAGAAAATATACACGATCATAGACGCTACTGTGTATAGTTTTATACCTTTCATCTCCCTAATTACTTTAAATCTCCTCATCATAAGACAGCTGCAACACTCACAAAAATTCAGCAGACAGTTCACAGAACGGCAGGATGGAGACTCTTCTTTGAATGTAACGAACAAGAGAGGTGGTACTGATAAGAGTGATATCAATACCTCCGACAGAGCACCAAAGACTGCTGAGAGTGGAACTGGATCCACGAAGAGAGCCAAAGCCAACACCAACATCACCCTCATGTTGTTGTTAGTGTCCTTCTGCTTTCTGCTGTTGACGTCACCAATGGTGATCGTGCTGCTCTATCAGAGGTACTACGGACGGCCCACAACTAATGTGGGGCGAGCCCAGGCCCGTCTGATTCTCACTCTAGCGGAAATCACCATGTTCAGCAACCACGCTGTGAACTTCTTATTGTACAGCATCAGTGGTAGCCGTTTTAAAGTGGAACTAAAACAACTTCTGACACGGTTATGTCGTCACACTTGAACTGATTTAATTTTGTTTGAATACTGGATCAACGACAAGAAAATTACAACGATAGTAATAAACGTACAACAAGTAGTAGTAGTAGTAGTAGTAGTAGTAGTAGTAGTAGTAGTAGTAGTAGTAGTAGTAGTAGTAGTAGTAGTAGTAGTAGTAGTAGCAACAACAGTTACAGCAGCTGCAGCAGCAATAGCAGTGGTAGCAGTAGTAGTATAGTAGATGAAGTAGTAGTAGTAGCAGCAGCAGCAGCAGCAGAAGTAGAAGTAGTAGCAGCTGTAGCAGCAGCAGCAGTGGCAGCAGGATCAGTAGCAGCCTCAAAAGTAGTTAGTAGTAGTAGTAAGTAGTAGTAGTAGTAGTAGTAGTAGTAGTAGTAGTAGTAGTAGTAGTAGTAGTAGCAGTAGTAGTAGTGGTCAAAACCGTTCTAGCAGAAGCTGCAGCAGGAATAGTAAGGTACCCATCATTGCCTGAAGCCATGGTCTCATGCATGTGTACAACTTAGGGTCTGTATCTGTCTCTGAAGGTAATGCCATGTCAATGGCAGTGGGAGCATGTTCACTGTCTTTGTAAAGTCTCACTTTCTTGAAAAAAATGTCTCTTCTTTGCTGTTGAGTTCAATGTGCTTCTCTCGTCAATCATGAAATCATTTTAAGTCGTGGTTCCACGTGCATGTTATAGATCACATTGTCTTCTTTGTAGATGTCAAGGTTATATCCAAGCTACGCGCACAGAGAATATAGACACGCATTTTTCCCTGATTTTAGGAATTCCTCTCTTCCTCAAACAGTTCGTTTCATTGACATTCGCTAAACACAAAATTGTGATTCCTATGGCCTCATTGAACTTTTGTATCTCTAGTTTGCCAGATACATTAAAGTAAGAGTGCAACATCTGGAAAATGTATAATTATGTGAGTGCACGCACGCGCGCGTTTATGAGCATGTGCGCGCCACGGGCGTGTGTGTATGTGTGTGTGTGTGTGTGTGTGTGTGGTGTGTGCGTGTGTGTGTGTGTGTGTGTGGTGTGTGTGTGTGTGTGTGTGTGTGTGTGTGTGTGTGTGTGTGTGTGTGTGTGTGTGTGTGTGTGTGTGTGTGTGTGTGTTTGTGTGTATGTGTGTATGCGAGCAGTTGCGTCCGGAAACATATTTGTAAGATACACACATGCGTATTCATGTGTACAATCTGGCAAGACGAAATAGAATATGAACAAAAATAGGGCGCAGGAGAAAAAAGTGATGGTATGGTAGGAGACGTCCATTCGGTAACGCAGCTATCTGTCAAATGCAAAGACACTACGCTAACGTGACCGTCACTCACGTATTACAGCTGGCATTGGAGATTTCAGAAAGCACCATCTCGTCTGGTGTAAGTAGATAATGGATTTCATTTGTAATTCCATGTCTTCCCGTTTCCTTCAAATCTGCTCAGTTAATACGATGCTGGCAGCGCTTCTGGATATCACCACTTCTACAGTCATTAGGAAGCAGTCTTTCCATTCTCCATTACGCTGTCTCACAGTTGATATCATCCATGTGGAGCCAGGAGAGCAGTACTCTTGTAAATCACTGCTACAATAATAATGATAATGATAAAAATACAACAATAATAACAACAACAATAATACTAATAATAGTAATAATGACAAGAACAACAACAACAACAATGAAGAAGAAGAAGAAGAAGAAGAAGAAGAAGAAGAAAGAAGAAGAAGAAGAAGAAGAAGAAGAAGAGAAGAAAACAACAACAACAACAACAACAACAACAACAACAACAACAACAACAACAACAACAACAGGTGCCTGCCTACCTCGCGCTGAAGAGTAACGAGATCGAAGCTGAGTACCAAACTGGTTCATTTTCGTTGTCTTATTTATTTGTGTCTTGCCTGAAGAAGACCTAAGAGATCGAAACGCGTCGTGTTTTGTCTTGTGACTCGTTTGTCCACGTTTCTCTTGGCGGTTCGCTTACATTAATTTAAGATTTGTTTAGATTTCCGCCTGCAGTCGTCTCACTTTGCAACTACATTAATTTCTGAATGAAACGTTATCATAAGGCCTACTGTGTGACAACGGCTTTAAAAACTATATATATATTTGTTTGTTTTTTTCAGCTTTCAGTTGCAATACCCACAAATTGTTTGCTTCAGGTCTCCGATGCATGATATGATTACGCTTATCGTCAGATGTCCATAGGAACCTGTCAAGTGTTGGTCACTCTAGGCCACCAGCCGAAGAACACCCGTAACCGCTCTTGTGTCACTTTGGTGGTGTCCATTAGTGCCTTGTATGGTTCAGCAGAGACGGGGGTATTGGGCGGTATGTCGTTACTGCGTGAACATCCCTCTAAATTTAATACTTTGCAACGAACTCAAGATAGTTTCTTAATTTACATCCGTTATACAGCAATAGGTCATCTTTCGTTAGAGCAAATATCAAAATGTAATGTCTTCTCCTTGCTTAGAAAAACAAATGTTATGAAAATAAAGTTGACATTTTCGTCTTGTGTCACGATTGCTAACTTGCAATCAAAGATATTCAAAACAACAAGCGAGTGAAGGAACCACAACACCCATGGACTTCGACTTGAGTGCATATGAGATTCTGGTGGGATCGACAATGCTTCGGGGTAAATGGCAATTGTGATTTGTACAAGGACTCTTGGCAACTGCAGTTTTAAACTGCGCCTGTGCAAATGACATTTGTGATTTGTTCCGGGACTATGCTAATCGTCCAACAGATCTTCAGGTAGCAGCTACCGGAATTATGCATGTTCAAAATAAATCTGTTATAATTTGAAATTGCATGGTTACAATTACCAAAATTCGTTTTGCTCGAGTCTAAATGTTATTTGCCCTGGGCCAAATACTGAGCCTACCAGACCCAGGTGTATATTGTGTATCTTCACTTTGACTGGTCAATGAAACTAAAGAACGTGAAATATGGAAAGTGTCTTCTTTCTAGGAAGTGTGTGTGTGTGTGTGTGTGTGCGTGCGTGCGTGCGTGCGTGCGTGCGTGCGTGCGTGCGTGCGTGCGTGCGTGCGTGTGTGTGGTGCTGTTGTTGTGTTTGTGAGTGTTGCTACACTACAATCAAATACATTGAAAAAGATCAGTTGAATGTGAAAACAAGAATAATGAGGATAACACTATGAAGAAGCTTAAGATACGACTTGACTGTGGACAGTCATAAGAAAAGAAGCGTTCCTCATGCATACATTTTGACCATGAACTCCGTATACACTATAAGGAACGTGCTGCATTTTGGTCATGACTCCTGGATGCCTTTCTGCTCTCAAAAAAGTCTTTCTGACGCTGCATGACTTGAACTCACACCTCATGGATTCTTGGGCACCTGAAGGCCAAGTTACCTTGTGGCAGATGTCGTCCCCACAGTATTAACAGACACCTATTGTGTAAGCTGAGAAATTTCTGTTCTTCCTTGACTAAATCCAGCAGGAACTCTTCAGCTGCTTTTGTCATTGCCTTTAGAGCTCTCGTCCTCTTTTCTAAAAACAAACAAAAAAACAACAACAAAAATAACTAAAGAGTTATTTCACAAGATTATGACTTTGTGTTCAACCCGCTTCTACAAGTGCAGTTTTTTAAAATCTCCTTTTTAAATAAAAGGGACCATCGCCTTGAGTCCACAAAATGCTATCGCGACGTATTCGACATCCCAATGATGCATCTGCACTTGTGTCTGTCATTGGCATTCTAATATGGGACTTAACAGATACAAATGTGTGCGCAGGGTAAATAATAAAAGCATGAAGGTCTGCAGATTGGAGAGTCTCACTGCCCTCTGTGGACAGGCTGTAGTTTGGAAATTACTGGAGGTCTGCTGATTGGATAATGTTCCTGCCTCTCATAGAAGGCTGCTGTTTTATGATTTCAAGTTTGCTGAATAGAAAGTCTCTCTGACTTGCTGAAACTGCTGATGCTACAAATGATGGGGGCACTGTGTCATAAGTTGCATGACTACCACAGCATGTTCAGGAAATTGAGTTTGGAGCATCACCATTAAGTTCACTGGTGACAGGTGTGACTTTGCAGGCTTTGTGACGTCATGTCATCCGATGTAAAAAGAGCATAGCAACACACACACACACACACACACACACACACACACACACACACACACACACACATATATATATATATATATATATATATATATATATATATATATATATATATATATATATATATATATATATATATATATATATATATCAGTATATTTAAAATGCCTAAAACAATTTTATGAGTGCTCAACCCCTTGGGGAGCAACATTAGTTAAAACAAGTTAAAAGAGGAATCTTAAAACTGTCTACAAATTTGTTTCGAGCGTGTTGCGCTGTCATCAGGATGGTTTTTGGTTTGCCCACCGCCGATGTTATATAGCGTGTGGGCTCCCGTTTGCGGTTGTTTGCACGTGCAGGTTGGCTGCACGTGTTTTTGGGGGGCTTTCAGGTTTTTGTTTTGGGTGTGTTCACTAACAACGATTTCCATTTATGCCTGCAGTTGTTTACTATTTCTGTTTTGGTGTTTAAAGTTGCTAAGTGTGGTTTGCATAGTATTAACCATTTTTCAGTTAAACATAGGTTGCACCTTTTTGAAACATTGCTGTATGGTGATGCTCTTTTTATGATTTTCCAGGATATATTGTAGCTTGTTTTTGCGTCTTTAAGTTTCCAGATATATTTGCTCAGTTCTGTTTGGTTTTTATATTTTTCTTTATTAAATGACTGTTTGTGGTTTGCATATCTGGTTTTGAAGTGGTTTTCAGTGATCCCTATGTATGTTTCTTTTTCATTTTCTGATGTCACAGTAGCCTGGTATACAATGTTGTTGTGAAGACATTTATTGTTTAGTGGGCACTGCTCCTTTCTGGTGCAATTGCAAGATTTCCTTTCTTCACCCTTCTTTGCTGTGTTGATTTTCATTTTGTTGGATGCGTCAATCAGGTTTTTGAGGTTGGGCATACATGAGTACGATAGTTTGACAGTGTTTTAGAGAATGTAAATATGTTCGTTCAAGACCACCCATGTTATTCTGCACGAAAACCCCCCTTTTCACATACAAGTCACGTCCTTCTCATATCACTTTTGGCCAAAATTAACACCTGTTTTTAAACAAAATTAACATCTCAAAACCTCTAAAATCGACGTAATTAGTACATTAAAAACGGGGGCTTATCGTGCAAAATAAGATGGGTGGTCTTGAACAAACATATTTACATTCTCTCCCATAATATAAAAATCATTATAAAAGTGCAAAAACTCTTTGCATCTGGCCACATTACTGACACCCCTGGGTCTAAACTTGATACCCTAGGACATAAAAAAATTAATAATTTATATTGACGCTCTTCACTTCCAACACCATCAATAAATCAGGACAAACAACTGGCACGTTGTCTTGGGTTGTTATTCTTATCTCCAATGAATTTATGACATCCCGAATCAATTCTTTAAATTGGCTACTTCCGTCAGATGTATGTAACTGATAATCACAAGTCCCTGCCCTGGTTGGCGGCAAAATCTTTAGAATCGTAGATGGGGGTTAGTTAACTGGACGTAAGTAAAAAAAACATAAAATGTATAAACATCTGTTATTGTTTTTGTGTTTAATGTCGTTTTTATCTCTATTCTTCTGTAAATAGAGTGTGATAGATGTTGTGTTCTATTTTTTTGTTACTGGTTCTCTATCTTGGGACTATAAATCAGTGCAAGTTTCTTTACTAATAGATACACAACTCAACAAACTCTTTACCGTGGATTTACTTTAATGTGTAGAGTAGCTGTCGCTAAGGAGAAATAGGCTGTCAGGATGTTCTATACATTAAAAAACAAAAAGTTATTTAGGCTGTAAAAGTCTGTTGGGAAAAGTAAATCACATGAGGATAAAAAACAAAAAACTACCAGTTTGCCACTAGAACAGGATAGGGGTTCCCTTCGTAGATAACTTCGTAGATAACTTCGTCGTACCTCCGATCATGTACAGCTCCAACTTGTCTCATTCTTATAATCCTTGGCCGATCAGGCCATAGATCTGCATGTTCTTTAACGGCCTTATCAAACTCTTTGTTGTCCATATACTTAAAGAATGGAAAGTATTCTAATCGATTCTGCATTCTGATTTCTAATATTGGAACAGCTTTGGGATCGTCTACTATGTCGTCTTTCTTCTTAACTAAGACTGGATATTTAGCATGTCCAGGAATAAAATACTCATCAACACAGTAGGGTGGTGTATCGTCGCTATACCAATTCCTTCTAACTAGAGGTCTTTCTGGAAACATTAAGGCATGTCTCTTAACAGCAGCTCTATACTCTGGATCATCGTTGGTAACACTATTACCAAAATAAGGAAAGTTTTCATATGGATTCTTCTTTCTTGTTTCCAAATCAGGTAATTGATTAGCGTCTACCATTGTTGGTACGGATTATAATTTTCAAATTATTTACTTTAACAGTAGATGTAAAAAAAGTTACCAGTCTTTGACTAGAACTGGATAAGGATCTCCTTCGTAGATAACTTTTGTTGTAAATCCACACTCACGCAGAATCGATGTTACTATTACCCTTGGTCGGTGCGGCCATAATTCTGCATGGGCATTAGCTGCATTCTCAAACTCTTCGTCATTCATGCCATCAATATCTGGAAAGTATTCTAAGCGATTCTTCCGTCTGATGTTTAGGCTGGGAACAACTCTATGATCGTCAACAAGGTTACTTTTGTCTTTAATTAAGACTGGGTATTTGGCTTTACTATGTTTAAAGTACTCATCGACAGGGCAGAGAGGGCTAAACTCATCATCTTTGGAGTACCAGTTTCTTCTAACTCGAGGTCTCTCTGGAAACATTAAAGCATGCCTATCAGCTGCTTCTTTGTATTCAGGATCACAGTCAACATAGTCAGGAGGAAAGTAAGGAAAGTATTCATATGGATTCTTCTTTCTTGTTTCCAAATCAGGGATACAGTCAGCATCCATTGTTGTTGTTGGTGTTTAACTATAGATTGATTATATTTTCAAAAACTAAAAGGACCGAGAAGAAAAATTACTAAGGCGCGATCACGACTGGATAAGGGATCTTCTTTATAAAATAACAACTTCCTTGGTAAAAAAAAGGAGACTTATTAACAAATTATTCGGATGTAAGAAATAGTTAACATTTCTGCTGAAAGACGACATATTGAGTAGCTAATCCCAACTGTAAAAATAAACCAACTGAAAGAAAAAGAAACTTACCAAGGTAAGAGAGAAGGGTTGGATGGTGAGGCAGAAGGAAAGAACTGTCCAAGCCAATCTCCACATTCTCCGGAGTGGCCATTATGCATCCTCAGTGCAGGAACTTCTCGTGTCAGGCATTGTCTGCAATAAGCTGACATAGGAATGTCCTGATACGCAGACACTCTGTCCATATCTTTGATCAGTAAATAATGTTTTTCTGATCTGCTGTTAGAATACAACAACATGTCTACATGGTTGCCGCGTGGCTCTCCATTGATTGGCGCATTGGGAGAGATTCTGTAGGGGAGCAGTTTGTCTGTAGCCGTCAGAAAATACACATTCACTGTGATAGGTTTGTTTTGTTCTTCAAACCGAGTCATTTTTGCCGGACCCACCGGAAAGAAGATGTTCTCAAAGTTTAGCTCGTCTCTATATTGTTCATAGCTGGAAACTTTGTTTGTTTCCTCTTCGGTTGGTGTAAATGCGCTAAAATACACCACATGAAGCACTTACCGCCACAGTTTTTGATGTTTAGAAGTGCTCCTGTTGCCTCTAACTCTTCTATGGGTAAGGTGTAGCTATTCCCAGCCCAACCAGCTGTTGTTGTAGTTAGTGATGGCATGATTATAATTAATATAAGAATTAGTTTTTTTTGTTGATTATAAAATTAATTAAGGAATCACTACCGTGAGATGGAGAGAAAAAGACCAATACTATTCTGCGACTGTATTTTTTTTTAATACTTTATAATGATACACTCTGAGCAGAATGTACATCTATATAACTCGCCCGTTTGAGAAAGTATATTTCAGACATCCACTCGACAACAGCCAAGGCAATCTTAGAATTGCCCTTAGAGAGATTGGGTTTAAGCCCAATTGGTTTAACATATCTGAGGAGGCTCAGAACAATTGTATTACTGTTACTGACAAACATAATAACCAAGTAGATCGAATAATCATACCTGATGGACACTATAACTTCTATTCCTTAAGAGATGTACTTGGCAAATTTGATATATTGTTAAAAACTAATGAAGTAAATCTTAAAATTATTATATATTTTCCACTACTAGAAGAAAGAAGAGAATATACTTTCCCAAAAGGCCTGGCTAAAATCTTAGGTTTTCATGGCGATGACGGGGCTTATACATTTACTACACGGGGAAATGACCTCAGGTTTAAAGGTAACAACACCACTGATTTTCTTATGAATCCAATGGTGTTTGTCCGTTTATGTCAGTTGAAACCAGATGATAATTTGTTTAATGGCAACCAATCTACGATTCTAAAGATTTTGCCGCCAACCAGGGCAGGGACTTGTGATTATCAGTTACATACATCTGACGGAAGTAGCCAATTTAAAGAATTGATTCGGGATGTCATAAATTCATTGGAGATAAGAATAACAACCCAAGACAACGTGCCAGTTGTTTGTCCTGATTTATTGATGGTGTTGGAAGTGAAGAGCGTTAATATAAATTATTAATTTTTTTATGTCCTAGGGTATCAAGTTTAGACCCAGGGGTGTCAGTAATGTGGCCAGATGCAAAGAGTTTTTGCACTTTTATAATGATTTTTATATTATAGGAGAGAATGTAAATATGTTGTTCAAGACCACCCATCTTATTTTGCACGATAAGCCCCCGTTTTTAATGTACTAATTACGTCGATTTTAGAGGTTTTGAGATGTTAATTTTGTTTAAAAACAGGTGTTAATTTTGGCCAAAAGTGATATGAGAAGGACGTGACTTGTATGTGAAAAGGGGGGTTTTCGTGCAGAATAACATGGGTGGTCTTGAACGAACATATTTACATTCTCTGTTTTTGTTAAATATTTTGGACAGTTTGTGTTCTTTTGGAAATGAAGTTGTTAGGATTTTGAAGAATTCTTTCCCTATGTTTGTTTTGAGTTTCCCGTCGTATGGGGGGTTATACCATATGATTTTTCTTTTCCTATTTTTCTTGCTTTTATTTGTGTTGTTGTCTGGGTTGTATTGTAATTTGTAATTGTATCCACTTGTTTGTAGTGCCTCCTGGTATTCTACTGCTGCATTGTTGAACACTTCCTCACTGCATGACAGGTTTGATAGTCTCTTGTTTATGCCATGGGGTATGGTCTTTAATACAGATGGTGGATGGTTACTTTTGGTGTGTACATAAAGAGGTGTATCGTTGGGTTTCTTGTATGGTTTATAATATATGATTGTTGAGATCCAGTGTTATGTCCAAGTAGTTGACTACCTTTTTGTTTGCTTCAATGGTAATCTTTAAGTTGTGGTTTTGGAAGATTTTGCATAGTTCTTTCTTCTTGTTTTCGATGGTTCTTGGATTGTTGGTTAGTGCAGCAAGGCCATCGTCTCTGTATAGTCCGACTTGTTTTCCGAGTTTTTTCTTGATGTTGGACAGCATGAATAGTCCGACCAGTTCACATGTTTCTGCACCATCATATGATCCCATGGTTACGTCGAATGTTGAGTTTCTGTTGGTTTTCCTGAACCAGGTTTCATTTTTGCTGTGTAGTAATGTTTTCTTGGTGTGGAGAATGATTTCCATTTCTGACCCTGTTATGTCTGTGTGGTTACTGGCAAACTTTAGGGCTTTGGTGAGTAGTTCCTCATCTATAGATGGGTAAAAGTCTACTATGTCAAATGTGATGATACTGTATTACTTTGTTTATTGAGTTTTTTGAACCATTGGATAACTTCGTATGTGTTCTTCCAGAGGTTGTATTCAGAGTTTGATTTTACGTTCTTTATTATTTTTTCCGGAATTTTCTTGCTTATTTTGCCTAATTCAGATTTGGATGGTTTATTAGTCTACATGTTGGATTGTTATGAAAATTGGGCTTGTGGTCTTTGAGTGTTATGAAAGCTTCTTTTGTTGCTGTCGCTTCTATCCTGTCACTTAGGTCTATGCGCTGTGCAAGTTCTTTTTCTTTAGTGCGGATAACTTGTTTTAACTATATATATATATATATATATATATATATATATATATATATATATATATATATATATATATATATCACGAACAGTATAAA
>CM031596.1:89821615-89826615 GCA_018398815.1 Conus ventricosus
CAGATACAATCCGCATAGGAATTTCATACTTGTTGGAGCAAAAGGCTAACTAGATATAACTTTGGCATGTGACTGACTCTGAAACAATTTTGATATAGATTATGGAGCATGCCTTATAAAATATGGAAGGCAAACCTGCGGCTATTATAGAAACAGACACTGGCATACAGCCGTGAAGAAAATAATGTAAAAGCTAGCAGGCCTTATTATCAACTGCTGTACACTATACGGTGTACAACTGCTGTACACTATACGGTGTACAACTGCTGTACACTATACGGTGAACAGTACAACTTAGCAGTATGTAAAGAAGACATGCGCAGCTGATACATAATTAAATCGGTGCATTAAAACCGCAGTGCACGAGATACCACTTTTATTGATCCACTGCCACTGATTTGAAATCAATTGACAAATACTCCTAAGACATCGCATAAGTTTAATTTTTTACTTCAGTATCAAAAGGCTGTAAAACTTTCTGCCACTAGAAAACAGGAAGGGGTAATGAAAAACATTCTCTATCTTAGTGAAGCTGATAGATTGGGAAGTTAAAACCTACACAAAAACGATTAAAGGGAAAAGACAACGATTCCTAGCCACAATTGATCAGGAAGATGTTGAAAATGATTAATAACACTGTTCCCGAATTAAAAAAAGACTATTAGGGAAAATAGCGGGCTTAAAATGTGTTTATTTGCACTGAATAAAGTGTATTTGCCTTTACTTAGTAATCGTCACGCTTCTTGACTTTTCCCAACAACATTGACGACAATTTTCATGAACATCCGATAACTTTGTGATTAGCTGGAGAGCTCCAGCATAGTTGTCTGTCAAACTCGGATGCGTCCTAATCATGTTATGGATGCGTCCTAATCATGTTATTGTTCTCACACAGCTTGGCATATGTCATCTTTGTAAACATCTCAGCCTCGATGGTTACTGATTGCAATACTTGAATGATACGATGTTATCTTGCTTTCATAGGTTTATCTTTTCTCTTAAATCGTTTTTGTGTATACACTTCATCTCGTGTAAATGCTGTTGTATTACCTGTATCTGCTGGACGTTAACATATATATATATATATATATATATATATATATATATATATATATATAAATGCTGAACAATTAAGCAGTGGGGGGAAAACAAGTGCAGGCAAACAATTCTTCAGTCATTATAGTAATGACTTGGCAAAGATTTGAACTTTTAGGTAAAAAAAAATTGAAGATAAAGAAAATGGGTGGAATACATTCTAAATAATGGGAAACCCTTCACTCGCTGCCTGAGGGAACCATCGTCATCCCTCTCAAAGGCAAATCTATTTGTATTGCCTGCTCCTAGGCCTTTCGTCCGCTGGATCGGACTCATCAGGGAGACACGGCTGATTGTGTCTGCTCTCCTGGTGTCAAATAGAGACACACCACAGTCCATAATTCTGTGGCGTTCTCATCACCAAGAGTTCAAAAAAGAATCCAACAGCACCCCCAAAGCAGCCAGCGAAGGATAGGAAATGGAATAAAACGAAAGTGTGGAGAGGAAAAAAGTTGCTGAAAAACTAAAAGCATTATGCAAACAGTATAAAATGCAGGGGACTATTTTTGAGCCTATGCTTGAGGACCCATTCAAGGATGCAAGGGAGATCAAAAGATATGGAACAGTCTGAGTGGTCAGCTCTGCTGTTCAATAACTCAAGCATTGTCAGTGGCTAAGAATTGTACAGAATATACATATATGTGGTAAATGCGCGCGCGCGCGCGCGTGTGTGTGTGTGTGTGTGTATGTGTGTGTGTGTTGTGTGTGTGTGTGTGTGTGTGTGTGGTGTGTGTGTGTGTGGGGTTTTTGTGTGTGTTTTTGTGTGTTTTTGTGTGTGTGTGTTTTGTGTGTGTGTGGTGTGTGGTTTTTGTGTGTGGGGTTTTTGTGTGTTGTGTTTATGGGGTGTTTATGTGTTGTGTGGGGTGAAAGGTTTTTAAAGTAAAATCAAATTGCGCAATAGTCTTCCCTGTGACTTTTTGGGCGCAACATATCAATTCGTTTATGTTGTTAATACTATATCGATTCGTCAGTGTTTAGGGAAAGGGGCCCTTCTTTACAACGTGAACAAAACCCAAGGGGGGTTTGCAAAAAACTGCAGCATCCGGGCCCGGGAGAAACCCCCTGTAATTACCCTACGACGATGTCTTCGATGTACACTGTTTTTGGAAGCATGGTTTCCCACGGGCTTTGTAAATCAGCCCGGGCGGTGACCATGGCAACAGAAAAAGCCACTGCAGGAGTTTATAGAAGCCCAAGGGGCTGCCATTTTTGGTTAAAGAGGGGGGAAGGGTATTGGGCGAGTTTTTGTATCGGTGGCTTCTCCCACTTTTACTTCATCTCTATTTTACTTTCATTAATTCTCGAGCGGGGTAAAGTGCACGTAAAAAAAAGCAATCTGGAAATTTAAAAAAATAATGAATACTTACAAAGCGCCTATTCTCGCTAGGGGCCCCAACCTAAGCCTTTAAAAATTCAACACTCGTTTACACAAGGGGCTGCCTACCGGGGTATTCCCGACTGAAAGTTTCCAGCTGGCGCTTCATCATTTCTTTTTCCTTTTTAAAACCCAAATTAGAAATGAATTTTTTTTAAAAACTGGTACAGCCCAAAATTTTCCTGCCCTTAGGGCAGATAAAACCCCCCCGCATGGGAATTTATATTTGTTGGAGAAAAAGGGGCAAACAAGATATAATTTTGGCATGTGACTGACTCTGAAACAATTTTGAATAGTTTTGGACTTTCCTTATAAAAAAATGGAAGGCAAACCTGCGGCTTTTTAAAGAAAAGACCTGGCAAACACCGTGAAGAAAATAATGTAAAAAGCAGCAGGCCTTATTATCAACTGCTTTTACACTATAACGGTGAAAAACTGCGTACACTAAAGGTGTACAACTGCTGAAACACAAAACGGTGAACAGTACAACTTACCCGTATTTAAAAAACATGCCCCCAAGCGGGGGAATACATAATTAAATGGGTGAAATTAAAACCCATTTGAAACGAATACCACTTTTTGTTTCCCACTGCCACTGATTTGAAATCAATTGACAAATACTCCAAAAGACATCGCAAAAAGTTTAATTTTTTCCCTTCAGTATAAAAAGGCTGAAAAAACTTTTTTTGCCACTAAAAACGGGAAGGGGGTTTAAAAAAAAAACTTCTCAATCTTAGTAAAAGCTGAAAAATTGGGAAAAAAAAAACCTACCCCAAAAAAAACGATTAAAGGGAAAAGAAAAACGTTTCCAGCCAAAAATTGTTTCGGGAAAGATGTTGAAAATGATTAAAAACCCGGTTCCCGAATTAAAAAAAGACTATTGGGGAAAATAGCGGGTTTAAAAAATGTTTTATTTGCCCCGAATAAAGGGGTTTTTGGGCCTTTTTATTTTAGAAATTCGTCACGTTTCGACTTTTCCCAACAACATTGACGAAAATTTTTTCATGAACATCCGAAAAAACTTGTGATTAGCGGGAGAGCTCCACCTATTTTGTCTGCCCAAACCCGGTTTGCCCCCTAATCATTTATGGACCCCGCCCCAAATCATGTTATTGTTCTCACACAGTTTTCCCTATGCATTTTTTGTAAAAACCTCAGCCTCGTTTGGTTTACTGATTGCAATATTTTTAATGAAACGAAAAAAACTTCCCTTTCATGGGTTTATTTTTTTCCTCTTAAATCGTTTTTTTTGTATACACTTCATCTCGTTAAATGCTGTTGGTATTCCGTATCTGCGGGACGAAAACCCATATATATATATAAATATATAAAATAAAATTATATAATATATATATAAAATTTTTGGCTGAAAAATTTTAAGCAGGGGGGGGGAAAACAAGGGGCGGGCAAAAAATTTTCTTCAGTCATTATAGTAATGATTTTGAAAAGATTTGAACTTTTGGTAAAAAAAAATTGAAAAATAAAGAAAATGGGGGAAATAAAATTCTAAATAAGGGGAAACCCCTTTCCATCGGGGGCCGGGGGGGAAACCCAATCGTCACCCCTCTCAAAGGCAAATCTTTTTGAAAGCCGCCCCTGGGCCTTTCGGCCGGGCTGGATCGGATTTCTTTCAGGGAGACACGGCTGTTTTGTGTCTGCTCCCCTGGTGCAAATAGAGACAAAACCACATCCAAAATTCTGTGGCTTTCTAAACACCAAGATTTAAAAAAAGGGAATCCAACACACCCCCAAAAAAGCCAGCAAAGGATAGGAAATGGAATAAAACAAAGTGGGGAGGGGAAAAAAGTTCGAAAAACAAAAAAGCATTATGCAAACAGTAAAAAATGCAGGGGACTTTTTTTTGACCCCTATGCTTAAAGGAAACCCATTAAAGGTTTTGGCAAGGGAGATCAAAAGAATGGAACATCTGAGTGGCAGCTCTGCTGTTCAAAACCCAAGCAAATTTTCCCGTGGCTAAGAATTGTACAGAATATACAAAATTGGTGAAATTGCCGGCGGGGCGCGGTGTGTGTGTGTGTGTGAAATGTGTTTTGGGGTGTGTTGGGGTGTGTGTGTGGGTGTGTGTGTGGTGTGTGTGGTGTGTGTGTGTGTTTTGTGTGTGTTTTGACTCCCCTCTCTGTTTTTGTTTGGGGTGTTTGTGGTGTGTGTGTGTGTGTGTGTGTGTGTGGTGTGTGTGGTGTTTGTGTGTGTTTGTTGTCATTTTAAAGTCAAATTTTTGGAAAAGTTTTTTCTCAAACCCCACACGGGCCCTTTCCCCCCTTTTGGGCCGCGAATTTTTTGTACCTCTGGGAAAGGGGTGTGGGGCCCGCTGGGCAAAAAGGGCTGTGCCTTTATCACTTCCCCGTCTTCACCAACTGCGGGAAAAACTTCAACATGAAATTTCAAATTTCCTCATCGCTGTTCTGGTTGCATTATCCCCTCCAAATTTTCCTTCGTTAATGATGAGCCGCTTAAAAGTTGGCACACTGCGTTCTTCATGCAAAAAAGATGGGAAATGTGGTTTCATAAC
>CM031596.1:89831615-89858352 GCA_018398815.1 Conus ventricosus
TGGAATGATGGCAGTCTTGGGAAACTTTTCTCTGTAAAAGGCCATGTACCGCTTAATGGATGTTTCAATATCTTCAATCTCATCATCACAGATGGCTCTTTGATGCGATAATGCGCCGATGAACCATCAAGAAGAGGGCATTCGCTCAGTGAACCTTGTCACGAATGTTTCTGGATGTATTTAGTATGGACCCAGCGATTTGAATTCTCCTGTCTTTTCTGCAACACTCTGACAGATGTTTTGTACACCGTTCTTTCAGATACTTGTTGCAATGGTTCCCAACAAAGGCCCGGGAAATGATAAGCCTGTGGAAGATTTTTGTTTGCCCCAGAACATCTTCAGATTGCTGTGATTGGCCCAGAACGGAATAGCAATGAAGTGGCTGTAGATTTCATTTTCTCCACTTCTTCCTTGGTTCTTTTTATGCTTTCTTCAAGTTCCTTTGTAGTTTTACTTCTGGCCTTGGGATGGAGTTGTCTCAGCAGTTTCTTTTTCTTTTCCAATGGCTCTATGCCTCTTTACATGCTGCTGAAACTGTACTGAGAAATACTCACAATTGTCAAGAGTGAAGTCATCAATGAAGCATAATGTCTTGCCAGCCGTTCATCAAGAGCATGGCACTCATCTTCAGCAGGTCATGGTGTTTTTTGACAACACCCAGCAAGATGTGAAGGTAGGGAGGTGTCACCTGCTTCAGTTCTATGTCTAAAACTGGTTTTCTGATGACATTGTTGAATAGTTTGGCTTTTGATTTTATTTTTTTCCTGCAACGCTTATACTTCTGATAGTCCCCCTTGATCTACTGGGCCGTTCTCTTGCTGATGTTTCCTTCTTTCTCCGGGCAAGCTGCATCTGTGTCTTCGTTTGTCAGTAAAAGACACGGTGGAACCCCTGTGCACCTGACAGTCCATACATTTTAGTTAAAAAATCATAGTCTCCAAAGAGAAAAAGGCGAGTTTGTTTGCCTCTCCATTCCATGCTTCAAGGGCTTCAATTTGCTCTTTGTAAGGTCCAACAGTCTTCTTAGGTTTTCAGGGGTGTCCTTACATTCAGCAATGGTCATAAAAGCATGTGTTATCTTTGAATTAGCGTTCACCAGGTTTTTCTATTTTAAGCATCATTTTAAATGATCCGCCTCCATGGTCACCGCCAATCTTGATCCAGATTTTGTTCTCTGGAATACTCTCACATGCCATGTAATCGCCCTTGATTGTCATAAGCATCCCAGCAGTTTGGTGACAAATGCTGGACATCCTTAATGCCTTTCAGAAGGTGTTGGAACCAGTTCCATAATCCCATCCATCTCATTCCAGACCTCCACACTTCTCACTGACATTTTACTTCTGCACACTGTGCTTTGACTTGTTCCTTTCCTTTCTTTCTGTTCACTGGCAAACTGTACCCGACCTCCTATAGAACGTTTGTGCAGTCTGTACTTTGTCAAACTGAGGCCAAGTGCCGCACGAAGGGGAGGACCTGTTTTGCAGTTACAGATACTTGACCACATTTCGCTTCATTTAAGAACCAGCGTTTGCGTACTTTGCTTGCCGTCCCTTCATTCTGTGCCCCGCTGTTTGGCCGCATCTTGTTCATGTCTCCTGATACATTCAAACGAATTTTGTTTCATTTCTTTTGCTCGCTTCTTCCTGAGTGGTGTTCGAGCTTCACTTGATGCTTTCCGAGGTTTTGTAATTTTTTTCAGCACAATCGGCTGTCCACCAGTTTGGGATGTGACAGTCATTTTATCACTGGACTGTGAACTTAATGCGGGGAAGTTTTTTGAAAAAAGCTTCTTCTGTGTTTGTCAGTGGTGCCTTCACTGACTCAAAGGCCTGAGATTTTTTTTCTGAACGGAGACAATGCTTGTCAATGCAGTTGGAACGGTCTGCACTGATGGGCCCCCTTGAATCTTTGGGGAGTTGATGTGGCATCAGATGTGACACAAAAGGAAACTGTTTTTTTGACTGAGATAATGCTTCATTGATGCCAGCTGGGGCAGTCTGCACTGATACAGTTTTTAGGACTTTTGCCGGAGTTGATGTGGGTTCAGATGAGACAGAAAATGAAATATCACTATCAAGATCAAGTTTGATTGGCACTTTCGTTTTGCTGGTTGGGAATACGGGTTTTAAACGGCAGATTTCTTTATCTTTTTCTCTGGTCTCCCACCTTTACTCTGCTGTGAAAGTGAGTGCATAGCGCACACTGACTGACAGATAAACTGGGGTCAAACAGGTGCCATAATTTTGAGGGTTTTTCAAATTCTGCCAATGCACGACTCTTTGCTGAAGTTGAATGTTTGCGGGTTTGTCAATTTTTCAAAGTTTTTGCACAAAACACACAAACTAAATTTTTTAATGTACTTCCTCCCTATCTTCCAGAACATTCACATTGAAGATTACGTTTATTTCAGAAGCAACACCAAACCACGTTACTACTGATTTGTTTTTATCTTTCTTTGATCTCTTAGACCTTTTTCCCACAAAAGTCTACACAAGACCTTTAAACGTTCAAAATGTTCAGTGAGAGAGTGACCGTTTTGTTCCATAATCCTTTCGGCCATCCCCCCCCCCCTCTCCTCTCTCTCCTCTCTCTCTCCCCTCTCTCACACACACACACGCACGCACGCACGCACGCACCACGCACGCACGCACCACACGCACGCACGCACGCACGCACGACCACGCACACACACACCACACACACACACACCACAAAACACGCACACACACACACACACACACACACCCCACACACACACACACCAAAAAAACACCCTAATGGTATACCAACCAAAACACTTTAATTTGAATTTGCCGATAGAAATGGTAGTAGTGATTGGAAATGAAAATATTATTTTAATTATAATAATTATTCACTTATTATTGTTATGCCTACACCATTACTGTTATCAGTAGTATTTTTTTGCTTGTAGTGAATATGTTATACTCTACGTTTCCCTTTAATTAGGCCTACGTTGCTCTACATGCAACCATAGTACATATAAAATGTAGCAACAATGAAGAAATAGTATATAACAATGGTGTAAATACGGCCCCTTTACAAAAGCTAACTAACTTTTCATTCACAAAGATTTTTTCCAACGCTTAGCCTACTTCGCCGTAGGGCGTACAGTCTTTGCTTCCGGGTTGTACCAGGCCGGCCAACGACGCATGCGGCGCGCGCCAGCAGGTTTTGCCGGGCCACAAAGTTCTGTCAGAAAGTTTTAAACACGAACTTAATTATGGTACTCACAGAGAAGAGCCAAATGCCAGCTTTTGTCACACTCTCAAGTACTCAAATGCGCTATTGATCTCCTACAGAAATTATAGTCTAAAACCTCTGTACATAAATATTAGTTGCACCAGTCTCGAAGCGTCCCAAAAACACACGCTGTTAACACAGTGTCTGGCAGTGCGGTGGCTGACTGTTAGGGCCTAGCCGGAGTCAAAAGGCAAAGCGTTGAGCGAACTGAATGCAGTGGCTCTGAGTGTGCCCGCGCCGCCGTGAGTGCACGCGCGCGCGCGCGCGCGTGTGTGTGTTTTGTGTGTGTGTGTCTGTGTCGTACCGCGTGCGTGCGTACGTGAGTGCGCGCCCCGGGGTGTGTGTGTGGCCACTGAAGTTTTGCAACCGGCATTGAAGATAATTGAAAGCGCTGTTTTTTCTGTTGCACCCAGACGTTGGGTTTGTTTTTAGTCCAGTCTCACCCGGTTTTTTTCAACATCTACTTATTTAAATATGATGCTGGAAACGCTTCTAGACTTCACCATTTTTGTAGTCGTTAGAAGGAGGCCTTTCCAGTCCACATGTCGCTGTTTTAACAGTTGATGCCAGTCTGTAAGGATCAGCAAAGCAGAACTCCAGTAACTCACTGCAAGCCTAAAGACTATGGGAATTGTTACAATAATAATAACAAAAATAAAAAAAATGTACCACAATCATCATCATCATCATCATCATCATCATCATCCTTTTTATTATCATTGGGATTAGTAAATTTTTAGTGTTATTATTTAGTATTACTATAATCATTTTATTATTATTATTATTATTATTATTATTATTATTCTTATTCTTATTATTATTATTATTATCATCATCATCATCATCATCATCATCATCATTTGGGATTAATTTTTATTTGTGTTATTATTAGTATCATCATCATCATCAAATCATCATCATCATCAATCATCATCATCATTCCCTTATTGTTAAATTTAGTGTTTTTTATTTCATTACATCATTACTACCTGACATAATTAAGCAATGTCCTAACTTTACTTTCCCTTTAATTCAAACGAAGATATCACCTAGCTTTTCAAATTGACATTAAACTGCTGTTGAACTGGGTTGATACACAATCTGTATGGTCGACCCCGCCGCCGTGGCGAAGTGGTTTTGCGTCGCGGACTCCCGCTGGGAGTCGTCGGTTCGAATCCTGTCAGAGTCATGTGGTTTTCTGCCCCGACCGGGTTCTACCCAAGTTGAGTTGCTGCGGACTCAGTTGGAAGACTGGGACCACACAGTCGAGTTTCATCCACTTAATGGATGCGTTTCTGAGAGTGTTGCTCAAATTTCCTGACCAACACTGCTGGTGCCTGTATCTCTCGGGTCTGGTTGACGCCGGGATATATTATGAAAGGAAGCGTAGAATACAGCCCTGTCATGTAGTCCCAGACCGAAATGGAAATCCGTAGCATCATCTTAATCATCCTCATTCTCATCGATCAGCATTAAAAAGTCTCAAATTCTGTGGCTCTTCATGTCCTGCTCTCATGGTGACCTCAATTTCGATGTCCTCTCCACGTTTGTGGCCTTGGTTTGGTTCCGTCGGGGTCACCGGTATCGGCGAGTCCATGGGGCTGTCGTTGGACGGACATGGTGGCGCTCTCCGGAGGGAGAGCTCAGTCACGCCGGCTCCGCGACTAAGCAATTATTGTCGTCAGTAGGGGGCTTAGGTGGTGTCCTGCGTATGTTAGATCAGAACAGGCGCCACTGAACACCACCGAAGTGACTCGGCAGCAGTGCAGTGTCTCCTCCGGTGGGTTGCCTCTTGACGACTTGACATTGACTGCTCCCTGTGGATTGCCGGTGCCGGACTGCGGCGGGGCCGACCGGGCTGTGGCTGTGGACGGGGGTGTCGGAATGAGCGGCGTGGGTGCATTGCCTCTGAGGTGGCGCAGAGGTTGGGACAGCAAACACACACACACACACACACACACACACACACACACACACACACACACACCACACACACACAATCTGTAGGATCATCAGACAACGGCTTTTTATATAAACTTCATCTGTCGGCCTGAACCTTGGCACATTTCGACTTCTTTTTGGGTGAGTTGGCAGATCTTGAATTGGTTAATACTACTCACTCAGTTGTGTGATAATGTGCTGGAGATGTTAAATTCCAAAATTCCTTTCATCCCACTTTTAAATGTTCCACTGACCTGTGACATTTGACCTTTTACATTGTCTTGTAAACTTTTCAGACTGTGTCCTTCCAAATTTGAACAAACCAGCGCAGGGAGTGAGGCCATAGAGAAGGGAATTATGAGAGTAGACAACGCAATTCTGGGGTGTGACTTATAGGCGTCATAGGCCAATTTCATTACCGGTAGGCAACTCCTAATAGGTTAACAAAATGTAAAACGTAAGGATTGTTTGATTATTATCCTTTGACAATATGTTTATGAATATTCCACTTTCATCGTTTGGAGATCATTTAACGTGTGCGTGAAATATTTCATTTAGGAGATAGAACTGAAGGATTATAAACATAAAAATAGCCTACAAAGCCAGACATGTCATTTAGGTCACTTGGGTTACAGTATCATGTTGATGACATAGGTGTTGTTCAGTCGAGTCTCATTTCAGCCATTATTGTACTTTTTTCAATGCTCATTATTTTATTGAAAGAAAAAAAGACACCTGTATTCCCACGTCAAGGTTTCCCTACTTTATAAAACAATGTAGACAGTCTGACAATCGACATGTAACCTTTTCACCTTTGTAGTTACTAAATTATTTTACATGTTCAGCGGGAATTTTACATATTCAGCGGGAAGAACGGGTGGATAACATGTATGCTCAATTGATTTCCTTGCTCATGTTTCTTTATGATATTTTATTATCATGTACTTCATGTTTCCCCCATATTTTCATTGCTTGTACAAGTTTTGTTTTGTGTAGTTTAGGCAGTTACCTTTAAGAGCTGATGCAGTCTGTTAAACGGGACGGGTTTGGTCAGTTTCTTGTTTACCGTGTGGTATAGTTCTTATTAAGCAGCAGCGCCTAGCTGGGGGAGTCATCACTGCCTTGGCGTTCAGGGTTCACCTCCACATTTCTGTTACATGTACATGGTTCCCAAACAGAATACAGTTTCAGAAGTTGGAGTCTTCAGCTGAGGTGACAACATCTACTTCCAACACGTTTTCTAAGACTTGTATCCCACTTTACATTCCAGATAAAATGTGCATTCCCAAGAGGCGTAAACAATTGACAACACTGAAAATGTTGAAACAGTTTTGTTGAAATGCGACACACAGTAGAATGTCCATAGCAGCATAGAGGTTTGAGGTGCTGTACTGCAGCTGTCTTCTGCATGAAATAAACTGCCCTTGGGATCCCGTAACAAGGTCTGGAGGCGGTCTGCTTCTCTTGGCCTAAATCTTCATGGAACTTTGCAGGTTAACGGGCCTTTGGGGTAGATCCCTCCAAAACAAAGTTTCACCCATTTTAGTTTTGAAAAATGCCTGTTCAGTTTATCTATATTATTTTTTTTACTAGCGAGGCAAACTCACATGTCCGCTTGTACCACCATTCCTAAGCTCATGCTTGAAAATGCAAGACACGTTATTCTGCCAATCAAAACACGTCGTGAAATGAGAACAAGCTCCCTCTTTCTCTCTCTAAAACACACACACACACACACACACACACACACACACACACACACACACACACACAACACATACATGTGCGCGCGCACGCAGGCACACACACACACACACACACACACACACACCACACACACACACACACACACACACACACACACGTGCGCGCGCACGCCACGCACACACACGCACGCGCACGCACGCACGCACACCACACACACACACGTGATCAAGATGGCGACATCAAAACAATAACTGTAAGCTGCTCTGCTGAATTTTTGCAACTCTACAACTAACATGAGAGATCTCGGAGAACAAAGATTTCGTGTAGTCACGCGTCAAATCCGAAATCAGAAAATGCATGCAGGGGCCCAAAGAAATCTAGATCTACAACAACTCTGAATTTTGGAGGTGAAAATTCGGAGCGATCAACTCAAACCAAGGCCTGCCAAACCACAGGCAACCCAGAGCAACGGCCTGAGAACATCTGCTCCGCTCGTGCACTGCCTGATCTGTTAAATGAGGTTGGTGTTTTAAAACACTTATAACAAGTATGTCTGATCGCATTTCTGTGCTCGAAAAAACAATAGAAAATCAAAACGAGTTGATCCGAAAATGGAACACTTCTGTACCACCCAACAATCCAAAACCTACTGCTTCGCGTTGGAGTCCCTCAAAATGTATGCCTACATTTGCTGAGGTGGTGGCATCGGTTTCAACAGAAAAAGATGCTGATAAAGAAAAACAAAATAAAAGCTCAAAAGATAAAGAAAAAACGACAAATCGAACTACTTCCGACCACTACGGCAGAAATGTTCTCCAAAAATGACGCAAAGAAGAAAAGAATGACGTCACGAATTCGAACTCTGGAAGGAAGGAAGTAAAAAACGAAAACAAGCAGGACTTGCCAAATGTTCTTCTTCTACACGACTCTGTACTGAAAAGAGTGGATGGGGAAAGACTGGGAGCCTCATATGGTTTTCAATCAACATCTATGAAAACTTTTACGACCAAAGAAATCCAACCGTCCTGCAAACAGCAACCTCCACAGACAAACACCCAGAAGTAATCGTAATCCATGCGGCATAAACGAAAATAAAAAACAGTGATGCTACCAAGACGAGCAAAACCTTCACTGAAACAATCAAGGAGATCTCACAAGAAAACCCCCACTCAAAGATCGTTGTGAGCAAAATCGCCCCTGTTAAACACGAAGAGTTAGAGATGAAACGCAACCTGTTCAATGCGACCACCACGGCAGACCTGTTTGACACCCCCAAACGTGAGCTTCGTCAGTCACGACACTCTTCGGGCAAACACTGGAACCCAGCGTGATGGCATTCATCTCACATGGACGGGAACCAGCGTCGTTGCCCGTAACATCGGCAGACACCTCAACAGAATGCTATGGTCTAAACCCAAGAGGCCCCCAAAACAACACCCCGCACGGTACCCGTCATGGGAAGATTCCTTTCACTACAATCCTAGGGATCTCGGCCGCCCCTTCCATGGCCCCTGGTGGAACTATTTTGACGTGCTAACACAGTGGGAATAAATACTTTTAAACAGCTAACATGCTGAAGACATTATTCTAGCACAATGATTTGTAGAGTTGTTATTATTCAGCATCAGAAATGTTTTGATCGTTGGAGATTGACATTCAATACTTGTGCCATTTTTCACAATCCCTGAAACATTTTCCCCCTCTTTTTTCCCCTATCTATCCTTGTTGAAATTTGTTGCATAATTTAGTGTTGTTACTTTCTTTTCTTTTTTTTAAATTCTGGTGATATATATACAATTATAAAGAATTGACAAGACCAAAAAATGTAAACATACTGCAATGGAATTGCAGATCAATATCAACAATATTCAGGAGCTGATTCAACATCTCTCAGATAATATCTACCAAGCATTAGTATTACAATCTCTTAATGTACATGAACAAAAGCTTCCAAAAATCCAAAACTTTTACTACCCACCAATATACCAAAACAATGATGAAACGGGAAGGGTTGGTACCGCATTGTACATCGACAAGATGTAGAATACCTCGAAATAGATACACCTTTTTCAAAAGACATTAAAAACATAAATGCTTGTGCAGTAAAAGCAAAATTCCATGGATCATTGATACTGAACATATTGTCGGTTTATTTGCCAAAAGGTCCTGACAATCAAAACACAGAGTGGATTCGTACTTTACAAGACCAAAACGATAAATGGCTAATTGCAGGTGATTTCAATTCACACGCCCCCTTTTGGATAATGAGTGCAAAATCATAACGCATAACAGATTCCTTCAAATGTATAGACTCTTCACTCTGTATACATGAATGATGGTGTGTTACTCGAATCCCGGATATTTCATATCATCGGGCTTCAGCGATAGACCTAACTCTCATGTCGGCTGCAATCGCTCCAAGTTGTGTGAATGGGACACATTTAAAGACTCCCTAGGCAGTGATCATTTACCAATAGTTATTTCCATCAAAGTGAAACAAACTAGTTCTGATCTCACAAAAGATCAAATCCCAAAATTTAACTACAAAAAGCTGATTGGGATAGATTTGAAAACATGCTTTCTATTTGCAATTGCGAGGAGATGATGGTTGATGATGTTGATACAAGCTACATAGAAATTTGTTTGATACTGTTTTGCGTGCAGCTGAGCTTTCAATCCCTAAATGTAATCCTGATAAAACAAGAAAATATACAGGAAATGTTTGGTGGAATGTTTTCTGTGAAGAAGCAAGAGAACAAAAATGGACGCTTATAAAATGTATCTAAAAAATAAAACGGACCCAGAAAAGATTGGTGAAAAAAACAAAGCAAAAAATCACAGTAATAGAGTGAATGAAAAGGCTAAGGAAGAATATTGGTCAAATTTCTGTGAAAATGAGGTTCAAAATCACAAAAATCTCCAGAAAACTTGGAAAAAAATAAAAGAAATGAAAAATGGAATAAGTCTTCCTGGGTACCCCTTAAAATTGGAAAATAACGAATTTCCTTCCAATTTTGAAAAGGTTGAGCATTTGCAGATGCATTTTGCAAAAATAGTAACTTCGAAGGCCTCTCAGAAGAACAAAAACAGCTTAGAGAAAAAATGGACGAAAACGAAGACAATGAAAAAAAGTCCCAATAACAATCACTATACAAATGCTCCTATTACTTTCCAGGAAACAAAAGATGCAATTTCAACCTTGGATCAAAGAAAAAATCAGTGGGACCAGATGCGATTTCCAATGAAATGATAAAGCATTTACCAGTTAATATAAAACTTTTCTAAGTTCATTTTTTCAAAAATGTTGGTTTGAAGGATTCAGCCATCTTTATGGAAACAATCTACTGTTACCCTATTCCCAAGGAGGGAAAGTCAAAATCAGATGAAAATAAATTACAGACCTGTCGCTCTTACATCACATGTGGGAAAACTTATGGAAAGATAATTCTAAAAAGGCTTGAACATTTCTTGTGAAAAAAAATGGTATAATACCAATACAACAGGCGGGTTTTAGAAAAGGTAAATCATCAGTTGATCATTTAGTAAAAATTACCACACAGATTAAACATCAGTTCTCTAGCGTAGGAAAAACGTACTTGCCACTTTTTTTTGACATTAGAAAGGCATATGACCAAGTTTGGCATTCAAAACTTCTAAACAAACTAGGAATAATAGGTATTTCAGGTTGTATGTACAACTATATAAAGGCATTTCAAAGTGAAAGAATAATACAGACTAAGTTGGTAATGCCTACTCTAATCAAAGACGTCTACACAGATGGAATCCCACAAGGAGGTGTAATAGCCCCAATCCTTTTCACATTTTGATGCATGATCTTCCAAAAGTGGTCTCAAACAATGTCGAGCTAGCACAATATGCGGATGATATTTGCATATGGATGAAAGTCACTCTAAAAAAGCTTACACCGATTAGATCAATCAACTATATTAAAAAGGTATATCAAAATGAACTAGACAAAATCAGCAAATACATGATTGAAAATGGACTAACCCTTTCATATGAAAAATCGCATATGGTTTCTCTTCAACTCTGGGTATGATCCTAAACCTCTACCCTCTTTTCAATAAATGGAATGCCACTTGAATATAAGAAAGTTGTTAAATTTCTAGGAGTAAGCCTGACTTCTAAATTGAATTGGAACTACCATTTGGAAAATATTCTGACAAAAGCCAGAAAAGGATTAAATTTATTAAAAATGATAAATCGACAGTCGTGGGAAAAGATAGTAAGGTACATATTCATTTAGCAACTGCGCTTGTGAGATCAAAATTATCTTACGCTCAGGAAATATTCTTTTCAGCTCCAAAATATTTGATAACAAAGATGCAAAGCATCGATAGCAAAGCTTATAAGATAGCTCTCCGTGTCCCTGTCCATGCCTCAACACTGAAAACCTACACAGAAATAGGAATTTTGCCCTTTACCGAAAATATGAAACTTGCTTCAGCAAAATATATATTAAGGAGTCATTCAACGCAAAATCATGTATCAAGGAAACTGGTTTAAATCAGAAATACATTTTCCAAAGCGAGCACAGAGTTTTGACTCTGTAAAAACTATAGGCTCCTATACGTCCCCAATTATTTACAGATGCTGGTGTTGAACCCCCAAACAGTAGCTCCTCAAACGAGTTACAGTAATGTTCCTCAATGGGAGCTTAGTAAGGCTAATTTCGATATTAATTATACAGATTTAAGGAAAAGTGATGGGACCATGCTGCCAACATATGTCAAGGCACATATAAACGAAAATTATATAAATCATCTTAAAATATATACAGACGGTTCTCTACTTGAAAACCAATTATCAGGTGCTGCATTCATTATTCCATCATTAAAAATAGAGAAATCGTATCACATTGGGAAAAATTACTCTGTATTCACAGCAGAGCTAATTGCCATTATTATGGCACTGAACTATCTTCTTAGTTTTCCATATTCCATATTTCAAATATTATTTTGTGTCGATTCAAAATCTGTCTTTACAAGCTTTAAAATATTCTCATACAAGAGTGAGAGGAGAAATGATATCTGAGATATACCATTTAATTATTTTTGTCTTACGTGGTTCTTCTATTGACTTTTGTTGGATTCCATCACATTGTGGTTTAGCAGCAAATGAAAGGGTTGATCGGTTAGCCAAAAATGGTGCAGCTAAGGAAAAGATCTTTACAAAATAAATATTCCTTTATCCTTGTATGAAAATTATAGCCTTTTAGGTAAAGCATCATGGGATTCGGTGATAGGAAGACAAAAAGAGTGTCTAAACATAATAAAGGACAACAAGGGAAAATTCTTTAAGAAGCTCGTAAATATATAAACGGGACACAATCTCCACCAGGAACGACTTTTGAAGAGTCTGATATTTAGACTCAGATTTGATGCATACAAACAAAATTTTGTAAAAATGTCACTTGCATTTGTGGCCAAAATATTACACTATTCCATGTCATCTTCCTTTGCAGAAATACTAAAAAATATTTACCTACTTGGTTATTAAGTTTGAACCCATCAATCGCGAATTTTTGGGACATTTTTGGGAACGAAGCGAAGGCTGTAGAAGTTGTTAGGGCTATTGTTAAGAGTCCAGTTGGACATTTACTTTGATTCTCAAGTTATTTGTTTGATTTATTTTTTTATTATTTCAATGGTAAAAATGTTTCGTTTCTTTAAAAATGTTCAGATATGAATCCAGGCTAAAGCAGTTTACCGTTATGCTGGTAGATTAGAATGGGGTTAAAGTGATAGTCACTTATTGGTATCTCATTAATTAAAAGACTATGCATGCAAAGTTTAGTATACTACACTACCTCCACACTCCATACACTTTTAATGACATTTTTAAAACAACACACACATGTATGCCCCCTCCCCCCCCCCCCCCCCCCCCCTCACACACACCGACATACACACACCGGCCCCTTTTACATGTGTTTTTCTGTTTTGTCTTTGTTTGTTTGTATGCCTGTTCGTTTGTCTCTTGTTTGTCTAAGATCACTGTAAAGTGGATAGACATTAAATTAAAGAACGAACACACACACACACACACACACACACACACCACACACACACACACACACACACACACACACACACACACACACTGGCTTCCAAAACTTTTTTTCAGAAACCTGCGCCAGATAAGAAACACATTTTACACATATATTTCTGCATGAAATGCTGTCCCGCACCTAGTGTGTGTGACACAGGCGTAATACTCTAAATACATTTTGTTTCCTGTTTAGCCGTCTGTTCCATGCCCCTACAGTGGCATTGCTTTGACTGCATTACTCTAAAATGGTTTAATCCAGGTTCCCTGTGCATATTATAATTACACTCACAGTCATAAGTATGTCCATAGGAACCTGTCAAGAGCTGGTCACTACAGGCCACCATGCGAAGAAGACCCGATACCGCTCTTGGGCCACTTTGGTGGTGTCCAGTAGTGCCTTCTATGGCTCAGTGTAGAAAAGGGTTTTTAATCGTATTGGCCGTTTGTAGTTATTGCTTGAGAATCCCTCTGAACTGGAAACTTCGCGATGAACTCATTATACTTTCTTTGTTTAAATCAGCTATGTAACAATGGGTCATCTGTTTATCAGCAGAGATCAAAACGTGATGGCTTTGCCTTGCTTAAAAAAGTTACAATGATAACGTTGATGTTTTCGCTTTACTTCACGGTTGTTGACTTGCTATCAAAGATACTCATAACAAGAAATAAATGAACGAACAGCAACACATCTTGACTGCAAGCTAAGCGCAAATAAGTATCTAGAGGGTTGACAATGCTGGGGGTAAATGGCAAGTGTGATTTGCACAAGGACACTTAGTGACTGCAATTTTAAAATTGCGCCAGTGCAAATGACAGTTGTAATTTGCCAAGGGACTATGCTAAACGTCTTAGAGACTTTGAAGTAGCAGCAATTAGAATCATGCATGTTGAAAATAAATCTTTGGCAATTGAAACGGCATGGGTACAACTACCAGTACTCATTTGCTCCGGTATAAATGTCATTTATCCTGGGGCGATTCTAACCTTACCGGTATAAATGTCATTTATCCTGGGGCGATTCTAACCTTACCGGTAAAATGTCATTTATCCTGGGCGATTCTAACCTTACCGGTTCCAAATGGAGTTTACCTATCTCCAGTTTGGCTGGTCAATGAAACTGAAGAGTCTGGAACACGGGAAATTTAGAAATGTGTGTGTGTGTGTGTGTGTGTGTGTTGTGTGTGTGTGTGTGTGTGTGTGTGTGTGTGTGTGTGTGTGTGTGAGAGAGAGAGAGAGAGAGAGGGGAAAAAGAGAGAGAGTGTGTGTGCGCGCGCGCGTGTGTGTATGTGTGTCTGTCTGTGCGTCTGTGCGTCTGTGTGTCTGTGTCTGAGTCTATGCATGTGACTCTGCACTCACTGATGTGAATCAGTGTGTGTTTGTGTGTGTGTGTGTGTGGGGTGGGGGGGGGTATACTGAATTTTCTCTCCAATAATTAACTGCACAGTATTATTCGGCCAAAAAAAAAAAAACTCTTTAAAAGATGCTTTCCTGACGAATCTGTAGCATGATAGCCAATAACAGACCACGTCTAGTACTTTTACAGTTGTGCAACTATTACTATGTGCCTTCGTGAATCCTGTACCCAGCCCTGCTTCAGCAACTGCCGTTCACTTCAGGCAGTGTGTCACGTAACGTGACAATGACCGCTGCGCTAGTGATGAGCAGGTCTGTCTTACATACCCGCCATACTAGCTCAGAGACCAGTGCTACAGTTCGACTGCTGGGCGTTAAGTTGATGTGACAGCAGTGTGTATTTTGACTTCTCTGGTCTAGTGGATATAAAAAAAACAGGTTTTGTCTATGCCTCCACATCCTGATAAAGAGAATAGTCATCAGTTGTGCAAAGCAGCGACAAATATAAAATCCATTCTGTATGAACTAACCAAACCCGTAAAATTCGTTTATTTCAAGTTTCGAATTCACGTGTGAAATCCCAAATTACCACTTTGAAAAAAAAGGCTTGTGATTAATTTCAATTATCAATAACCTACCAGCAACCATCCTTATAGTTGTTTTGTTTGGGGATACTTCCTTTCAAATTCATGCACCTGAGTATTAAATCCAAAGGTCTTCTTTTATTTTCCATGGGCTGTCACTCCAAAAATTTGTTGTGTTTCAGTTTTTTCACTCTGCCAGGGGCTAGCCTTTTTTCCACAAATGAAAGCACCCCTAAAGCAAAATTTTGTTTCTTAAGCATGCTGAAGCATGTTTCTCTTAAGAGGCACGTAAGGCCTAACGGGAAAGCGTGGCCGTTTCTGGAGTTGTACTGTCTTCACCTGTCAGCGGAACAGCGACGAGTGAGGCTGCGGGATGCACACGCAGTTGCTTGACGGTGTTGTTCGTCGGTGAGCTTTTCAGTCATGAAACATGGGCTGGTACATCCTTGGAAACGCTTTCGCGGAAGCTCTGTCCTGTCACATCCAGTAGCCCTCACACAATGACATCTGCAATGGATCAAGTATGCCCCTTTACGTCTTAATGGAATGCCTTGGGCGCACCTGCACCCTACGTGAACACAGCGCAGGCTTCCAAGGATGGTGTCAGGATTGCTCCCAGCTGGTATGTTCGACAGTTGAGCACAGTACTTGACTGGGTCCGAAACACACCTTCGCGTATATGTTTTTCTATTCTGAAACATTGTCCTATTGATTTCTTAACCTTCCCATTTGTTTTCCCTGATCTATGACATATGCCACACTTTCTAGATTATCAGTTGAAATGCTAGTCTACAGAACAAACCAACTGCTTTTTCAGTGATCGTGCCCAGTTTCACTGCCTACAAAAGTGCACATACTTTCTCACACTTAATGCACAAGAGATCAGCTGCAAAGACATCACACTTAAACCATAGCAAAATGCCATAATTCTCGAGGCAAAATCCCTCTCTGCTATGTCACACACATCCGTGTGTAAATGAACTGTAGAAGCCCAGTCGAAGTATTCCATTCCTTTAAACATGTTCTGATAAGTCAAATATCATACTACGACTTTCGTAATTTCTGAGGCTAGCCTTACCTGATGCAACTGCTGCTTTTGTGGAATAAAGGGAATCATAGATGCCACGCAAGATAAGCATTAACTCCCCTGACCACCTGACATGTTTCACATAAACAGCCTAGTCTGGCTTGAAATTGCCATTTTGTTGACCCCCTTCCCCCACCCCTTTTTCATTAATTGATAAATTCGCGCGGTTTGTTCTCCAATGGTCCCTTGCTCCTAGTCTACCCAGCATGGAAGTCCCACAAAGGCCATCAAATCCTGCACATTATGCTTAGTGGTTTTAAAGGCCTTTAGGAAAGCAGCCCATCCTTGGAGATTTGCGACCTTACCTTAATCAGAGGACTTACGAGGCTTTATGATCCTTTTGGCTGAGTTGAAAGGGGCGTTGATACCTTAACTGAACGCTAGCTTTCTTAAATGCTAAAGGGTTTTTAAAATCAGGCTTCTGACCAACGGTATGGGATAAACAACAAACAAGTAGGGTAACTCTTGCTCCCACCAAAGGCATGGGTTCAAAAGAAGTAGGATCGCTAGTCTCAGGGTAGTTTTGGAGCATAATCAGGAGAGTTTGCCACTCGTCGTCAGACTGTTTAGTCTCGTTAGCCTTGGACAGCAGCCCGTAATGCGGACGACACATACTACGTTGAGGTGATGGCGAATTGGTGGCTCACCCGTTGTTGGACAATTCCTGAGTGCTGAGGGCAATCTGCAGGGGCGCCGACCACAGGAATCTGACTAGAGAAGCCCCTAGCAGGTTCGTGGCATGTGCTGCTGTTGATGAGTCCAGGACAAGTTCTGTAGACCAGTGGAAGCCTAGTGTCTTCATGGGCGGTTGAGACACCAGCTGTACAGGTAAATCTGAACACCCGACCAACACAAGGCACTTGGTCGTTCTTATTTCATTACTAATCAAACTCAGATTTTTCTCCTAAAATTCATAAAGGTTTCTGGATTTGCCATCACGATTTACATGTTCGAAAATCAAGTGCCACCCAAGGATAATTGTACTTTCTCAGGTACATAGTAATAGCTGACATTTTAATCTGGTGCGTGCAAATTGTGAACAGTTTCATAGGTTCAAACCCCGTAGTGTTAAATGAGAATAGTTACATTGGACTACAGCCATACATCTGTAGTTTGGAGTGGAGCATGGGTAAATAGTAAGCTAATATGTATATAATTCTTCGCCTATTGTTAAATGTATATGACAGAATGAAAGTGAATAATCATTATACATGTGTTGTATTATCATGTTTGACAAAGAAAACATTTACAGGAATGGTCCTCCCCTTACATTTGCAAAAGGAGGTACTAGGCACATTAATAGGAAGGAAGGGAGGTGCGGATATCCTGTTGGGGTATGGGATTTGTGACGGCTTCTATCTTGGCCTTCTTCGCCTCTCTCGTATATAGGGGGAGGTAGTGTGTAAATGGTAATGTGTGTCACCATGTCTTTTTTTACTCTGTTTCCTTCTGTTTTTTTTTTTATTTCTTCCATGTTGCTTAAGAGTGTCACTGGGTGAAATTGCCGATAAGATCTTCATTTACAAAATTTGTGCGTTGATATGCTTGGGATTGGAGCGTCTGCTTTTCTTCTTCCAGAAGGATTTTGTTAGAACAAGGCCTGTGATGATTGTTCTCTTAATTTTCTTTAATTTAGTCCTCTCCAGCTTGCTGTTGAAAGACAAAATCCGGACCTCTGATAACCTGGACCCAGATGAGATTCTGCCGTGAAACTGTCACTACATGGTGTAGCGGGCACTTCAAACGATCAAACGCTGAAGGAGAGGCCCCAGCAGATTCATCGCTTTTTGTACATTCAATTCGCGTTCATTGGAGAGATAAGGACGCCAGCGTCTTCTACGTTGAATAATGAAATGTCTTACTTGTTTGTTTGTTTGTTTGCTCCCTGTGCTACGTTCCTTTTTGTCTTTATCTATCGCCTTCCATGTCTTTGCTGTTCTTTGTCTCTTAGAAATACTGATTTGCGTGGTTTGTCTCCACTATCTCATGCTTTTTCATTGATAAAGACTTCGCTTTAGAATCATAACATAGCAAACAAACGTTTATCCATACGTAGGTACTTATGCCTATACGTGTGTATGTACGTACGTGTGTATGTATGTAAAAGGTTCAAAAAAGAGGGGTTTTCAGGACTTTCAATGTGGGCGCCTATAACCAAATGTAAACAAATTGCAAAATACTTGAGCATGTCTCTCATGATTGGTCTAAGGCGTGTTTGGTAAAGGCGGAATCACCTCATCAATCACCTTGAAATGACAGATATGACTTTCAAACTGTGCTTTGAATAGTTATAAGATATGAAAAGCTGACAACAAAGAATTGGAGCCAGCCGGATAGAGAAAGAAGGACGTGGGGACACAGAGAGAGAAAGAATGTTTTTCCTGAACATTATAACCAATTGAGCATGTGTGGACAACAAAAAAATTACTATAAAGAGAACTGTATTGGCAGGCTAATTTGGGCACATTACCCAAGGGAGGGAATGAAAGGAAAGATTTTGCTTCAGTTATGAAAAAGAATTCAGTTCGAGTGAGCGAGGGGTGGAGTAGTTGAGATAGTCTTTATTACTTGCTGGGAGGGTGGTGGGGTGGGGGTGGAGGGGGAGTGGTTTAGGAGGGAGGAGTATGATAGAGTGTAATTATTATGAAAAATTAAGATTATTTCAGATGGGATGTATAGGAATTTAATATATATTATATATATAATATAATATATATATTATATATATAAAATAATATATATTTATAATATTATATATAAATATTAATATATATATATGCTCTCTTTGTGTTGAACAATGATGATATTTCGTGCCTATTGTAATTCTAAAATATCTTTGTTTAAAAAACATGGATATGGTGAAGGTGAGGGAGCTTTTGTGGGTGGAATGTTGGGGTTTTTAGTGTGGGTGGGGTATGTGTTTGTGTGTGTGTTTGTGGGTAAGTGTGTGGTGTGTGTGTGGGTGTGGGTGTGTGCGTGTGCGTGTGCGTGTGTGTGTGTGTGTGTGTGTGTGTGTGTGTGTGTGTTGGTGTGTGTGTGGGGGTGGGGTGTGTAAGGTGTGAGTGGGTGTGTGTATTAGAGTGAAAGAGTTAAGACAGAGAGAGAGAGAGAGGGAAAAGAGAGAGATGGAGAGGGGGAGAGAAGGGGAGGAGAGAAGGGGGGGGGGGGGGGGGGGGGGGGGGGGGGGGGGGGGGGAGGAAGGGGGGGGGAGGGGGTAGGAGAGAGAGAGAGAGAGAGAGAGAGAGAGGAGGAGAAGGAGAGAGAAGAGAGAGGGGGAGAGAGAGAGAGAGAGTATGTGTTTGTATGGTTGTTTACCTGATTAAAGTGTGGGCTGGGTGGAAGATAGATTGTAGTGAACAGTGTTTGCAGAGGATTTTGTTTTTAGCTCATGGCGGTGTGATGGATAGTGGATGGTTGTCTTCGACACCAGTGTGCGGTGTGACGACGGGACAGTACGTTGTACTCTCTTTTTTAACACTGAGATATTTTAACTTCGTTTTATTGGTAGGTTTTTATTTTAATATTCTTAAAGTAATATGGTATATTATATTATTATTTAGGATGGCAGTTTGCTTTGTGTATGATGTGTGGGGAGTTATGCTAATGGTTCCTAACCTCTTTACTGCTATTGGGTGGCAGCTACTATTACTTCCCGTGTGCTACTGCTGTTGTTTTGCGGGGTCTCGCTACTATATAACTTTAACCTATAATTCCAAAAATCAGTTATCAAAAGAAAATGAAAGTTTTAGGGCTGTATGTAAGGTGATTTTAGGATTTCCTCATGCCCCCCTCCCTTATGCACATCCTACATTGGGTGTGTTTGTGTGTGTGTGTGTGTGTGGTGTGTGGGGGGGGGGGGGTGCTTTTACATATGTGAAATAAGGATAGAGAGGGTAGCCTATGAGTGGGTGAGTGGGGGGGGGGGAGATGTCTATACTGTTAGTGGGCTCAGCTTTTAGGTCATACCTGGGGGAGCCATGATAATTGATATAGTATGGTGTGTGTGTGTGTGTGTGTGTGTGTGTGTGTGTGTGGTGTGTGTGTGTGTGTGTGTGTGTGTGTATGTGTGTGTGGTGTGTGTGTTGTGTGTGTGTGTGTGTGTGTGTGTGTGTGTGTGTCTGGTGGGGTTTGTGGGGGAGTGTATGGTTGTTCTGTGGGTGCGTGGTTGGGTGGGTGGGAGTGTGCATATACATAACTGTTTTGTTGCAGATGCTGACGAAGCCTAAATAAAAGGCAAAGCTTCTTTTATAAAAAACATGAAGAGTGTGTGGTTGGTGTGCCTGCATTTATTTTGTGCGTTATATATATATATATATTATATATATATATATATATATAAATATATATATATATATATATATATATATATATGTATATATATATATATATACACACACATTGGAGAGAGAGAGAGAGAGAGAGAGAGAGAGAGAGAGAGAGAGAGAGAGAGAGGAGGAGAGAGAGAGGAGAGAGAGAGAGAGAGAGAGAGCATGTGAAAGATAACTTTTATCGATGCGCCTGCAATCTGGACTACTGTGCATTGTTGTTGAGTTGACAAGTGATGCATTAAAGTAATTGATATGTATGTATGTTTGTATGTATGTATGTATGTACCCATGTACGTATTTATGTGTGCGTGTGTGGGGGGGGGGGGGGGGGGGGGGGGCATTTTCATCAATGCACGTGCTTGTCTATGTTAGGGTTCTGAAGTCAGCATTTTTTTCATTTATGATCAAAATCTGTACGCTTGTCATTCCTTAAAGTCTGTGCATACTTCTGCAAAAGCCAAGTCAGAACATCGTATTGTCTTCAATTGCAAGACGTGTACCAGAGAGATAGTAACATTTCGATATTTCTGTGGCGCCACGATCGCAAATGAAGTTTACCTACACAACATAATATCATAGTCATTATTTTTCACTCGTCGCTTCCCTTTCAGGACTGCTTTGTAATTAGCTAATGAATTGTCGGCTTCGGCAACTGCAATTTTTTTTAGTTATAGAGTGTGTTGGTGTAATATAGTTTCTGTTGTGTTACAGTCAACCGGAAAAAAAACCCAGCTATGCGTCCTTTGTATTAAAACAAAATGGTTGGCATATGGAGATGGTATCAGGCGGAGAAGACAGAGCAGGTGACTTTGTTTATTGATTTTTCTGAAGATTAAAATCACTTACCCATTCATCGTTCTGGTTTTCCCACTTCGATGATGGCACTATCAAATTTTCTTTAATGAACATACCGATGATCTCAGTTTGTAGTGCCGGAAAGCTAATGCAATACAAATCCCCGTATGTACTATCACTGCTTATAGAATGAGGTTAATTTGAATTACAAGGAAGTTATCACAAAAGTGTGCCTATTATTACGTGAAGTGGTGTATTGCAGACTTTTGGTTTCGGACGGAGCGTGCACTGAAGTATGTGTAAATACCAGCTTCTCGTGGTCTGTATGAGATATAAAAAGGTGCTGAAATAAAACCACAACAATATGATAAACTCCACATTGAACAGCATCCATAAATCAGCTAGCAAATATTGTCATTCATATATCCTTGAATATGGGTACTTCGTGGTGAAAAGATGAATTATCATAGACCTTAGTCTTGGAAATACAACACATCAACAAACCGAATCAAGATAAGGCGCGCCGACTGTGCAGGTATGACATTATATTTACGGCTGTGGTCATTCATTTTGCACCTTTTAACATCACAAGAAAAAAGCCTGCCTTCCACAAACGTCAACAGCCTGGTTAACAACCAGACTGTCACGGTCAATGGATAGTTGTTGATCAGTGGAGTCTGAATGGGAGATCTTACGTCATTACCCCATGACGTTCACGCTCGGAGGCGTGCTGGTAAAACGACACGGCACGGGATAATGACATTAGGTCCCATTCCTTGTGGATCACGTACCTTCCTGCTTTCGTATGGAAATAGATTTACTATGAAAACAATGGAAGTGATACTGCAGAACTGAACTGATGCTTCTGTGTGAATGTCTGTTTCAGTCCATGATGGGCTGGTTAGTGTGTATGTGCACGTATATGATGCATGTCCATCTGCGGTTATAGAGTACATCACATTTAATGTCCATGGTCTAATCAGTCTCAACAACCAATAATATACAATAACCAAACCTTCTCTTCACCTTCTGGTGTTTTTTTCAAACTGAAGCGTGCAAGTAAGACTTTGTAAGCACCAATTTCTCGTCGTCCATATGACATACTAAAAAAATGACAAAAGCAAAACAGTACCATAAACTGTCCAGCAGAACCACCCTCAACCACTGAACGACACCCACAAAAACAACTAGCAAATGCTGTCGATATGCCTTATTGAGTAAGGGTAATTCATGTACATAAGATAAACAACTCATGTACCTGTATCTGGGAAATCTAATTTCTTAACAAACTGAATCGGAGAGAAGACGCCGGCTACTCGCGTTTGACGTATATTTATAACTGCAGTATCATATTTTGCAACTTAAACATCACTGAGAAAGACGCCCTGCCCTCCATAAACGTCAGCAGCCTGGTCAACGACCAAACTGTCACCGTCAATGGATAGTTGTTGATCAGTGGAGACTGAATGGAGGATCGTACGTCATTTCCCCATCACCTTCACGCTTGGGGGCGTGTCTGCTGAAAGGCCACGATTTAGGATAATGTCATTTGATCCCAAAATCTTGTCGACCCGATACTTATCTGCCTTGAAGCAGCAATAGACCTAAGAATAAACCTACTAAAGTGGTATAGCACCAAGGCCTAGTTGTGTGAATTGTCATGCCAATGGCCATAACGGGATGACCTCTACATAACTATGGTAAATGATATATTGTGCATAACTCCCTTTTACCGTCTGATACAAGCAAAACACAAAAAGCTATGGATCCCCACCAATTAGATAAATAAAAAAAGAATGCCTGTGGAATTCTCCACTGGAAAAATAGTATCATTACAAACAAAACAGCCTATTTCTCCTCCCCCTCCAACCACCCTCAAAAGATAATACAAAAATAATAACCAGAATCTTAAAGGTTCTCCCCCTGAAACCTGGAATTCTTTTTAAACTCAGAGCTTTGAGATGCGAGTTTTAAAAATATGGGAATATATATAAAAACATTTTGTAAACCCCACACACACACCACACGCACACACACCGCGCGCGCGCACGCACCCAGGCATGCACACACACACCACACACACACACACACACACACACACACACACACACACGCACACGCACGCACGCACGCACGCACACACACACACACACACACACACACACACACACACACACCACACACACACACACACACACACACACACACACACACACACACACACACACACCAACTACACGTCCATTCAGGAAGCTAAAAATGTTGCATAAGAAGCAAACGCAAACATTTTTTAATCCCTTTGAAACAAACACATCCAGTCTGAAGTACCTCTTCGTTTCCGCTTCTTATCAACGTTGATACGTATTTGAGCAGGTCAACAGCTTACACAAACACAAGTGAGGTGATTTGATCGACTGCGTTTTTCTCCGGCGAACATGAAGTACTTCATTGTCAACGCAGTGACTTTGGAGCGTCGTTGACATGCCTTTTCTGTCCATCTTCTGTGCCACCTCAGTGCCACTGCACCCACGCGCTCCTTCCGACACCCCAAACACTGTCACAGCCCAGCTCAGTCCGCCACTGCCCCAGCACCGGTGTCGTATATAATACTGTCGCCGTGGAATTGTCATCGCAGCGATAGCATTTCACGTGAAATATTGTTGCAGCGACATATAATTGCTGGAAAAAAAATGTCGCGCGACAACTTTTCACGAAAAATGTCCAATAGAATATTGTAGCTGTCCATAAAATGCAGTATTTCCCGGGAAATACTGTCGCTGCGACACGATTTTATGAGCGACAGTATTATATACGACACCGGCAATCCACAGGGAGCGGTCAATGTCAAACCGCCAAGGGAACACCCACCGAGGAGACACAGCACTACTGCCGAGTCACTTTGGTGGTGTTCTGTGGCACCTGTTCTGATCAAACATACGCAGGGTACCACCTATTAAGGCCCCCTCCTGACTATGATAATTGTTTAGTCGCGGAGCCAGTGTGAGTACTCTCTCTCTCTCTCTCCTGCGGGTGACACCAGTATGCAGGCCATCCAACGACAGTCACCATCATTTTACCAATACCTACGATCCCGACAGAATCAAACCAAGGCCATAGACGTGGAGAAATGGTCGGAAAGTGGGAGGAGGCCATGAAGTGCACAGCATAATTCTGAGACAATCTTTATGCTCATCGATGAGAATGAAAATGATTAAGATGATGCTGTGGATTTGCATTCTGATCTAAGACTGCATGACAGGCTGGCTCCAAAACGTACTGTTATAACAGATCCCAGAGTCAACCAGACTGAGAGATAGATACAGCACTGATCAGAAAACTGTAGCAACACTCGCAGAGATGCACCAATTAAGTGTAGGAAACTCGACTGTTATCCGAGTCTTCCTAGCTGAGTACATAGCAAACTCAACACCGGGTAGGAGCCAGGGCGGGCAGGATCCATGAATCGACAAAAAAAAATTTGGGACAATGACGTTCTGCTGAATTGTTTGCCTTTCGCGGTACAACTATCGATGCCTTGTCTATGTTGCGAAGAATTTGATACATTTCATGAAACAAAAACTGGAGATCGTTTTTAAAAAAAAAGTAGAAGATGTAAACGAAGGTATTATTCAAAGAAAAAAGGGCTACCAATTTCAAGTATAAGACGTACAAGTGAGGCATTACGGCGAAAGTTGATGGGCACAGAGACTTCAACCACTGTTAGTGAACAGACAATGACACTTCACACAGAAACAAGGACAATGGTATGTACCACGCCACACGATCTTTCTGACATCTCCATTTGACGACATGAAGAAAGAAGCACATGGTGTAAAATGAAATGCCAGCTGAGGGGGTTTTATTTCCCTAAAAAAATAAAAAAAATAAAATGCAAAACATATAAACGTACTCCCAGTTTATCTTGAATACGCGTGAGAATTCCATGGGCGGCTATGGCCGTTTGTAATGGCCATAACGGTTAGAATAACACATCGGGCACCATCAGTGACCCATTATAATCATACCTACAATTTTTCAGAAAGACCGGCCAAGTACTTTCTGACATATTCTATACAGAAGAAAAAACCGTTAATGCACCGTTATAGTCGTTAGTAACGGCTATAACTGCAAAATAAACACATCAAACATCATCCATGACCCATAATGAAGAGGCCTACACATTTTTAGAAAGATCGGCTGAGTGTTTTCTGAGATATTCCACGCAGAAGGAAAACCGTTTATGCCGTTTAAACCCTTAGTAACGGCTATTTAAATGCAAAATAACACATCAAGCATCATCCTTGAAACCCCTAATGACAGGCCTACAAATGTTCAGAAAGATCGGCTGGTATTTTTTGAGATATTCCATTTCAGAAGGAAAAACCGTTAGGCGCCGTTATGGCCGTTAGTAAGGGTTACAACGGTAAAATTACACATTGGGCAGATCCGTGACCCATAATGTACATGCCTACAAATTTCAAAAGAGCGACAACGTACTTTCTGAGGTATTTCATAAAGAAGAAAAGCCGTATGGGCCGTTATAGCCGTTAGCAACGGCTATGAACGGTAAATATCACATCGGGAGAGAACATGAAAACCTTCATTCTGGGCCACTTTCCCCCCCTCAACCAGTTTTCGGGCGAAAGTGGCCCGAATAAAGGTTTTTCCTGTTCTCGACAAGTAAGACTTCAATAACCAAAAATAAGATTATTTACAAACTTTTCAGAGAGTAAAAGTAGGGAAAAACATCAGTGGCTGAACACATCCCATAGAGCAACGTAGGGGGAAAGCGGCAGTCTCTGAACGCGCCCCATACACAAACGGTAGAGCAGTTAAGCCTTTAATTGCTAATTGTCGACCACTCAGGGAATCCGCACTATCAGAATACTGCCTAGGTCCGGGATTAGGTGACACCGATAACTTAATTTGCGATGTCGGGCCTTATGACTGGCAAGGTGCTTACCATGCGACCGGATATGACGATTTAGAAGCAGCGCCCCAACCAACGCCACTCAGTTTATTCAAAAGCTTTCAATACGGGCGGTTGTGTTTGTTCACAGAGGAATTCTTGCTATAGGTGATTTTGTTTTATTACACCTGTATGGCGGAGTATCTAAACAAAAAAAATCAGGCGACCTATTGCTTTAACTTCTAAACCAAAGAGAAGTATTGCTTTTCGGAAGGTGAGGAAAAGAAAAAAAAGAGAACCTACTAATGACGAACTACCCAAGCGCCTTGAAGCTTGTTAATTTAAGACAGAGATTTAGCTGATATATTTGAAGAGATGTTGTAACTTTGAAAAGCTTTTAATTTTTAAGAAATATTCTATTCAAAAAGCTCCACTGTTCAGTGACCGGTTTTACACCTAGTTTCAGAAAACTTCTCCACCCTTTTGGTGTTTGGGGACACAACGGCAAAGCAGACACGCAAACACGATCGGCTGGGCCAGCAGGCTGTGTTGTTACAGCAATTTGGGCTAGCCTTTTGCTAACTGCCCCGACAACGCTCTGCAAGGCTCAGTGAACGCCACAGACTCGCACTTCAAATAAGCAGGACCCGCCATTAGGTTGAAACCTATCGCTTAATTTTGCAGGGTCTTACGACCG
>CM031596.1:89859352-89871852 GCA_018398815.1 Conus ventricosus
TCGGCACCGGTACCGGCCTGGGTCTGCGTTGGAACGGACATGGTGGCGCTCTCCGGAGGGAGAGCTCAGTCACGCCGGCTCCGCGACTAAGCAATTATTGTCGTCAGTAGGGGCTTAGGTGGTGTCCTGCGTATGTTAGATCAGAACAGGCGCCACTGAACACCACCGAAGTGACTCGGCAGCAGTGCAGTGTCTCCTCCGGTGGGTTGCCTCTTGACGACTTGACATTGACTGCTCCCTGTGGATTGCCGGTGCCGGACTGCGCGGCGGCCGACCGGGCTGTGGCTGTGGACGGGGGTGTCGGAATGAGCGGCGTGGTGCATTGCCTCTGAGGTGGCGCAGAGGTTGGGACAGCAAACACACACACACACACACACACACACACACACACACACACACACACACACACACACACACACAATCTGTAGGATCATCAGACAACGGCTTTGATATAAACTTCATCTGTCGGCCTGAACCTTGGCACATTTCGACTTCTTTTTGGGTGAGTTGGCAGATCTGAATTGGTTAATACTACTCACTCAGTTGTGTGATAATGTGCTGGAGATGTTAAATTCCAAAATTCCTTTCATCCACTTTTAAATGTTCCACTGACCTGTGACATTTGACCTTTTACATTGTCTTGTAAACTTTTCAGACTGTGTCCTTCCAAATTTGAACAAACCAGCGCAGGAGTGAGGCCATAGAGAAGGGAATTATGAGAGTAGACAACGCAATTCTCGGTGTGACTTATAGGCGTCATAGGCCAATTTCATTACCGGTAGGCAACTCCTAATAGGTTAACAAAATGTAAAACGTAAGGATTGTTTGATTATTATCCTTTGACAATATGTTTATGAATATTCCACTTTCATCGTTTGGAGATCATTTAACGTGTGCGTGAAATATTTCATTTAGGAGATAGAACTGAAGGATTATAAACATAAAAATAGCCTACAAAGCCAGACATGTCATTTAGGTCACTTGGTTACAGTATCATGTTGATGACATAGTGTTGTTCAGTCGAGTCTCATTTCAGCCATTATTGTACTTTTTTTCAATGCTCATTATTTTATTGAAAGAAAAAAAGACACCTGTATTCCCCACGTCAAGGTTTCCCTACTTTATAAAACAATGTAGACAGTCTGACAATCGACATGTAACCTTTTCACCTTTGTAGTTACTAAATTATTTTACATGTTCAGCAGGAATTTTACATATTCAGCGGGAAGAACGGGTGGATAACATGTATGCTCAATTGATTTCCTTGCTCATGTTTCTTTATGATATTTTATTATCATGTACTTCATGTTTCCCCCATATTTTCATTGCTTGTACAAGTTTTGTTTTGTGTAGTTTAGGCAGTTACCTTTAAGAGCTGATGCAGTCTGTTAAACGGGGACAGGTGGTCAGTTTCTTGTTTACCGTGTGGTATAGTTCTTATTAAGGCAGCAGCGCCTAGCTGGGGAGTCATCACTGCCTTGGGCGTTCAGGGTTCACCTCCACATTTCTGTTACATGTACATGGTTCCCAAACAGAATACAGTTTCAGAAGTTGGAGTCTTCAGCTGAGGTGACAACATCTACTTCCAACACGTTTTCTAAGACTTGTATCCCACTTTACATTCCAGATAAAATGTGCATTCCCAAGAGGCGTAAACAATTGACAACACTGAAAATGTTGAAACAGTTTTGTTGAAATGCGACACACAGTAGAATGTCCATAGCAGCATAGAGGTTTGAGGGCTGTACTGCAGCTGTCTTCTGCATGAAATAAACTGCCCTTGGGATCCCGTAACAAGGTCTGGAGGCGGTCTGCTTCTCTTGGCCTAAATTTTCATGGAACTTTGCAGGTTAAGGGGCCCTTTGGGTGTAGATCCCTCCAAAACAAAGTTTCACCCATTTTAGTTTTGAAAAATGCCTGTTCAGTTTATCTATATTATTTGTTTTACTACGAGGCAAACTCACATGTCCGCTTGTACCACCATTCCTAAGCTCATGCTTGAAAATGCAAGAAAACGTTATTCTGCCAATTTCAAAACAACGTCGTGAAATGAGAACAAGCCCCTCTTTCTCTCTCTAAACACATCACACACACACACACACCACACACACACACACACACACACACACACACACACATACATGTGCGCGCGCACGCAGGCACACACACACACACACACACACACACACACACACACACACACACACACACACACACACACACGTGCGCGCGCACGCACGCACACACACGCACGCGCACGCACGCACGCACACACACACACCACACGTGATCAAGATGGCGACATCAAAACAATAACTGTAAGCTGCTCTGCTGAATTTTTGCAACTCTACAACTAACATGAGGAGATCTCGGAGAACAAAGATTCGTGTAGCCACGCGTCAAATCCGAAATCAGAAAATGCATGCAGGTGCCCAAAGAAATCTAGATCTACAACAACTCTGAATTTTGGAGGTGAAAATTCGGAGCGATCAACTCAAACCAAGGCCTGCCAAACCACAGGCAACCCAGAGCAACGGCCTGAGAACATCTGCTCCGCTCGTGCACTGCCTGATCTGTTAAATGAGGTTGGTGTTTTAAAACACTTATAACAAGTATGTCTGATCGCATTTCTGTGCTCGAAAAAACAATAGAAAATCAAAACGAGTTGATCCAAAATGGAACACTTCTGTACCACCCAACAATCCAAAACCTACTGCTTCGCGTTGGAGTCCCTCAAAATGTATGCCTACATTTGCTGAGGTGTGGCATCGGTTTCAACAGAAAAAGATGCTGATAAAGAAAAACAAAATAAAAGCTCAAAAGATAAAGAAAAAACGACAAATCGAACTACTCCGACCACTACGGCAGAAATGTTCTCCAAAAATGACGCAAAGAAGAAAAAGAATGACGTCACGAATTCGAACTCTGGAAGGAAGGAAGTAAAAAACGAAAACAAGCAGACTTGCCAAATGTTCTTCTTCACACGACTCTGTACTGAAAAGAGTGGATGGGGAAAGACTGGGAGCCTCATATGGTTTTTCATCAACATCTATAAAACTTTTACGACCAAAGAAATCCAACCGTCCCTGCAAACAGCAACCTCCACAGACAAACACCCAGAAGTAATCGTAATCCCATTGCGGCATAAACGAAATAAAAAACAGTGATGCTACCAAGACGAGCAAAACCTTCACTGAAACAATCAAGAGATCTCAAAAGAAAACCCCCACTCAAAGATCGTTGTGAGCAAAATCGCCCCTGTTAAACACGAAGAGTTAGAGATGAAACGCAACCTGTTCAATGCGACCACCACGGCAACCTGTTTGACACCCCAACGTGAGCTTCGTCAGTCACGACACTCTTCGGGCAAACACTGGAACCCAGCGTGATGGCATTCATCTCACATGGACGGAACCACGTCGTTGCCCGTAACATCGGCAGACACCTCAACAGAATGCTATGGTCTAAACCCAAGAGGCCCCCAAAACAACACCCCGCACGTACCCGTCATGGGAAGATTCCTTTCACTACAATCCTAGGGATCTCGGCCGCCCCTTCCATGGCCCCTGGTGGAACTATTTTGACGTGCTAACACAGTGGAATAAATACTTTTAAACAGTCTAACATGCTGAAGACATTATTCTAGCACAATGATTTGTAGAGTTGTTATTTATTCACATCAGAAATGTTTGATCGTTGGAGATTGACATTCAATACTTTGTGCCATTTTTCACAATCCCTGAAACATTTTCCCCCTCTTTTTTCCCCTATCTACCTTGTTGAAATTTGTTGCATATTTAGTGTTGTTACTTTCTTTTCTTTTTTTTTAAATTCTGGTGATATAGTATACAATTATAAAGAATATGACAAGACCAAAAAATGTAAACATACTGCAATGGAATTGCAGATCAATATCAACAAATATTCAGGAGCTGATTCACATCTCTCAGATAAATCTACCAAGCATTAGTATTACAATCTCTTAATGTACATGAACAAAAGCTTCCAAAAATCCAAAACTTTTACTACCCACCAATATACCAAAAAAAGATGAAACGGGAAGGGTTGGTACCGCATTGTACATTCGACAAGATGTAGAATACCTCGAAATAGATACACCTTTTTCAAAAGACATTAAAAACATAAATGCTTGTGCAGTAAAAGCAAATTCCATGGATCATTGATACTGAACATATTGTCGGTTTATTTGCCAAAAGGTCCTGACAATCAAAACACAGATGGAATTCGTACTTTACAAGACCAAAACGATAAATGGCTAATGCAGGTGATTTCAATTCACACGCCCCCTTTTGGGATAATGAGTGCAAAATCATAACGCATAACAGATTCCTTCAAAATGTAGTAGACTCTTCACTCTGTATACTGAATGATGGTAGTGTTACTCGAATCCCGATATTTCATATCATCGGCTTCAGCGATAGACCTAACTCTCATGTCGGCTGCAATCGCTCCAAGTTGTGAATGGGACACATTTAAAGACTCCCTAGGCATGATCATTTACCAATAGTTTATTTCCATCAAAGTGAAACAAACTAGTTCTGATCTCACAAAAGATCAAATCCCAAAATTTAACTACAACAAAGCTGATTGGGAATAGATTTGAAAACATGCTTTCTATTTGCAATTGCGAGAATGATGGTTGATGATGTTGATACAAGCTACATGAAATTTGTTGATACGTTTTTGCGTGCAGCTGAGCTTTCAATCCCTAAATGTAATCCTGATAAAACAAGAAAATATACAGGAAATGTTTGGTGAATGTTTCTGTGAAGAAGCAAGAGAAACAAAAATGGACGCTTATAAAATGTATCTAAAAAATAAAAACGGACCCAGAAAAGATTGGTGAAAAAAACAAAGCAAAAAATCACAGTAATAGAGTGAATGAAAAGGCTAAGGAAGAATATTGGTCAAATTTCTGTGAAAATGAGGTTCAAAATCAAACAAAAATCTCCAGAAAACTTGGAAAAAAATAAAAGAAATGAAAAATGAATAAGTCTTCCTGGGTACCCTTAAAATTGGAAAATAACGAATTTCCTCCAATTTTGAAAAGGTTGAAGCATTTGCAGATGCATTTGCAAAAAATAGTAACTTCGAAGGCCTCTCAGAAGAACAAAAACAGCTTAGAGAAAAAATGGACGAAAACGAAGACAATGAAAAAAGTCCCAATAACAATCACTATACAAATGCTCCTATTACTTTCCAGGAAACAAAAGATGCAATTTCAAACCTTGGATCAAAGAAAAAATCAGTGGGACCAGATGCGATTTCCAATGAAATGATAAAGCATTTACCAGTTAATATAAAACTTTTCTAAGTTCATTTTTCAAAAATGTTGGTTTGAAGGGATTCAGCCACTTTATGGAAACAATCTACTGTTACCCCTATTCCCAAGGAGGGAAAGTCAAAATCAATGAAAATAATTACAGACCTGTCGCTCTACATCACATGTGGAAAACTTATGGAAAGAATAATTCTAAAAAGGCTTGAACATTTCTGTGAAAAAAATGGTATAATACCAATACAACAGGCGGTTTTAGAAAAGGTAAATCATCAGTTGATCATTTAGTAAAAATTACCACACAGATTAAACATCAGTTCTCACGTAGGAAAAACGTACTTGCCACTTTTTTTGACATTAGAAAGGCATATGACCAAGTTTTGGCATTCAAAACTTCTAAACAAACTAGGATTAATAGGTATTTCAGGTTGTATGTACAACTATATAAAGGCATTTCAAAGTGAAAGAATAATACAGACTAAGTTGGTAATGCCTACTCTAATCAAAGACGTACACAGATGGGAATCCCACAAGGAGGTGTAATAGCCCCAATCCTTTTCAACATTTTGATGCATGATCTTCCAAAAGTGTCTCAAACAATTCGAGCTAGCACAATATGCGGATGATATTTGCATATGGATGAAAGTCACTCTAAAAAAGCTTACACCGATTAGATCAACAACTATATTAAAAAGGTATATCAAAATGAACTAGACAAAATCAGCAAATACATGATTGAAAATGGACTAACCCTTTCATATGAAAAATCGCATATGGTTTCTCTTCAACTCTGGTATGATCCTAAACCTCTACCCTCTTTTCAAATAAATGGAATGCCACTTGAATATAAGAAAGTTGTTAAATTTCTAGGAGTAAGCCTGACTTCTAAATTGAATTGGAACTACCATTTGGAAAATATTCTGACAAAAGCCAGAAAAGGATTAAATTTATTAAAAATGATAAATCGACAGTCGTGGGAAAAGATAGTAAGGTACTTATTCATTTAGCAACTGCGCTTGTGAGATCAAAATTATCTTACGCTCAGGAAATATTCTTTTCAGCTCCAAAATATTTGATAACAAAGATGCAAAGCATCGATAGCAAAGCTTATAAGATAGCTCTCCGTGTCCCTGTCCATGCCTCAACACTGAAAACCTACACAGAAATAGGAATTTTGGCCCTTTAACCGAAAATATGAAACTTGCTACAGCAAAATATATATTAAGGAGTCATTCAACGCAAAATTCATGTATCAAGGAAACTGGTTTAAAAATCAGAAATACATTTTCCAAAGCGAGCACAGAGTTTTGACTCTGTAAAAACTATAGCTCCTATACGTCCCAATTATTTACAGATGCTGGTGTTGAACCCCAAACAGTAGCTCTCAAACGATTACAGTAATGTTCCTCAATGGGAGCTTAGTAAGGCTAATTTCGATATTAATTATACAGATTTAAGGAAAAGTGATGGGACCATGCTGCCAACATATGTCAAGGCACATATAAACGAAAATTATATAAATCATCTTAAAATATATACAGACGGTTCTCTACTTGAAAACCAATTATCAGGTGCTGCATTCATTATTCCATCTTAAAAATAGAGAAATCGTATCACATTGGGAAAAATTACTCTGTATCACAGCAAGCTAATTGCCATTATTATGGCACTGAACTATCTTCTTAGTTTTTCCATATTCCATATTTCAAATATTATTTTGTGTCGATTCAAAATCTGTCTTACAAGCTTTAAAATATTCTCATACAAGAGTGAGAGGAGAAATGATATCTGAGATATACCATTTAATTAATTTTTTGTCTTTACGTGGTTCTTCTATTGACTTTGTTGGATTCCATCACATTGTGGTTTAGGCAGCAAATGAAAGGTTGATCGGTTAGCCAAAATGGTGCAGCTAAGGAAAAGATCTTTACAAAAATAAATATTCCTTTATACCTGTATGAAAATTATAGCCTTTAGGTAAAGCATCATGGGATTCGGTGATAGGAAGACAAAAAGAGTGTCTAAACATAATAAAGGACAACAAGGGAAAATTCTTTAAGAAGCTCGTAAAATATATAAAACGGGACACAATCTCCACCAGGAACGACTTTGAAGAGTCTGATATTTAGACTCAGATTTGATGCATAACAAAACAAAATTTTGTAAAAATGTCACTTGCATTTGTGGCCAAAATATTACACTATTCCATGTCATCTTCCTTGCAGAAATACTAAAAAATATTTACCTACTTGGTTATTAAGTTTGAACCCATCAATCGCGAATTTTGGGACATTTTTTGGAACGAAGCGAAGGCTGTAGAAGTTGTTTAGGGCTATTGTTAAGAGTCCAGTTGGACATTTACTTTGATTCTCAAGTTATTTTGTTTGATTTATTTTTTTATTATTTCAATGGTTAAAAATGTTTCGTTTCTTAAAAAATGTTCAATATGAATCCAGGCTAAAGCAGTTTACCGTTATGCTGGTAGATTAGAATGGGTTAAAGTGATAGTCACTTATGGTATCTCATTAATTAAAAAGACTATGCATGCAAAGTTTAGTATACTACACTACCTCCACACTCCATACACTTTTAATGACATTTAAAACAACACACACATGTATGCCCCCTCCCCCCCCCCCCCCCCCCCCCCCCTCACACACACACCGACATACACACACCGGCCCCATTTACAAGTGTTTTTCGTTGTCTTGTTTTGTTGTGTACCGTTCGTTGTCTCTGTTTTGTCTAAGATCACTGTAAAGTGGATAGACATTAAATTAAAGACGAACACACACACACACACACACACACACACACACACACACACACACACACACACACACACACACACACACACACACTGGGCTTCCAAAACTTTTTTCAGAAACCTGCGCCAGATAAGAAACACATTTTACACATATTTCTGCATGAAATCTGTCCCGCACCTAGTGTGTGTGACACAGGCGTAATACTCTAAATACATTTTGTTTCCTGTTTAGCCGTCTGTTCCATGCCCCTACAGTGGCATTGCTTTTGACGCATTACTCTAAAATGTTTAATCCAGGTTCCCTGTGCATAAATTTTAATTACACTCACAGCATAAGTATGTCCATAAGGAACCTGTCAAGAGCTGGTCACTACAGGCCACCATGCGAAGAAGACCCAACCGCTCTTGGGCCACTTTGGTGTGTCCATTATGCCTTCTATGGCTCATGTAGACAAGTTTAACGATGGCCGTTTGTAGTTATTGCTTGAGAATCCCTCTAACTGGAAACTTCGCGATGAACTCATTAACTTCTTTGTTTTAAATCACTATGTAACAATGGTCATCTGTTTATCAGCAGAGATCAAAACGTGATGCATTGCCTTGCTAAAAAGTTACAATGAAACGTTGATGTTTTCGCTTACTTCACGGTTGTTGACTTGCTATCAAAGATACTCAATAACAGAAATAAATGAACGAACAGCAACACATCTTGCTGCCAAAGCTAACCAAATAGTATCTAGAGGGGTTACAATGCTTCGGGGTAAATGGCAATGTGATTGCACAACGCACTTAGTGATGCATCTTTAAATTGCGCCAGTGCAAATGACAGTTGTAATTTGCCAAGGACTATGCTAAACGTCTTAGAGACTTTGAAGTAGCAGCAATTAGAATCATGCATGTTGAAAATAAATCTTTGGCAATTGGAAACGGCATGGGTACAACTACCAGTACTCATTTGCTCCGGTATAAATGTCATTTATCCTGGGGCGATTCTAACCTTACCGGTATAAATGTCATTTATCCTGGGGCGATTCTAACCTTACCGGTATAAATGTCATTTATCCTGGGGCGATTCTAACCTTACCGGTTCCAAATGGAGTTTACCTATCTCCAGTTTGGCTGGTCAATGAAACTGAAGAGTCTGGAACACGGGAAATTTAGAAATGTGTGTGTGTGTGTGTGTGTGTGTGTGTGTGTGTGTGTGTGTGTGTGTGTGGTGTGTGGTGTGTGTGTGTGTGTGAGAGAGAGAGAGAGAGAGAGAGAGAGAGAGAGAGAGAGTGTGTGTGCGCGCGCGCGTGTGTGTATGTGTGTCTGTCTGTGCGTCTGTGCGTCTGTGTGTCTGTGTCTGAGTCTATGCATGTGACTCTGCACTCACTGATGTGAATCAGTGTGTGTTTGTGTGTGTGTGTGTGTGGGGGGGGGGGGGTATACTGAATTTTCCTCTCCAATAATTAACTGCACAGTATTATTCGGCCAAAAAAAAAAAAAACTCTTTTAAAAGATGCTTTCCTGACGAATCTGTAGCATGATAGCCAATAACAGACCACGTCTAGTACTTTTACAGTTGTGCAACTATTACTATGTGCCTTCGTGAATCCTGTACCCAGTCTGCTTCAGCAACTGCCGTTCACTTCAGGCAGTGTGTCACGTAACGTGACAATGACCGCTGCGCTAGTGATGAGCAGGTCTGTCTTACATTACCCGCCATACTAGCTCAGAGACCAGTGCTACAGTTCGACTGCTGGGCGTTAAGTTGATGTGACAGCAGTGTGTATTTTGACTTCTCTGGTCTAGTGGATATAAAAAAACAGGTTTTGTCTATGCCTCCACATCCTGATAAAGAGAATAGTCATCAGTTGTGCAAAGCAGCGACAAATATAAAATCCATTCTGTATGAACTAACCAAACCAGTAAAATTCGTTTATTTCAAGTTTCGAATTCACGTGTGAAATCCCAAATTACCACTTTGAAAAAAAAGGCTTGTGATTAATTTCAATTATCAATAACCTACCAGCAACCATCCTTATAGTTGTTTTGTTTGGGGGATACTTCCTTTCAAATTCATGCACCTGAGTATTAAATCCAAAGGTCTTCTTTTATTTTCCATGGGCTGTCACTCCAAAAATTTGTTGTGTTTCAGTTTTTTTCACTCTGCCAGGGGCTAGCCTTTTTTCCACAAATGAAAGCACCCCTAAAGCAAAATTTTGTTTCTTAAGCATGCTGAAGCATGTTTCTCTTAAGAGGCACGTAAGGCCTAACGGTGAAAGCGTGGCCGTTTCTGGAGTTGTACTGTCTTCACCTGTCAGCGGAACAGCGACGAGTGAGGCTGCGGGATGCACACGCAGTTGCTTGACGGTGTTGTTCGTCGGTGAGCTTTTCAGTCATGAAACATGGGCTGGTACATCCTTGGAAACGCTTTCGCGGAAGCTCTGTCCTGTCACATCCAGTAGCCATCACACAATGACATCTGCAATGGATCAAGTATGCCCCTTGACGTCTTAATGGAATGCCTTGGGCGCACCTGCACCCTACGTGAACACAGCGCAGGCTTCCAAGGATGGTGTCAGGATTGCTCCCAGCTGGTATGTTCGACAGTTGAGCACAGTACTTGACTGGGTCCGAAACACACCTTCGCGTATATGTTTTTCTATTCTGAAACATTGTCCTATTGATTTCTTAACCTTCCCATTTGTTTTCCCTGATCTATGACATATGCCACACTTTCTAGATTATCAGTTGAAATGCTAGTCTACAGAACAACCAACTGCTTTTTCAGTGATCGTGCCCAGTTTCACTGCCTACAAAAGTGCACATACTTTCTCACACTTAATGCACAAGAGATCAGCTGCAAAGACATCACACTTAAACCATAGCAAAATGCCATAATTCTCGAGGCAAAATCCCTCTCTGCTATGTCACACACATCCGTGTGTAAATGAACTGTAGAAGCCCAGTCGAAGTATTCCATTCCTTTAAACATGTTCTGATAAGTCAAATATCATACTACGACTTTCGTAATTTCTGAGGCTAGCCTTACCTGATGCTACTGCTGCTTTTGTGGAATCAAGGAATCATAGATGCCACGCAAGATAAGCATTAACTCCCCTGACCACCTGACATGTTTCACATAAACAGCCTAGTCTGGCTTTGAAATTGCCATTTTGTTGACCCCCTTCCCCCACCCCTTTTTCATTAATTGATAAATTCGCGCGGTTTGTTCTCCAATGGTCCCTTGCTCCTAGTCTACCCAGCATGGAAGTCCCACAAAGGCCATCAAATCCTGCACATTATGCTTAGTGGTTTTAAAGGCCTTTAGGAAAGCAGCCCATCCTTGGAGATTTGCGACCTTACCTTAATCAGAGGACTTACGAGGCTTTATGATCCTTTTGGCTGAGTTGAAAGGGGCGTTGATACCTTAACTGAACGCTAGCTTTCTTAAATGCTAAAGGGTTTTTAAAATCAGGCTTCTGACCAACGGTATGGGATAAACAACAAACAAGTAGGGTAACTCTTGCTCCCACCAAAGGCATGGGTTCAAAAGAAGTAGGATCGCTAGTCTCAGGGTAGTTTTGGAGCATAATCAGGAGAGTTTGCCACTCGTCGTCAGACTGTTTAGTCTCGTTAGCCTTGGACAGCAGCCCGTAATGCGGACGACACATACTACGTTGAGGTGATGGCAGAATTGGTGGCTCACCCGTTGTTGGACAATTCCTGAGTGCTGAGGGCAATCTGCAGGGGCGCCGACCACAGGAATCTGACTAGAGAAGCCCCTAGCAGGTTCGTGGCATGTGCTGCTGTTGATGAGTCCAGGACAAGTTCTGTAGACCAGTGGAAGCCTAGTGTCTTCATGGGCTGGTTGAGACACCAGCTGTACAGGTAAATCTGAACACCCGACCAACACAAGGCACTTGGTCGTTCTTATTTCATTACTAATCAAACTCAGATTTTTCTCCTAAAATTCATAAAGGTTTCTGGATTTGCCATCACGATTTACATGTTCGAAAATCAAGTGCCACCAAGGATAATTGTACTTTCTCAGGTACATAGTAATAGCTGACATTTTAATCTGGTGCGTGCAAATTGTGAACAGTTTCATAGGTTCAAACCCCGTAGTGTTAAATGAGAATAGTTACATTGGACTACAGCCATACATCTGTAGTTTGGAGTGGAGCATGGGTAAATAGTAAGCTAATATGTATATATTCTTCGCCTATTGTTAAATGTATATGACAGAATGAAAGTGAATAATCATTATACTATGTGTTGTATTATCATGTTTGACAAAGAAAACATTTACAGGAATGGTCCTCCCCTTACATTTGCAAAGGAGGTACTAGGCACATTAATAGGAAGGAAGGGAGGTGCGGATATCCTGTTGGGGGTATGGGATTTGTGACGGCTTCTATCTTGGCCTTCTTCGCCTCTCTCGTATAT
>CM031596.1:89876852-89898699 GCA_018398815.1 Conus ventricosus
AAGGGTAATTCATGGTACATAAGATAAACTACTCATGTACCTGTATCTGGGAAATCTAATTTCTTAACAAACTGAATCGAGAGAAGACGCCGGCTACTCGCGTTTGACGTATATTTATAACTGCAGTATCATATTTTGCAACTTAAACATCACTGAGAAAGACGCCCTGCCCTCCATAAACGTCAGCAGCCTGGTCAACGACCAAACTGTCACCGTCAATGGATAGTTGTTGATCAGTGGAGACTGAATGGAGGATCGTACGTCATTTCCCCATCACCTTCACGCTTGGGGGCGTGGTCTGCTGAAAGGCCACGATTTAGGATAATGTCATTTGATCCCAAAATCTTGTCGACCCGATACTTATCTGCCTTGAAGCAGCAATAGACCTAAGAATAAACCTACTAAAGTGGTATAGCACAAGGCCTAGTTGTGTGAATTGTCATGCCAATGGCCATAACGGGATGGACCTCTACATAACTATGGTAAACTGATATATTGTGCATAACTCCGTTTTACCGTCTGATACATAGCAAAACACAAAAGCTATGGATCCCACCAATTAGATTAAATAGAAAAAAGAATGCCTGTGGAATTCTCCAACTGGAAAAATAGTATCATTACAAACAAAACAGCCTATTTCTCTCCCACCCTCCAACCACCCCTCAAAAGATAATACAAAATAATAACCAGATCTTAAAGGTTCTCCCATGAAACCTGGAATTCTTTTTAAATCTCAGAGCTTTGAGATGCAGAGTTTTAAAATATGGGAATATATATAAAAACATTTTGTAAACACACACACACACACACACACACACGCACACACACGCTGCGCGCGCACGCACCCAGGCATGCACACACACACACACACACACACACACACACACACCACACACACGCACACGCACGCACGCACGCACGCACACACACACACACACACACACACACCACACACACACCACAACACACACACACACACACACACAAACCACACACACACACACACACACAACACACACACCACACACACACACCAACTACACGTCCATTCAGGAAGCTAAAAAATGTTGCATAAGAAGCAAACGCAAACATTTTAATCCCTTTGAAACAAACACATCCAGTCCTGAAGTACCTCTTCGTTTCCGCTTCTTATCAACGTTGATACGTATTTGAGCAGGCGTCACAGTTACACAAACACAAGGTGATGATTTGATCGACTGCGTTTTTTCTCCGGCGAACATGAAGTACTCATTGTCAACGCAGTGACTTTGGAGCGTCGTTGACATGCCTATTTCATTGTCCATCTTCTGTGCCACTCAGTGCCACTGCCACCCACGCCGCTCCTTCCGACACCCCACACACTGTCACAGCCCAGCTCAGTCCGCCACTGCCCCAGCACCGGTGTCGTATATAATACTGTCGCCGTGGAATTGTATCGCAGCGATAGCATTTCACGTGAAATATTGTTGCAGCGACAATAATTGCTGGAAAAAAATGTCGCGCGACAACTTTTCACGAAAAAATGTCCAATAGAATATTGTAGCTGTCCATATAATTGCAGTATTTCCCGGGAAATACTGTCGCTGCGACACGATTTTATGAGCGACAGTATTATATACGACACCGGCAATCCACAGGGAGCGGTCAATGTCAAACCGCCAAGGGAACACCCACGGAGGAGACACAGCACTACTGCCGAGTCACTTTGGTGGTGTTCTGTGGCACCTGTTCTGATCAAACATACGCAGGGTACCACCTATTAAGCCCCCTCCTGACTATGATAATTGTTTAGTCGCGGAGCCAGTGTGAGTACTCTCTCTCTCTCTCCTGCGGGTGACACCAGTATGCAGGCCATCCAACGACAGTCACCATCATTTTACCAATACCTACGATCCCGACAGAATCAAAACCAAGGCCATAGACGTGGGGAGAAATGGTCGAAAGTGGGAGGAGGCCATGAAGTGCCGCAGCATAATTCTGAGACAATCTTTATGCTCATCGATGAGAATGAAAATGATTAAGATGATGCTGTGGATTTGCATTCTGATCTAAGACTGCATGACAGGCTGGGCTCCAAACGTACTGTTATAACAGATCCAGAGTCAACCAGACCTGAGAGATAGATACAGCATGATCAGAAAACTGTAGCAACACTCGCCAGAGATGCACCAATTAAGTGTAGGAAACTCGACTGTTATCCGAGTCTTCCTAGCTGAGTACATAGCAAACTCAACACCGGGTAGGAGCCAGGCGGGGGCCAGGATCCATGAATCGCAAAAAAGAATCTGGACAATGACGTTCTGCTGAATTGCTGCCTTTCGCGGTACAACTATCGATGCCTTTGTCTTATGTTGCGAAGAATTTGATACATTTCATGAAACAAAAACTGGAGATCGTTGTTTAAAAAAGTAGAAGATGTAAACCGAAGGTATTATTCAAAGAAAAGGACATACAATTTCAAGTATAAGACGTACAAGTGAGGCATTACGGCGAAAGTTGATGGGCACAGAGACTTCAAAGCCACTGTTAGTGAACAGACAATGACACTTCACACAGAAACAAGGACAATGGTATGTACCACGCCACACGATCTTTCTGACATCTCCATTTGACGACATGAAGAAAGAAGCACATGGTGTAAAATGAAGATGCCAGCTGAGGGCGTTCATTTCCTAAAAAAAATAAAATAAAAATAAAAATGCAAAGCATATAAACGTACTCCCAGTTTATCTTGAATACGCGTGAGATATTCCATGGGCGGCTATGGCCGTTAGTAATGGCCATAACGGTTTAGATATAACACATCGGGCACCATCAGTGACCCATTATAAATCATACCTACAATTTTTCAGAAGACCGGCCAAGTACTTTCTGACATATTCTATACGAAGAAAAAACCGTTATGCACCGTTTGTCGTTAGTAACGGCTATATACTGCAAAATAACACATCAAACATCATCCATGACCCATAATGAAGAGGCCTACACATTTTCAGAAGATCGCTGAGTGTTTTCTGAGATATCCACGCAGAAGGAAAACCGTTATGCGCCGTTTAGCCGTTAGTAACGGCTATAACTGCAAAATAACACACAAGCATCATCCTTGACCCATATGAACAGGCCTACAATGTTCAGAAAGATCGGCTGAGTATTTTCTGAGATATTCCATGCAGAAGGAAAACCGTTTATGCGCCGTTATGGCCGTTAGTACCGGTTACAACGGTAAAATTACCATTGGGCATGATCCGTGACCCAAATGTACATGCCTACAAATTTTCAGAAAGAGCGACAACGTACTTTCTGAGGTATTCATAAAGAAGAAAAGCCGTTATGGGCCGTTATAGCCGTTAGCAACGGCTATGACGGTAAAATATCACATCGGGCATCATCCGTGACCGTGACCATAATGGACATGCTGCAAATTCAGAAAGATCGGCCAAGTACTTTCTGAGATATTCTATATAAAAGAAAAACCGTTTATGGGCCTTTGGGCCCGATATTAACGGCCATAAACGATAAAATAACACATCGGGCACTATCCGTGACCCTAGCGAACTACCTACAAATTTTCGAAAGATCGGCCAAGTACTTTCTGAGATATTCAATAAAGAAGGAAAACCGTTATGGGCGTTATGGCCATTAGTAACGGCCATAACGGTAAAAAAAACACATCGGACATCATCCGTGACCCAAAATTGGACATCCCTACAAATTTTCAGATACATCGGCCCAGTAGTTTTGTCTAAAGGGGAGTGGAAACACATTTTGGCCACGGACGGGAGGACGGACGGGACCACACAGACAGCATTTCTTCGTTCCCATTGTAAAGAATGGGAGAACAAAAATGAATGAATGTGGTTCTTCCCAAACCCATAAAGCCAGTACAGAGTGAAAAGGAATGTTTATCAATTAGTGTTGTCTAATGTCAAAATTCGCATGTAACAAACCAGTGGTGTTCAATTTCTCCCCCCCCCCCCCCCCCCCCCCCCCCCCCCCCCCCCCCCCCAAAAAAAAACAGAGATTTGCATTTTTCCAGTTTTCCCTGCCACTAATTTTCTTTCCGTGTCCCTCACTTTCTAAAAATTTGGCAGGTATAGTGTAAGACTTAAGACGTATATAATTCTATCGCACTGAATTTAAACTGTCAGCTCGCATACTAACAGGGAGACCAGTTTCTGTCTGGGTAGACAAACTAAAGACTGTCCAGTCTCGGGAAACCGAAGTTCACTGAGTACAAAAGGGCCCCTTGGTAAGGGTGGGGCGTGTTCCCTCTATCAGGGACTGCAGAACGCCCTTATCCTTCTTTTACGAAGGTGAATCGTATTCCGTGCATGATAGGATGATTTGTGTACAAGTTCATGTTAGGTGGCATGTCCTTGTGCGATTTTTAGGGTGTGTTTAAATTTATCAGTGGTGTGTGTGGTGTGGGGGTGTGTGTGTGTGTGTGTGTGTGTGTGGTGTGTGTGTGTGTGTGTGTGTATGTGTGTGTGTGTGTGTGTGTGTGTGTGTTTTGTGTGTGTGTGTGTGTTGTGTGTGTGTGTGGTGTGTTTCTTCTTCAATTTAACATATTTCCACGTTAAGTGCTATTAGACAATGTTAGAGGGAAAGGGGGGGGGGGGGGGGGGGTTAGAGGTATTAAGTAATGTCTTCAAAGGCTTTCAAAAAAAAACAGCAACAGCAACAATAGAATAAAAAAACTATGAGCTAACAAAAAACTACTGATCAAAACATCAACATCGGCTCAGTTTACAGAACAGAAAAAATGGGACTCTGATGTAATGAAACTGCAATTTTTTCACATTTAGTGATAAATCTAATACAACTGGATCCCGAGAACATTTAGGTAGGGTGGTTGGTAAGGTTTTAAGTGCTTTTCATTGAGAAGGGTGTGATTATTTGTCAATTTTCCGCCACAAAGGCACGTTTGTTTCTTACAAAACTTTGTCTTAAAAGCATTCAAATTTTATCTTATAAATCAAAGAAATTATAATCCGTGAATACAATAAGCTACATTGATGAAAAAAATTAAGTGTGTCAATGTTTTATTAGCTGGCGTGATTGAGTATTTAGAAAACATCCATTTTTTTTTTCTAAAATGTTTCCAGCACTCATTTCTAATAGACTGTATCCCTCTTGGACAGACAATGGAATACTGATATATTCCGACCCGCTTGTATTTCTTGCTCCCGCTTTGCTTCTCTGTCGACCCTCTTATTAAACTGAATACCACAGTGAGAAGGAACCCAACAGAAAGAGATACTCGTAACCCTAATAACCAAAAAAAATGTATTAATTGATGAGTGTCTGTAATTAAATCTTTTCTTACTGTTGTTGATTTGCTGAGGGCAAATGAACCCGATTTTGAATCGACACAAAAGAGGTCCTGAAATGTTGGGTAAGAAAGATCAAGAAGATAATACAGGGCCATTAAAATGGCAGTTAGCTCGGCTGTAAAAATTGGATCTGTTTTTTCCAAGGTAGTAAGATTTTTCCACCTTTATAGAAGGAATAGCAAATGCTGCACCTGCTTTTGGTATCTGAAAGAGATCCGTTTGCATATATTATAAGATGAAGCGGGTACGAGTTTTCTATATACTCTTTTACTGTTATGCCAATAAAGTTTTCATTGTCACCTTTTTTCAAAGAAGAGTGGTTGATATCAAATGATGCTCTGTGAAGTTCCCATGGTGGGCTGGGAGATGAAGGAAGTCGAGGTTTAATTATTTCGTTACGTCGAATGTTGAGTTTCTGTTGGTTTTCCTGATCCAGGTTTCATTTCTGCTGTGTAGTAATGTTTTCTTGGTGTGGAGAATGATTTCCATTTCTGACCCTGTTATGTCTGTGTGGTTACTGGCAAACTTCAGGGCTTTGGTGAGTAGTTCCTCATCTATGGATGGGTAAAAGTCTACTATGTCAAATGTGATGAATACTGTATTACTTTGTTTATTGAGTTTTTTTAACCATTGGATAACTACGTATGTGTTCTTCCAGAGGTTGTAATCAGAGTTTGATTTTATGTCCTTTATTATATTTTCCAGAATTTTCTTGCTTATTTTGCCTAATTCAGATTTGGATGGGTTTATTAGTCTACATGTTGGATTGTTATGAAAGTTGGGCTTGTGGTCTTTGAGTGTTATGAAAGCTTCTTTTGTTGCTGTCGCTTCTATCCTGTCACTTAGGTCTATGCGCTCTGCAAGTTCTTTTTCTTTAGTGCGGATACTGACATGTATATTTTTGTCGGCTTTTTTGTAGTTTTTCTGGATGTTTTTGTCAAGGTGTTGAGAATATTCCTTTGGTTCCATTTTGTAGTAATTGCTAGTTTTATCAGCCTTCACAAATATTTTTTTGTCATTTTGTACTTGTTTTATTTGGTTTTTTAATTTAATTTTTAAAAACCAACAGAAACTCAACATTCGACGTAACCATGGGTTCATATGATGGTGCCGAAACATGTGAACTGGTCGAACTATTCATGCTGTCCAACATCAAGAAAAAACTCGGAAAACAAGTCGGACTATACAGAGACGATGGCCTTGCTGCACTAACCAACAATGCAAGAACCATCGAAAACAAGAAGAAAGAACTATGCAAAATCTTCCAAAACCACAACTTAAAGATTACCATTGAAGCAAACAAAAAGGTAGTGAACTACTTAGACATAACACTGGAGAGAACGTAGAAATACCAATCCTAGGCCACTTCCGCCCTCAACCAGTTTCGGGCGAAAGTGACCTAGGATTGGTATTTCTACGTTCTCTGACAAGTAAGACTTCAATAACCAAAAAATAACGATTATCTACAAACAAACATACTGTGTAGGGTTATCCGTTTTCAAAACTAATTTACTAAACTTTTCAAATTTTAGTTTTTGCTTAATCCTATGTTTTCCTAATCATTTTCGCGCATACAGTCATTTTCAATAACATCATTTTTGCGCAGACGGTCATCAAACTAAGACTTGGCTGAGACACTGTGCGAACAACCCTAATTAGAGGGCTTGGGGTTTGTGGCAGGCAGTACTAACCCGCAACATTCTTTTACTGACTGTCAGAGACACACTCACATACACACACACACACACACACACACACACACACACACACACACACACACACACACACACACACACACACACACACACACACACACACACACACACACGCACACATGCACACGAACTCATATGCATGTACAAATATAGCCACAGCGCGCGCACAACACACACACACACACACACACACACACACACACACACACACACACACACCTAGAGAGAGAGAGAGAGAGAGAGAGAGAGAGAGCACACACTCTTTTTCTAAGGTACATATCCATGTTAATCATTTTCTTGCGAAAGTCGCATGTATATGAAATGTTTTCACAACACACACCACACAACCACACACACACACACACACACACACACACACACACACACACAACACACCACGAACATACATACACACTATTTATTAGTTCTCTGCATGTCTGCGTTTTAAGTTAGCCGGTCACTCAGCCTGCTGACAAACTGTCAAACCAAAAAACAATACTGCCACACCTCCTCCCCCTCTTCACTCCGTTTCCACGGCTGAACTTGGAAGAGGTCGGCTCTCTTTTCAGTACTGCCAACTCTGTCAGGGCGGCGTCAACGGCCCCGCTCTGCCGAGGGCAGGTAAGCTTTTAATTGTTAGTTGCCGGCCTGCCTAAGGACTCGGCACTATCCGATTACTTACTACGTGGCCGGACATGACGATTTTTGGATCACGCGGTGGGCTGATGTCACGGCCGGCCAATCACAAGACTAGATAGAATCAGCTGATCAGTAGTGGCGACATTTCCGCCCAGCACTTGTTGTTCATTTCTCCCAGTGCTGTGGTGGTGTAAAGACGGTGCTTTTTCTGCGAGAGAAGTGTTTGCATATGGCACAAAATATAGCTGCAGTTTTAGAAGACAGTGTGGATTCTGGGTTAGAAAAAGTTCTTGAATCACAAATACCTTTTCAACAGCTTTATAGATTAAATTATTTGGGTGTGGAAGACATGGAATCAGCTACAACTTTCCAACAAGCTCAAAATCTCCCATTACCACCGCCAACACCAATGGAATTGTGGACTGAAGAAGAAATGGTTATTTTGCAAGAGAATCAAGACTACTTTAAAAAAATGACAGAAATAATTGAAAAGATTAAAAAGGAAGGACCACAGGATTTGCCACAGAAGCCTAAAAGAAAGCTTGAGCAATTGTTAAAAGAAAAGAAAGGAGACAAAAAAAGGAGAACAGATCTTTCAACGCCACAAGAATTACATGACTATCTTATGGCAAATCAGGCTGACATTCATCAGCTATTTCCAGAGAAGCTTTTACTGATCAGATGTTTTCTAAAACAGCAAATGAAGCTGAAATTGTAGAAAGACTACAAAAAGGGATGAGAAATTTGAGGAGGCAAGATGCACAGTCCTTGTTAATTTACGTTCAGTTTTGGTAACTTCTTGATTTTGTGTAAACAATGGCAGGAAAATGAAAGGAAAGAAGGGAGAACGAAGGAAACATGGGCTGTTTGGTTGAAAGAAAAAACGGGTATTCCGATGTTCACGCACGAAAATTACGTGCCGTTGCGAGCGTTCTTTATGGATACCCAGGGTTTTATGTTGTAGGCCTTCCCTTTCGTTTCATTTCTGGCAAGCTGAATGAAATTAAAAGCATGCTGCAAGTACCAAACTTTGCACAGTACTGGAAACAAGATCCGCACATAACAATGACAAGCCAGCTCCAGCAATCCCCGTAATTGTTAACGGTGGAAGGCAACTGCCAAAGCACGGCCTAAAAATAGGACCGTTCACGCGCGTGAACGGTGGCCTACTTGCTGGACTCCTGCCCACAAAGCCCGAACAGTTCTTTAAAAATAGTTCTTACTTCACCTGCTTTGACGTCATGCTTCGCGTTCGCGCGTGAACGGTGGCCTACTTGCTGGACTCCTGCCCACAAAGCCCCGGACAGTTTTCTAAAAATAGTTCTTACCTCACCTGCTTTGACGTCATGCTTCGCCGTTCGCGCGTGAACGGTGGCCTACTTGCTGGACTCCTGCCCCGTGCCTTTTGCTGTTGTGGTTGGCTGCTTCAACGTCCTGCTTCTACGCCCTGTTACAAACTTTTAGGCTTCAAGTGTGCCCTTATGCAACTGGATAACGATTTTTGAATGTTCTGGCAAACAAACTGGATAGGGTTAGGCAGACCTTAGTACATCTACCAGTATGGAGAGGAGTAGTGTGTGGCCAGCACTATCTTCATATAAATGCTCCAAATACACAATGACGGATGTACTAACTACTGGCGATTAGAGCCGCCATAAAAGCTCGGCTACAGCAGTAATTGCTGTAACTCTGCCAAAGCCAGTTGCAAGCCTGGTTGAGAAAGAGGAGCACAGCAAACTAGGCCAAGTGATAATATGTTCTCACAAGCACTGTCCTGGCCATTGTGTGTTTGTTTGTTGTTTGTTTGTGTTTGTTGTTTGTTTGTGTGTGTGTGTGTGTGTTTTGCCCCACCCCACGCACGCACGTCCCCCCACCCCCACCCCACGCACGCACGTCCCCCACCCCCACCCCCACCCCACGCACGCACACTCAAGTCATCCGCAAGTTCTTAACTGAAGTTACCCCAAGTCACTTCTAAGTCATCCCAAGTTCTTACTCAAGTTATTCTCAAGTTGTCCTCAAGTCATCCTTAAGTCATCCCCAAGTCACCCCAAGTCACTTTTAAGTTCTTAACTGAAGTCATCCTCAAGTCATCCCCAAGTTAACCTAAGATCATAACTAAGTCATCCTTTAAGTACAACCAAGTTCTTATTCAAGTTATCTTATAATTATCAAAAAAATACAATCTATGTTTTTATCTTAAATAGTAGATGTCTAATATAGTACACACACGCTTCAAAAAACGCGTCATCGCTGAGAATATCTTGCTCAGCGTTTTCTGCGCAAGATCGGTCAGCATAGATCTTAATGAAGTTCTTACATCCTAAGCAACCGCATTGATTACAATTCTGGTCTATGGAAATGTCTTTTATAGACTCCATGTCTTTATTTATTGACTTCATCATTTTATAATACGCCATGATCTATTTTTATTAAAAAAATTTAAAATTAAGTTCTTAAAATATTATTCCATCTGAAATGGATCAAAATGATCTTTTGTTGTGACGGTTCTGGCGTGCTGTTGTCTTCTGTATTTAGCGGTTCAGATTTTTTTGATTGCTTTTGTTTCTGTTGCCATTGTGTATATATTTTATAACCGTAATAACCGCCCCCCACAGCAGCAAGGGCGCCAAAAATGGCAACAGTTTTAAGTTCAATATTCCATGAAGACTTTGGGGCCCTAGAATTGCATGGAGTTTTTATAGCTGGCATTGAATCAACTTGTTCTGGCGTTGGCGGTGTTATGTTTTCATGATGAGTTATATTCTGTAACATTAATTTTTTTTGTCTGTTCCACTCTGCTAATTTTTTTCCTGCTTTAACACGCCCAGGATGAGGATGCTTTTCACTGGTCCCCACCTGATTCAGTGTTTTCTGCTGATTTTCTGGCTTGGTTACTTTCTCCACCTGATTCAATGTTTCCTGATTCTGGTTCTGATGATTTTCCAGCTCGTTCATTTTGAAGGGAAACAAAATCTATATGATTAAAAGTTATTAATCCCATGATTAATGGCGATAACAATGTTCCAAATCTGTAGTATAGATCACATCCTAGAGACTCTAATGACTTTGTTAAAACCGGATCTTGCGTTAAATCATACGTAAGATCTTGTTCAGAATCAATGGGGGCAAATCTACTGACTAGTTTAGTGTACAAACTAAGAACCGTTTGCCCCACACTTTTCACCATTCTAGACCCCAGCTGCGCTTCATACCTGTTATGATACTTTATAATGTCTTGTGGCGACATCTGTTGAATCTGTTCTATGCTGAATTCAGTTCCGAGGAACTGTTTTGTTTTCCCACATGCTGCCAAAGAATACAGCCTCTCCTTTTTGGGCATAATAGCTTGATCATCAACTTGGTCATCATAAGTTCAGGAAGGGTTAGGCTGCCTTGTAGCTGTAGTAGATCATCACTGTTCATGTTTTTTATTAATTATAATTATTTATTTTCTAAAAATGAGCACCGAAAAAACTGTTGCTAACCTTGTATACCATTCTGCTGTTATTGGGGGGTTAAGTGTAGGATACACAATGCTTGGTAAAAGATTGTTAAGAATTAAACCGGCAGATCTTGGCAAACTAGACTTTGAGGATTCAGCAAAGCTAATTGCTATCATTGCAGCTTCGTTTGCCACGAAAGATTTTCTAGTCAAGCAAGGAATAATTCCAGACAGTATAAATATGTAAATAAAAAAATAACATTTATAAAAAAATGGCTTCACTCGTAATGATGATAGGCGGCACTGTGGTGAATGCGCTCGCTTTTAGCGGTAGTAATTACGCATTTAGTAAACTACGGGATGAAGGCGAGAGAAAAAGACATAACAAAGCTGTGGAGCAACTAGCTGCAGCACAAGACGCCTATGAAAAGCAGAGAATTGAACAGTTAGATTTTATTAATAACAAACTGAAAAAACAGGGGCATGCAGCTTACACATTTAAAGATGTTGATCAAGCAATAAAACAATATTATCTTGTAACAGGCAAACCAATCGAAACATTGCCCCCACCAAAATTCAGTGACTTTTATCAACCATCAGAAAACACAAAGATGCAAGAAATCGGGTTTATTGTCGTTGGTATGACCGTTGTGTATTTTGTTGCACATAATATTGGCTGAATAAAAAATGAACAAAATCTATTATTCGCCCAAAAAGGGTATTGGAAGGGAATAACAGCAATTAAAAAGCTAAGCCAAGCAGCTGGAGTCAGTGAACAAACAGCAAAAGAATGGTTATCTAAACAAGCGATTTGGCAAATTTATTTACCTGCGCCCAAACGAATACAGAGACCACACTTTGTGAATACAATACCGAACGACACCCTTCAAATGGACCTTCTATATTTACCCTCTGATACGATTAGACGAAAAAGATTTAAGTACGCACTTACAGTCATTGACGTAGCTTCAAGATACAAAGATGCGGAACCATTAACACAAAAGAGTGCTTCTGCTGTTGCTGTTGCTATACAACTGATATACCAACGAGGTCCTTAAACTTATCCTCGCATGATTCAAGTTGATGATGGAAAAGAATTTAAAGGCAAGTGAATCAATTATTGTTAAACATAGAGTTACCATTAAAAGAGGCATTCCGGGAGTTCACAGATCACAGGCTTTAGTTGAAAACTTTAACAAACAGTTAGCGAAAGACTTTTTTCCTACCAGTATCACAGAGAGCTGATTGACAATTCTCGCAACACAAAATGGTTAGAATACTGCCCTCAGTTTTGCGCGCAATGAATAATGAAGAATTTAAAGGGTTAAAACCAGTACAAGCAATCAAAAGAAAAACAATAAATGTTGCTGAAGGAGAGTCTTCATCGGCAAACTATTACCGTTTGGATTGAAAGTAAGGTACCTTTATTTACCGGGGGAAGCAGAATGGGACACTCGCATCAGGGCAACAGATCCAGTTTGGAGTGTTGACCCGTACGAAATAAAAAGAATTGTAAAATGAATCCGCCCGTGTATTATTTACGAGAAACTGACACAACAAAACAAACCAGCTCCTCAAAGATCTTTTGTGAAAGAAGAACTGCAGATAATTCCGCCAGACACAGTTCCGCTTTAATTAATTTACGTAAACATTTTTGGTTTAAAATGGAAGGCCAGAAGGAAGCGCAGAACGAAACAAGAATGGTAAAGGAAGAGACCTTGAAAATGATACGGGAATCATTTCAGGCGTGTAATGCTATTAAGGAAACATTTTCGGGGATTAATCAATGCATGCTAAATCATCCAGATCACCTACAACTCAAACCCCCAAATTGGGAAAAAGAAATCTTGAAATAATAAAAAAAATTCGAACTCGTCAAGCAAACATGAGAAAAGATTTAAATGAATTGGATGAAGCTATGATTGATCTTATAATAAAAGTTGATGAAAAATATAAAAACCCCTGTTTATGCGGTCCTCCAGTGCCCGATTGCATATGAAAACTCCGGATTAACAAACACCCGTTTTGTGTTTTGTTCTATCTAATGACTTCTTTGTTACAACTGTTGTGTTGATCTCATGTAGATTAGATCGCAGTTTTACGTTGTCATGATGAAAAGTCTTATTGCCAAACAATGCTTCTTTGTAGTTGTCATGTGATATGTTTGACTGCACAACGCTGCGAGATATTCCCTTTTCTTTCTTAATGATTTTCTCCTGGCTCGAAATACTGTACATTTTTGACCTTAAACCAACAAACTCCTTGATCACCTTTCCAGATAATTCATCCTTCATCTTTCCTAAAACCTTCTTGTTAGTAATTGAATGCAAAGGCGAATCTTTAGGGTAATCAGATGTATCATACCATCCCGCATGTCCTTTAGCTACTTCCATTTCCATGTCTTTATAGATGTCTTCAGTAGGAATATCTATAACAAAACTGTCTGTATCGGTGTAAAGTACTCTGGACTCAGGTCGAGGGCTTAAGTTAGTATAAGAAACTCTAACATCAAAAGCTTTGATAATTCTAAAACAGTAAACCCAATAAATACAGGTTTGTTCAATTTGGACCTTTCTTTTTTTTCATAATTATGCCAAAAAGCTAATCATGAAATCTTCTGAAGTCCTGATAAATTAGTTTTGAAGTCAGCTTAATTGCTTCATTCTCTCTGGTGACCACATTGGACATCTTGACGCTTGTGCGGATTCTCCTTAGTTCTTGCCAAAAACAGCTGTTGTTCATCAGCTTGAAAAAGTCTTTTCTGACGCATCTGTGGATTTGGTTCTGAGATCAGTGTTCTTCTTGATGTATGGTTTCATGACTGTTCTGGATCAAAAGCAATTATGCGATGAAAACTGCTGTCAACTTCAAACATTTCTTAAATAAAATTGTAGAAGTCTGTTAATAAATGAAGACATAAGTTTTGTTTTGCCGCGACGATTAGGCACAAGTTTAGGTGGGTTCTCTTGGATCCATTCTTAGACTTTCTGCTGCTAATGGATAGTCATTAGCAGGTCATGGATTTCATGAGGATATTCTAAGTCAACCTTCTAGACTGAAACCACGGCTGTTGATCAGGCGTTAAATGCCAACCACTTTAATGCCTTTTGAGACTCTTATTTCGGTTCGCCGCTGTGTACATTTTAAAGTTAGTAATGGAAGTGATTGCGCCATTGCCCTACCATCCAGATTGTTTGCAACTAAAATACATGCGATAGTTAGGGACCTTTTACTTGGATCATAGTCGTCAAGGATTTGTTGTTTGCTTTACAGTTATGATGAGACGCCTTACTAATTCCTCCACGCAATCCGTTTTCAATCCATCTGAATCATTGGTGTAAATTGACAATAAATCAAATCTGTACTCCAGTTTAAACTTTTAAGAAAGCGTCCCAACTCATCCCGGCGCAGATAAATGTACCGGGCGGATCTAGGCTATAATGTTTCATGCCAGGTCTTCCTATATTTTCAAAGACGTCCGCCAACAACATGTATCAGCCTCATGTAGGAGTCATGATAGTCTCCATCGTTTTTACACTCTAACTTTTGCCACGCATCATGAGCATGCTGGTAATCTGAATCAACTGTTGTCCTTTCCTCTTAGACTCGAAAAAGAACGCGCCTTTAGGCGGAAGTGAGTCTTCATCAAACCTTTCAAAATGTTCAGTACTCATAAGGGTAAAACGCCCTTTCTAACAAGAGTTGGGTCAAAAATATTCTTCCGTTATTGGGCAGGACTTTAAGGACATAGCTAGTGCCTCTAATGATCCATCATGTGTTGCATAGAGTCATAAAAAGACATGTTATTTTAAGATTAAAGCACATGTACTTTCTGATGTCTGTGCAAGCATTGCTACCCTGGCAGGGTTGGATACTGCTTGCAATATAAGATGGAGTCGTAAAACCTCGCAAGTTATGAAAGAAGATGGGCAGCTTTCAGGGTTCTTTGGTTCAAACTTTAGTTGAAGATTGCATTTACTGTGGCGCCGCTCTCTGAACTTTCCGCTAAGTGATCATGGTCTCCTTACTTTTGGATTGGCTTCGTCTGATGAGAGGCCTAAAACCGCAAATCCAACCACTGTGTGGCTCTGAGCCATACTGTTCTTGGTCTTCAGGCGTCCATTATGATTTCAGATAAATTCAGATTATTAGACAGTCATTACGCACTTGCTGCATGCGTTTAAGAAGTATTTCGGCAGCATTAGGCCTCTATATAAGTTGGCGTTGAATGAGCGCCATCCGACTAACAATAATGAAGGCAATGAAACAATCTGATGATTACTCATTAAGACTGTTTTTCGAAGTTTTTGTGGCGCTGGCCCTTAATAAGGAACAATGAGTGATTTCGAAGTCTGCGTAAACAACATATGGAGAATTTTGCAGTTTTTTTCCCAGTTCTTAAAACTAACTTTAGATCCCAGGTGGGGGCGTAATTATTTCTGTAGTACAGTCAAACTGGGCAATACAATGTTTCTTATGTTCGCTTGCGGCTTGGAAACAGATGGCATTCTTGTTAAACAATTTTCTGCCTGCATTTCTTGTTTGTGCCCCATCTTTTGACATGTATGCTGCATTAGTTTTTACTCATGGTTCTATCAATGGGTTAATGTGGCAGCCCCGCTGGTGAAAACATTAGTAGTAAAGTCAAAAATGATTTTTGTCTGGGCTCGCCAATCGTTGGACTGTCTTGGACACTGTTAATCGGCTGTAGATTTGTTTTCCTCATCATGAGTAGATATAGACAGTTTATTGGGTTTGTTTTGTTCTTCAAACTGATCAATTTGGTCTCACTAAAGGAAAGGATATTCCATTGAAGTTAAGATCTTTGCGATATTGCCGCTAGTTAGTCACTCTCTCTGCGTGTTCGCGGGACATGATGCAGCTTGCAAGAACACCCACCTGAAACATTTGTTGTCTGAATTTTTTATTGTTTAAAACTGCTCTCTTTGGAAACCAACTCTCGAGGTAGCGGATGTAAGCTTGCCTACAATCGGTGCATACATAGGCCTGTTTTACGGAATTTAAGACACTTCGCCCTCTGACAACCCCCGCCCCCCCCCCCCCCCCCCCCCCCCCCCCCCCCCCCCCCCCCCCCCCCCCCCCCCCCCCCCCCCCCCGAAGCCTCTCACTTTAGCTATCTTCAGCGGCAGCGTTCAAACTGTGTAAGCAGTTCGTCTGCCCCAAACCGCGGTGTTAAGATCATATGAGAAGAATAGTCTGCTGTTTAGTTGAGACCGACTTTTAGATTTCTTCATTTATTGTTATATAGTCGATTTAAAACCAGCCTATACATTATTTAACTGGTGGGTCTATTGTAGTTTACTAGGAACTTGAGAAAATTGCATGTACAACGCTTGCCCGCACGTTTTCTGGATTAATAACTTCTAAATCAATATCATTCAGTGCTCTTGACAAACGCTCTTTCTCGAGCATTCCTTCAAACAATTCATCTGGGCCTTCATATATCTTAGCCATGCTGTCTTTCTTTTCTAAGCCAACATATTTATTTAAATTAAAAAAATACAACGGCTTAATCAGAATCAATATCAACGGTCTTTTTGCGCTTGGACTCATAAACTAAAGTATAAACGCCCTTTGGCATTGTTAATGTGAGCTGTTTAGAACAGAGTTTAATGTCTCGTTTACTTTTTTTAAGCATTCCTTTTTTATCTGCTCGGGGTCTGGCTGTTGAGAAAAACTTGTCCTCGCCTTTCTTTGAAGATCAAACTTTTGTCTTTTGTAGTCATCAAAATCGGCCTGTAAACGGTTAAATTCTTCATCCGTGATGTTTGAGTCAGCTAGTGCTTTATTTATTGTCAGTTTAAACGAACTAAGTTTAGCCGTTATTAGTTGAACCATAGCTGTGTGCTTTTGGAGTTTAGTTTTTAATTTTTTGCTAGCAGCACCTACAGCTAATGAACACAGGCCGAGAGCTAAAGACAACCCGCCTGGAGGCAAAGCTGCGGGCGCACCTATGCCTCTTGCTAAGAGGCCTACACTTGTCCCCGCTGATAGAGCACTAACAGTCGATGTTCCAGTATTAACATATGTAACAGCATTAAAGGCGGCAGAATACCTTCGTTTGGTTTTGCTGTATTTTGAAAGGTCCTGCTCTAGTTTTTGTTGCATTTGTGTAATGTTTGTTAATCTGAAGGTTTTTATGTTAGGGGTTTCTACTATCCCTTCTTTTGGCGGCGCTGTAGGCACATTTGGATAAACCTGAACAGACATGCTTTTTTAAAATAAAAATAATTTAGTATTGTATATCTTTTAATCTGTTATCTTCAATATTTAGCTGCGCATCATATATTAAAACAAATGTACATTAAGCGGTTATATCGGCTTCTTCTTCTTTATCAATTTGAATGTTTATTACGTCTCTCACAGTTCTCCCGCTTCCATGTAACCGATTATCCTCCGTTGACCTTAGGTCAATCCATAAACCGTATTTTGTTGTTAAATAATCGTCAAGTCTTACACTGTGAAGGTGTAGATCTTTAGACACAAGGTCAACTGTTGGATTTCTACACCTCCCACCTCCAAACAGTTTTCTTATTTCATCAAAATGCTGATAAGGTTTAAGCCCGCTAGCATAGATTTGGTTAGGACTGCCCTCAATCGAACATTGTACTTTCGTTATTTTTGGATTAAAAAACTTTTCACTTCCTCTTTTGAATGGTTCTTCATCTTCACACAGCAATAAATACCTTTAAGCGATCTTGCTGAGACGCTAAAACTAAAATTCCATATAGCGTCTGCCTGCTTCTAGGATATGTTGTATGATGAATCACTCTTTCGTAATATATTGCTAATTTTGACTGATATTGTTGTTCAATCAGCCTTGCTAAATTAGGGTTGCTAACAACGTCAAACTCTAACGAGATGTCAGAAATGCTGTACTTTGCTTCGGTGTCTAATGATTTGATAACCCGTTTGTATTCATTAAAAGTTAGTTCATATGACAATCTGTCTTTTAATGCTCCTTGAAAGTATGGCGCATGCGCTTTTAACAACTCAAAATCTAAGGGAATGGAAAAGCGATTTCCAAACGCAAAATTTACAGCCACATACTTTTTGCCGTCTTTAGTATCTGCGGCGCCTATTCTATGTTTTAGTGCTTCTTCATTTTCTATTCCTTGAAACGCAAAGTCAGCCCTTTCAGTCCCGGTTAGCCATAGATCAGAATAGGTTAAAAATATGTCTGCATTGTGTAAAGAAAATATTTCTTGCCCCTCAAGTTTTATAGAAATTTTTCTTAACGATTGCCCGCCCCAGATTCTGTACAACTGTCCTGTTTGGGTCTGTTGTTGAAGCGAGCGCTATTTTGAAAGTAAGCCGCGCAGAGCCTGGCACAATCACTTCATCTGCTCCTAGGTCTGGAAATTTGACAGTAAGAATTTGATCCGCATCAATAGTAGATGGATTATTTGGAACAGTAATATTCCGCTTATTTCCCTTCACGCCAAAGGGTTCTTTCAGTCTTCTATGCGGGTCAAGAATCGAGCCATGTGCTTGTGACATTTTTTTATAAACAAAAAAAAAGTTAATTATTTAAAAACATGGCAGGAATTGAAGATGAAGAAGATTATGATGTTTTTGATCGTGGAGACGACATGAGTGAAATGATCCCTTTGACACAGCATCGCTCAACGCTCTCAATGCGGCGTGAATTAACAGAAAGTACGGTCGAAGCATTTTACAAAAGTTTAGGTCAAGAACCCCCGAATTTATAGACCCAAATGATTTTGAATTAGAAGATGGTCATTTGTCTGTGAAAAACGACCAAGGACAACTTGTTCGGCTTACAACTAAAAAAGACCCATCAAAGTTTTTAGCCGTGGGTTCGATTAGACAAAGACTCCCTGCGAGCGTACAAAAAATCGCCTTGGCATTGCTAAACCAAAATTAGATAGGATGCAGTTGCTAAACTTCAAAACACACTACAAGAACTCCCGACAGATAACCAAATGCAAAACATGGAACTTAAAGAATTAAATCAATCGGCAGACGAATTAATAAATGCAATAGAATGCAGAAACCAGTTTTTCAGAAGAAACAGCGTTAAAGACTATACACGACTCACCGCTACCCATGCGAGAACTAACGGCCCTTGATCATGCTTTGAGAAGCATCAGAGGCGAATTAACAAACAATTTAGCAAAAACTAGGTGAACTAGATGAGCATATAAAAAGAGAAAAAGAAAAACTCGTTGAGGCTGATGACGCCAACTTAGGACATGATATTAAAAAAGAATAAACCCAAAGACTAAAAGATCTTGAACAAGAAAGATCAGCAAGACTAGAAGTGCTGTCTACTAACCGAGAACAATTGCGAACTCAAGTGAGCAGAATAAGAGAAACTATCCAAAGAATTTTATATGAAGACGCAACGCTAGCAGAAAGAATAAGAACACTGTTTAGAGAGCAAGGAGTCACATTTGCAAGCGATTATAACGGCCTTAGGATTTGCAATAAGTACACTGGTGATGGCTATTACAGGCGGTGGCGGTTCCGGTCAGTGCCTCCACCGCCATCGCCTCCATCACCGCCTGATAAATCATGGGTAAAAAAACAGCTTGATCATCTTGCAAGTTTATTAAAAAAATTAGCTGGTAAAGCTATAGACTCTTTACCGGGTATATTAGGGGGTGTTGTTAGCTGGCTTTTGTCTACTGCAAGCAAAGTAGTTGGCTTTATGGCCGAGCACTTATGGGCATTAGGTCTCTTCATAGTCGGGTTAATATTTAGTAAGATAAAGACCAAGTAATCCTAGGCCAGTTAATCCAAGAACAAGCGCTGTCTTTTCATATTCATGGCCATCACGAACAGAGTCCGGGTCTTCAACGGCCTTTGGGCTTTGGGCACGGGGATTGGATGACTTATTCTTGGGTGTTCTTTTATTGTTTGTAATATTACTGGCTCAGAATTTATGTCGTTTTTCCCAACCTTCTGTTCATTGCCTGCTATAAGAATTTCATTATTATAGTTTATTATTGTACCTATCTGGAGTCTGAGGTCAGAAGGCAGCATGTATAAACCAGTGCCAACAGCAAAGTCTACTTTCGATCTTGCGTATTGTAAAACATTTTGGTATCTTTTAATACTTGAAGGTAAATCAACTGTAGAATTAATGGCGTCCTCTAAATTTGCTAAGTATTGTTTTTGCGCGTCAAAGCCAGTAGAAGGATCAGTTATGCTCGATCTTGCCTGTGCTTGCGAACCTAGCAAACACCAAACGTAAGTACGAATAGAGTCGTTTATTCGTTCTATTCCCGCTCTAGTTAGGCCCTTAGAAGTGTCTAAGATAAATGTTGTCCATGCTGTTTTATGCTCTTGCTGTAGGGACCCGGGCTGAACAGTTATGCCTGAAAAGAAAGATTTGAAAGGAGGATTCCAGTCATAGTTATGCTTTCTGTGCGTGCCCCGAAAATAAAGGTCGCCTAGGCCATGATTAAGATCCAACTTTTGTCTAAAGTCTGTCTTGATGTTAATATTGAATTCGTTACAGATCCTTTCAAAAGCCTTCATGTCTATTCTGTTGCTGAGTGGATTAAACGGTTTGTCATTTGGTAATGGAGCTTGCAGTTCAGTCAAAATACGTCTGAAGGTGTAATAGAAATGAAATCTGTACACTGACCTCACCAAAGGATCATGGTGATTTAAATGATCAGCATACGACACTCCACACCCAGTTGATGCGCAAAACACAGCAAAGTTTAACTGGTTCTGATAAAACTGCATCGGATGACTAAACCACGCTTTCTTCATGTGGTCGTTTTCAATAGGGGGGTTAAGATAGCTCTTCAATGGAGTACTCACCTTTTTATGAAAAGTGACAGTCTGGGTCACAGCAATGTCAAGAGTATCAGTTGTTATATTTTTAAGATTGTAGTGCGGCCCAGCAGAATATTTTGCATCAGTATATTTGAATGCACTCATTTTTATTTTGTTTAAAAAATGTTTGTAACAATAACAACTCAAGACCGTCCTTCGTTTTTAGAACATGCTATTGATAACAATTGCGGGGTCAAAATGGTTGCGCTTCATGAAATATTTTACAAAGTCGTATGGTTTAATATAACCGAATCCAAGGAGAATAATAAGATTAAAAAAGTTAATAATAAAGGACAATTAGTTAGCCAGTTAACCATACCTGATGTTATTACGGGTTTTGCTCACTAAAAGAAGCAATGAGTAACTTCGACATTACTCTCAAACTTAACAATGCGAATCTGAAAACAATGTTGACCTTCAAACCTGAAGAAGAAGAAGTAGGGTACTATTTTGATAAAGAGCTAGCTAAAATGTTAGGCTTTACAACTGCCAATCGGCCCGTTCATAGTTTTTAGAGTTGCAGCAAACAAAACTACTTATGAGGGAGAAAATCCGCTCAATCTTGCATTACATTCATTACTCTATGTTCATTTGGACGAGCTGAGCACTGATGAAAACTTATATGATGGAAGGCCCTCAACTGTTTTAAGAGCTCTTCCATCAGGAAAGCTGCATATTGCGATTATGAAAAATTATACAATTCCCTAATTTGCAGTATAAAAGATTAGTTTGTGGGGGGGTCGGATCATTTAATTTAAAAATTGCAGACAAAACAGGGAAAGTCGTAAAATGTGATAACCTGCACATTGTTTTGGAAATAAAATAATAAGTTGTTCTAAAAAATAATGTCGTGGGGGCCAGAAGAATCCGGAGTTACATTA
>CM031596.1:89898799-89901299 GCA_018398815.1 Conus ventricosus
CTTAACATCAAATCTAAAACAATGTTAACATTCAAGCCTGAAGAAGAAGAAGTAGGTACTATTTTGATGAAGAGCTAGCTAAAATGTTAGGCTTTACAACTGCCAATCGAGCCGTTCATAGTTTTAGAGTTACGTCAAACAAAACTAACTTATAGGGAGAAAATCCGCTGGATCTTGCATTACATTCATTACTCTATGTTCATTTGGATACTGAGCACTGATGAAAACTTATATGAGGAAGGCCCTCAACTGTTTTAAGAGAGCTCTTCCGTCAGGGAAAGCTGCGATATTGCGATTATGAAATTATACAATTCCCTAATTTACAGTTTAAAAGATTAGTTTTGGGAGGGTTGATCATTTAATATAAAAATTGCAGACAAAGCGGGGAAAGTTGAATGTGATAACCTACACATTGTTTTGGAAATAAAATAATAAGTTGTTCTAAAAAATAATGTCGCGGGGCCAGACGAATCAGGAGTTACATTAGCGCCTGTGAGTTGTATAACTTTAGAATTAAAAGACCTTGCAGACGTTGCGGACTTTGAACAGAATGGTGAGATAGGCGCTTTGTATGGTTTGAGTACACTAAAGATGTGATTATAAACGCAAAGAGGTTGGCGACAGCAAAAGTTCCTAAACTAGAACAGCTGCGCAATCTAGAAGCAAATATGTTGGCCAGTATGAATATAAAATAGTTCGAAAACCTGACCTCAAATGGCACTTAGAACCATATTTAGAATGGGACATAAAATTTGAATTCATAAGCCCATTTACATATTTTAGCCGTCAAAAAAGTTTCAGAAAAGCATTCAACTCTGGCCCTTTACATGTAAGTCTTATGCCGGACGACAATAGTCGGAAAGAAATTGAAATAACGCCGTATGGGAAAAAACATACATCCTCCACAGAAAAGAAACAGTTGTAAAAAAAGCTTCTACAAAATTACAGTTCTTTCCAAGCAGAAAATTAGAGACACGTTCACAATAATATTTGAAATTTCTGTCTTTAAAGATGTGAGAAGGGATGGGGTTGTGGGCGTTAGTGACGACCTTATAAAAGGAATTAATATTAGCTGGCAAAACTTAGACGTTAAACGTCTTAACGTTACCATCGTTTTCTTCACAATGGTGAGGATATTAAGGTTATAACAACAAGCAACAAAATACTGTTGACTTAAATAGAAACAATCTTACAGAACTGAATTGGATTAATCTTACGCATTTAGGCCTTATAGGTTTTATTATACTGAACAAGTTTTGACAGAGAGTATGATAAAAATAATAACTGATTAGATTAAATTCTTCTATAAAACCATGGAGCAGTTAAACTTTATGACAAAAACTCCTCATTGCTCATTGATTTGTGGGCAGACTGGTTTGTGGAAAAACAATATTTGTCCTAGACCTATTACAAACAGTTTATCGCTATAATTTTAATCATATGTGGTTTTCTGTCCAACACTTAAATGGAACAAAGCATATCATGATAGAAGGTTTATATGGACAGATGATGACATATATTTAGTTGATCCTAGCAATAAACTGAGTGAGTGTTTAGAACAGTTTTATAGACTGTTTGAAGGAACGCAAACACTATTTATTATAGATGACTGTTCGGCAGAAAGAGACATAGTTAAAAAGAGAAACACTTTGTCAAAACTAGCTTTCAGCGGAAGGCATGCTAGGATAAGTGTGTGGATTTTATGCCAAAAATATAACTCAGTTTTTAAAAGACTTTAGAGAACAGTTAAAGACTGTAGTGTTATTTCACATGAAAGACAGAGACTCATTTGAAGAATGTTTGCGCGAAAATGATGTTATTGAAAATGATCAGGAAAAACATAGGATAAAACAAAAACTGAAATCTGAAAAGTTAGTAAATTAGTATTGAAAACGTATAACCCTACACAGTATGTTTGTTTGTAGATAATCGTTATTTTTTGGTTATTGAAGTCTTACTTGTCAGAGAACGTAGAAATACCAATCCTAGGTCACTTTCGCCCGAAACTGGTTGGGGGCGGAAGTGGCCTAGGATTGGTATTCTACGTTCTCTACTGGATCTCAACAATCATATATATAAACCATACAAGAAACCCAACGATACACCTCTTTATGTACACACCAAAAGTAACCATCCACCATCTGTATTAAAGACCATACCCCATGGCATAAACAAGAGACTATCAAACCTGTCATGCAGTGAGAGAGTGTTCAACAATGCAGCAGTAGAATACCAGGAGGCACTACAAACAAGTGGATACAATTACAAATTACAATACAACCCAGACAACAACACAAATAAAAGCAAGAAAAATAGGAAAAGAAAAATCATATGGTATATCCCCCATACGACGGGAAACTCAAACAAACATAGGGAAAGAATTCTTCAAAATCCTAACAACTTCATGTCCAAAAGAACACAAACTGTCCAAAAATATTTAACAAAAACACTGTCAAACTATCGTACTCATGTATGCCCAACCTCAAAAACCTGATTGACG
>CM031596.1:89903799-89909747 GCA_018398815.1 Conus ventricosus
TTCCCTCGGAGTTAACATTGGTTCTGACTCCATTTCCTAAATAGTTCTTCGAATGAGACTAGGCTTATAAACCGAGGTTCCGTGTGTGAATGCACACATAATAACATCTGGCACACACGTAAAATCCCATCACAAACTTTCGGAAGAGGCCAGTTTGGCCGTTGGTATAGATGACACGTTACACATAGCATGCACCCTGCTTGAAAATTGAAAGAATGAAGGAAGTAAGACAAATGAGTGAACGATATTGACTGGATGACATGGAAAATGACTGAATGAAACGCCAGCAGGCAGCTCCTTAGTTGGCACTACCCAGGTAGGCAGCCAGGTTGCGTACATGAGAGTGTGAAATGTCAGCGCCTAGAACCTTTGGCACGGCACTTTATAAATGCTGTGATAGTAGTAGTAGTAGTAGTAGTAGTAGTAGTAGCAGCAGCAGCAGCAGCAGCAGCAGCAGCAGTAGTAGTAGTATCATTCTTCTCCTTCTTCTTCTTCTTATCATTATTATCATTATCATTGACATCACTGAGAAACAAAACCTGCCGTACCCACAAACGTTAACAGGGGCCAAAAACAGAACTGTCACCGTCACTGTTTAGCTGTCAATCAATGGAGAATGAATGGGGATCTTTCGTCATTATCCCGTGACGTCCAGACCTGTAGGCGTGTCTGCAGAAAAGCCACGACATGGGATAATGTCATTAGGTCCCAGAGTCTTGTGGACCCAGTATCTTCCAGCTTTCCTGCAGCAACAGAGCCTAAGGCGAAAACGATAGAAGTGATATTGCACTGAACCCTCCCAAAAATTTCCCGTGGCCGTCTCTTTCGGCAAAATAGTATCATACTAACAAATATGAAGGTTTTACTGAGTTCCGTTCTATTTCTCCCCACTCACCACCCTCACCCCACCCCCACCCCCACCAAAAAAAGAAGAAGAAAAAAAGACAACAAGTAAGCAAACAAAGCAAAGCAGGAAGAAGTACACGCCTCTGCAAAATCTTCAATGCTCCATGTTGATATCTAAAACAAATGAAAACCGAGTTTCCAGATGCAGAGTTGTGAAAAGCTGGAGACATGAGCCCACACGCGCACGCACACACACACACACACACACACACACACACACACACACACACACACACACACACACACACACACACACACACACACACACGCACGCACGCACACACGACACACACAACACACACCAGACACACACACACACACACACACACAACACACACACACACACACACACACACACACACACACACACACACACACACACACACACACACACACACACACACACACAACACACACACACACACACACACACACACACACACACACACAAAACACACACACACGCGCGCGCGCGCGCTATTTCTCCATTAAGAAGCTGAACATGCTGCATTACAAACAAATACACATATATTTTTAATCCCAATGAGCGAAAAAGAAAAAAAATCCAGTCTCACACACCTGTCCGTTTCAGCGTCATATCACGTGTTCGATTAGGTAAACACTCGTTGATGGATGTTTACTTTGATCAACTATGTTTGTTTCCTGCGAAAGTGAAGAAATTCGTTCCAAGTTCAAATGTGACGTTTGGGCTTCTTAGATATGATATGACGTTTGGGCTTCTTAGATATGATATGATGTTTGGGCTTCTTAGATATGGTATGACGTTTGGACTTCTTAGATATGACATGATGTTTGGGCTTCTTAGATATGGTATGACGTTTGGACTTCTTAGATATGACATGACGTTTGGGCTTCTTAGATATGATATGGCGTTTGGGCTTCTTAGATATGATATGGCGTTTGGGCTTCTCAGATATGATATGACGTTTGGGCTTCTTAGATATGATATGGCGTTTGGGCTTCTTAGATATGATATGGCGTTTGGGCTTCTTAGATATGATATGACGTTTGGACTTCTTAGATATGATATGACGTTTGGACTTCTTAAATATGATATGACGTTTGGGCTTCTTAGATATGATATGACGTTTGGGCTTCTCAGATGTGATATGACGTGTGGGCTTCTTAGATGTGATATGGCGTTTGGGCTTCTTAGATATGATATGGCGTTTGGGCTTCTTAGCTATGATATGACGTTTGGACTTCTTAGATATGATATGACGTTTCGGTTCTTAGATATGATATGACGTTTGGTATATTTCATTGAACAAAGTGAATAGACCTAGTAATTTAGAAACAAGATGACTAAACCGAGAGAATTCCACATTGTTTTAAAAAAAAAAAACATATCATTTCAAATATAAGGCTCGCGCACATGTGGGCGCATTTCGGCAGAGTTTCAAAGGAAAACAAACTTCCACACCATTAATAGTGAACAGCCAATTACCCATCACATTGAAACAAGACGGATTATAGTGTGCATTGCGCCACACAACATTATTCGCTTGCATCTTCAACTGACGTCACGAATAGAGAAGCACATGACATAAAATAAAGATGCCAATTGTCATGTGACGTAGCCTCACATCAAGGCATGTGACGCTCCATCACATTTAGTCTAGTGATATGAATCATTTCCCCCATGCCACAACTAAAAAGGAAGAATATTCATGCGGCTTGACTAGTGTAGCGGGCGTCCCCAATAATTGTGAAGATCACTCAGTAAAATAGACAAAGGGTGGTCATTGGGTGAAAGTGACCACTGAGAGATAGTTTAATAAGGGCTGGTAAGGTGCTGGTCACGTGGTTTGAACACTGAGTATGCACTCACTAGGGGGAGGGAGGAAAGAATTAGTTTTAGCCCAGCAGATGGCCTAAACACTCGAAATTGTCAGGACGTTGGTCAAGGGGACCTCACCGCTGACCAGTCATTACCAGGTTAGCCATAGATTGTTGGGGAAAGGTACAGGGGAAAACCTAAAGAAAAGAGAAAGAAAGAATTCATATGTTAAACTCGGAAGCAGGTTACTTACACGAACCTTATTCGTGTTTCAGCCCTTCACCCGTCACTCTTCACCCGTCAGCTATTCCTCCTCTGGTGCTGCGACGGCATCTGTTTACTAAGTGCCGAGACGGGTGTTTAACGATGGCCATGGTGTGGGGAACACACCGATAGTTCAGCCCCAGCAACTGAAGACCCCGGGTAGAGGAGTCGGATCTCATCGTTCCCCCAGTGACTGGAAAGTTCAAGGGGCAAGCGCGTTTTCTGATGCGGGCAGGGCATCGTGATGGTATGGGGCGAGCGCTTATTCTGATGCAAGTACGGCATCATGATGGTATGAATTGTTCATTCTCCTGGTCTGGATCTTGGGCCAATGTTGTGTAAAAGGCCATGACTTTATATTCTTGGAGGATGTGTGTATTCTTTCTCCGGCAAGAAGAAGGAATCAAGCAAGTCTTTGTAAATATGAATTCGTAACTTGATTTTCTCTTTCAGTGTGAAGAGAGAGAGAGAGAGAGAGAGAGAGAGAGAGAGAGAGAGAGAGAGAGGAAGAGAGAGAGAGAGAGAGAGAAACATGTATAAAATTTGTTTAATAACTACGTCTACTGGAGTGTGATGAACGTTGTCGGAATTGTTCAATTCATTTATTAAAGTGTTTTCCCCGGAGGAGAGGGGGAGAAGAAAAAACATTCTGTAGTGCGCCTTTTGGTTGACTGGAGGGATTGCGTGTGTGTATGGAGTAAATGCTGTCATGAATGCGTGTGTGCAAGAATGACAGTGTGACACCAATAGATGACGATCATATATTTGAAAAATATATGAATGTGGTTCTTTCATACCCGTAAGGCCAACCATAGACCCCAAAGATGGAAACGTTCATCATCAAATGCTGATTGACTAACATCACAGTGAACAAGATGCGAAGCATATAAATGTACTCCCAGTTTTCCAAACCGCTTATAAATCGGCCAAGTGCTTTGTGAGATAAGGAATAAAGGCAAAATAACGGTTTTTAACGGTTATTTAACCGATGTACACTTTTGAAACTGGTAATTTAGTCCTCACTGGGCTAAAGCCTGTGTACATACCAAATTTCATCCAAATCGGACAATATGTCAAGAATAACGGTTTATTAACGGTCAGATTTTGAAACTCTGCATGGAAGTGCCATTTGTGTGCGATAACCTTTCTATATACAAAATTGCATTAAAATCCACCAATATATAACAAATAACGGCAAAATAACGGTTTAACGGTTATATAACCGATATACACTTTTGAAACCGGTATTTTAGTCCTCACTGGGCTAAAGCCTGTGTACATACCAAATTTCATCCAAATCGGACAATATGTCAAGAATAACGGTTTTTTAACAGTCAAATTTTTAAAACACCATATAGAAATGCCATGTGTGTGTGATAACCTTTCTATATACCAAATTTCATTGAAAATCCACCTATATATACGAAATAACGACAGAATAACGGTTTTTAACGGTTGTTTAATCCATTTTCAGCATTACATCACTTACATATGGACAGAGGATCCGATTTGTCACACGATCATCCAAACCGCTTATAAATTGGCCAAGTACTTTCTGAGATATTCCATAAAGAAGAAAAACCGTTACAGGCCGTTACAACCGTTGGTAACGGCTATAACGGGGCAAACTAAAACATCAGGCATCATCCGTGACCCATAATGAACACATCTGCTAATTTTCATAAAGGTCGGCCAAGTACTTTCTGAGATATTCCATAAAGACGAAAAACCGTTGCAGGCGGTTACAGCCGTTAGTAACGGTTATAACGGTAAACTAAAACATCGGGCATTATTCGTGACCCATAATGAACATACCTACAAATTTTCAGAAAGATCGGTCAAGTACTTTCTGAGATATTCCATAAAGAAAAAAAAGCGTTACAGGCCGTTACAGCCGTTAATAACGGCTGTAACGGTAAACTAAAACGTCGCGCATCATCCTTGACCCATAATGAACATATCTACAAATTTTCAGAAAGATCGACCCAGTAGTTTTGTCTGGAGCGAGTGGAACACATTTTGACCACGGACACACATACACACACACACACACACACACACACACACACACACACACACCCCACACACACACACACAGCATTTCTTCGTTCCCATTCTAAAGTACTCCCTGTTCTTTAAGAACTGGGAGTACAAAAAGTAATGTAGCAAACCAGTATTTGATTTCTGGTGCAGTCATAAAAAAGAACTGAATGGTCAAATCCCCGCGCCATCCCACCCTCCACCCTTCACCTCTCTAATAATTTTCATGGTCACAGTTCCCAGTTTCAGCAACTTTCACCATGATAGTAAAACCGAGGTCTCTAAGCTGACTTAGTTGGTCGTGATATTTTTTTTATAGACATAATCAACACCTGCTCAATAACTTTGTGGCAGATAATCTGTTTCCATATTCAACGATCGATCGCCTGTGCAAATCACCACCAAAAGTGCAGTCATGTACCCACCAGATTTTAGGTAATCACATACGCCAACAAACTGACCTTTTCTTCCTGTCAAAGTATTTCGGATCATGAGTACCACATGCACTATAAATGCGCTAAATTAAAACAAACAAAAAAAACACATATAAAGCGGTATTGTACAGTCAGCAGCCAGCCATCTAACAGACCTGAAGACCATTCATCTTGGAGGCATTTGCAATCATGGTGTCGCGACGGCTCGGATGTGTTGTCTACACTTAGGGGCAGCAACTCTCGACTATATATTTATGTATATATGTAAATACATTTTGATAACGGAATATTTCATGGTGTGTGTGTGTGTGTGTGTGTGTGTGTGTGGTGTGAGAGAGAGAGAGAGAGAGAGAGAGAGAGAAGAGAGAGAGAGAGAGAGAGAGAGAGAGAGAGAGAGAGAGGATGAAATTATGCATCATTTTGCACCATGCTCTCACGTGATTTAAATGAAATGACGTCCATGGCATTAATCACTAAAATATCTATGTTCTGAGAAACCTCAG
>CM031596.1:89909847-89917347 GCA_018398815.1 Conus ventricosus
GATCGGTTATACATATCATTCGGTTTGTTGAAATAACAATTAAAAGGACAAAACTGCCTGTCATTACTTTTTTCGTTGAGTATATTTTCTTTAAACAATGCAGACATATTTTTAAACCTATTCTGATCTATGGCAACCGCGAATGAAAGGGAAGATCTGCGTTTCAAGGAATCGGCAATGAAGAAGCACAAAAAACTTAGAATGGCGCCGAACTCCCCCTCAGGTGCAAAAGGGCAGCAAAAAGGCTTTAGCTGTAAGTTATGCGTATGGTAACGCTTTTCCATTCCTTTAGTTTTTGGAGTTGTTAAAAGCGCATGCCCCATACCTCAAGGGGCATTAAAAGACAGATTGTCATACGAACAAAACTTTTAATGACTACAAACGTGTTATTAGATCATCAGACACCGAAGCAAAGTACAGCATTTCTGACATCTCGTTAGAGTTTGATTTTGTTAGCAACTCAATTTAGCAAGGCTGATTGGGCAACAAATGATCACAATTAGAAAAATTAGAAACGTGCGTCATCATTCAACATATCCTAAAAGCAGGGCAGACGCTTTTAATGGAATTTTAATCTTAGGTCGCAGTAAAATCGCTTAAAGGTATTTATTGTTGGCGAAGATGAAAAAACATTCGCAAGAGCAAGTGAAAAGTTTTTAATTCCAAAAAAATAACGAAAGTACAATGTTCGATTGATGGTAGTCCTAACCAAATCTATGCTAGCGGACTTAGGCCTAATCATCATTTTGGCGAAAAAAAGAAAAGTGTTTGGGGTGGGAGGGGAGAAGCCAACAGCAACCTTGCGTCTAAAGATCTACACCTTCACAGTGTTAGGCTTGATGATTATTTAACATCAAAAACGGTTTATGGTTTGACCAAAGGGGTCAACAGAGGATAATCAGTTGCATGGAAGTGGGAGAGATGTTAGAGACATAATAAACATTCAAATTTGATAAAAAAAAAAGAGGCTGTTAAACCGCTTAATGTCCCATTTTTTTTATTATATGATGCACAGCTAAATTTGAAGCTAACAGATTTAAAGATGTAGTATACTAAATTATTTTTACATTTTAAAAAAGCATGTCTGTTGAAACTTATACAATGTGGTCTCAACATCCAAGTCGCCAGAAAAGGGTTAGTAGAAAACCCTGACATAAAAACCTTCAATTAACAAACATTACACAAATGCAGCAAATACTAGAGCAAGCCCTTTTCAAAAAACAGCAAAAGCCAAACGAAGGTATTCTGCTGCCTTTAATGCGTTACCTATTTTAAAATACGGGAGCATCGACTATAAGCGCCGCATCAGCAGGAACGAGTGTTGGTCTCTTAGCATCAGGCATAGGCGCACCCGCAGCTTACCTCTAGGCGGTTTGTCTTAGCTCTGGGCCTGTGCTCATTAGCCGTAGGTGCTGCAAAGCAAAAAAAAAAAACTAAACTCCAAAAGCACACGGGCTATGGTTCAACTAATAACAGCAAACTTAGTTCCTTCAGGCTGATAATAAAATAAAGCACTAGCTGACTCAAACATCACGGAGAAGAATTTAGTCGTTACCAGGCCGATTTTGATGACTATAAAAGACAAAAGTTTGATCTTAAAAGAAAGGCGGGGGCAACTTTTTCTCAACAGCCAGACCCCGAGCAGATAAAAAAGGAATGCTTAAAAAAAGTAAACGAAACATTAAACTCTGTCTAAAAAAGCTCACATTAACAACGCCAAAGGGGTGTTTATATTTTTAGTTTATGATTCTAAGCACAAAAAGACCATCGATATTGATTAATTATTTTTTTGATTTAAAATAAAAAATTTTGAGTTAGAAAAGAAACTCAGCATGGATAAGAATATGAAGGACCCGGACGAATTGTTTGAAGCAATGCAAGAAGATTTATCAAGACACTGAATGAAAATTGATTTAGAAGTTATTGATTCAGCAAGCGTACGGGCAAGCGTTGGTCATGCTATTTCTCAAGTTCCAAGTAAACTAACAATAGACCCGCCATTTAAAGTAATGTAGCTGTTTTAATCGACTATAAAACCCAATAAATGAAAAAAATCTAGAAGTCTGGGTCTCAACTAAACAACAAAATATTCTTTCTCATAATGACTTAACCCCCGGGTTTGGGGCCCAGACCAGCTGCTTACACAGTTTTGATGGTGGCCGCTGAAGAAGCCAAAAATGAGAGGCTCTGGTTGGTCAGGGGGCGAAGTCTTAGAGATCAGATTAAAACAGTCTAAAGAAATGCGCCGATTGTTGGCAAGTCTTACATTCCACACCTCCACATTAGTTGCAAAAAGAGCAGTTCTAAACATAAAGAATACAGACAACAAATGTTTTATGGGGTGTGTTCTCGCAAGGTTGCATCACGCCCGCAAAAACGCAGAAAGAGTGTCTAACTATCACCCTTACATCAATAATCTTAACTTTAGGAATATCCTTTCCTGTGATGTAGAACAAATTGATCATTTTGAAGAACAAAACAAACCAATAACTGTCAAATCTACACATGGGAGAGGAAACAAATCTACAGCCCACAGAGTGTCCAAGAACAGTCCAACAATTGCGAGCCAACAAAAATCATGTGGACTTACTACTAATGTTTTCACCAGCGGGGCTACCCCATTACACATTGAACGCACAAATGAGTAGATTATTGGGCCCTACTTCAAAAATTGGGCATAAACAAGAATTCTGTAGAAAATGTTTAACAAGAATGCCATCTGTTCAAGCCGAAAGCGAACACAAAAAAACATTGTATCGGCCCATTGACGTAATACAGAACAATTACGGCCCCCCAGAAGGCAGAAAAGGTTAGTTTTAAAACTGGAAACGGATGCAAAATTCTCCATATGTGTTTACGCAGACTTTGAATCACTCATTGTTCCTTATGAAGGGCCAGCGCCACAAAAACTTCGAAAAACGTCTTAAATGAGTAATCATCAGATTTGTTCATTTGCCTTCATTATTGTTAGGTCGGATGGTGCTCATTCAACGCCCAAAAATTATATAGAGGGCCTAATGCTGCAGAATACTTCTTAAAACGCATGCAGCAAGTGCTAATGACTGTTCTAATATCTGAATTTATCTGAAATCATGATGACGCCTGAAGCCCAAAAACCCGTATGACTCAGCCACACATTGTTGGATTTGGGGTTTAGGCCTCTCATCAGACGCAGCCAATCCAAAAGTAAAGACCAAGATCACATAGCGGGAAGTTTAGAGAGCTGCGCACAGTAATGCAATCTTCAACTAAAGTTTGAACCAAAGACATGGAAGCTGCCTGTATTCTTTCATAACTTGCGGGGTTACGACTCTCATCTATAATAAAAGGGCAGTAACGATGCCTTTAGGGTGTCATGCATTCACGGGTCACAGAAAAGTACTGTGTTTCATTTTAAATAACAATGTCTTTTTATGACTCTATGCAGCACATGATGGGTTCATTAAGTCACTGGCTATGTCCTTAAAGTCCTGCCCAATAACAAAGAATATTTTACCCAACTCCGTTAGAAAGGGCTTTTAACCCTTATAAAATACATGAACAGTTGGGAAAAGGTTTTGACGAAGATACACTTCCTCCTAAAGGCGCGTTCTTTCTAGTCTTAGAGGAAAGGACATCAGTGATTCCGATTACCAGCATGCTCAAGATGCTGGCAAAAGTTAGATTTAAAAAACGAGGGGAGACTATCATAAATCATACTTGATGGCTGATACATGTTTGTTGGCGGACGTCTTGAAAATTATAGAAAGACCTGCATGAAACATTATAGCCTGGATCCCGCGCATTACATTTCTGCGCCTGGGATGAGTTGGGATGCTTTCTTAAAGTTTACTGAATAAAGATTGATTTATTGTCAGATTTACCAATGATTCAGATGATTGAAAACGGAATTGCGTGGGGGAATTAGTATGGCGTCGCATCTTTTCTGTAAAGCAAACAACAAATACCTAGATGATTATGATCCGAGTAAAAGGTCTAACTATCTCATGTTTTTAAGATGCAAACAATCTGTATGGTTGGGCTATTGGCGCAATCGCTTCCATTACGAAATTTTAAAATGTACACAGGTACGAATAATTTTCAAAAGGCGTTAAAGGGGTTTTGGGCAGTTTGACGACGGGTCAACAGCGCGGTTTCATTCTAGAAGTTGACTTAGAATATCCTCATGAACTCCATGACCTGCAAAAATGACCTATCCTTAGCAGGGGAAAAGGGTCTAAAGATGGCAAAAACAGAGCCGCCTAAACTTGTGCCTAATCTTCGAGGCAAAAAAAATTATGTCTGTCATTACAGACTTCTGCAATTTAATTTAAGACACGGTTTGAAGTTGAAAGCAGTTCATCGTATAATTGCTTTCGATCAAGAACAGTTTCATGAAACCATACATCATGAAGAACACTGATCTAGAACAAATCCACAGATGCTTCAGAAAAAGACTTTTTCAAGCTGAAAGAACAACAGCTGTTTTTTGGAAAGACTATGGAGAATCCGCACAAGCATAAAGATGTCAGATTAGTCACCAGAGAAAACGAAGCAATTAAGCTCTTCAAAACCTAATTAACAGGACTTCAGAAGATTTCATGATCAGCTTTTCGGCATAATGATGAAAAAAAAGAAAGTCAAATTGGGCAAACCTGTATTTATTGGTTACTGTTTTAGAATTATCAAAGCTTTAATGTTAGAGTTTCTTATGACTACTTTAAACCCTCGTATCCGAGTCCAGAGTACTTTACACAGATACAGATAGTTTGTTATAGAATCCCTACTGAAACATCTATAAAGACATGGAATTAGAAGTAGCTAAAGGAGCGAGTGGATGGTACGACACAAACCGATTACCCTAAAGATTCGCCTTGCATTCAATTACTAACAAGAAGGTTTTAGGAAAGATGAAGGAGAAATTATCTGGAAAGGTGATCAAGGAGTATGTGGGTTAAGGTAAAAAATTTCAGTATTTCGAGCCAGGAGAAAACCATTAAGAAAGCAAAAGAATATCTCGCAGTGTGTGCAGTCAAACATATCACATGACAACTACAAAGAAACATTGTTTGACAATAAGACTTTTCATCATGACAACGTAAAACCTGCGATCTAATCTACATGAGATCAACACAACTGTTGTAACAAAGAAGTCATTAGATAGAACAAACACAAAACGAGTATTTGTTAATCCAGAGTTTCATATCATATGGACATTATAGAACCGTAAAAATAATTAAAGCGGAACTGTGTCTGGGGGATTATCTGCAGTTTTTCCTTTACAAAAGATCTTTGAGGAGCTGGTTTTTTTTGTTGTGCCAGTTTCTCGTAAATAATAAAACGGGCGGATTCATTTTTACAATTCTTTTTATTTTATATGGATCAACGCTCCAAACGGGATCTGTTGCCCTAATGCGAGTGTCCCCTTCTGCTTCCCCCGGGAAATAAAGGTACCCTTACTTTAAACCAAACGGTAATAGTTTGCTGGTTGTACTGGAGTCCTTCAGCACATTTATTGTTTGTTTTTGATTGCTTGTACTGGTTTTAGCCCTTTAAATTCTTCATTATTCATTGCGCGCAAAACTGAGGGCAGTCTTCTAACCCATTCGGGGTTGCGAGACTTGTCAATCACTCTCGTGATACTGGTAGGAGAAAAGTCTTTTTTGGCTAACTGTTTGTTAAAAGTTTTCGACTAAAGCCTGTGATCTGTGAACTCCCGGAGCCTCTTCTAATGGTAACCCTATGTTTTAACAATAATTGATTCACTTGGCCTTTAAATTCTTTTCCAACATCAACTTTAATCATGCGAGATAAGTTAAGGGGCCTCGTTGGTATATCAGTTTTTATAGCAACAGCAACAGCAAAGCACTCTTTTGTGTTAACGGTTCCGCATCTTTGTATCTTGAAGCTAGTCAATGACTGTAAGTGCGTACTTAAATCTTTTCCGTCTAATCGAAACAGAGGGTAAAATAAAGATCCATTTGATGGGTGTCGTTTGGAGTTGTATTCCCCAAAGTGTGGTCTCTGTATTCGTCTAGGCGCAGGTAAATAAATTTGCCAAATCGCTTGTTTAGATAACCATTCTTTTGCTGTTTGTTCACCTGACACCAGCTGCTTGGCTTAGCTTTTTGATTGCCGTGATTCCCTTCCAATATCCTTTGGGGGAATAATAGATTTGTTCATTTTTTTTTTCCAGCCAATATTATGCGCGACAAAATAGACAACAGTCCCTACCAACGACAATAAACGCGATTTCTTGCATCTTTTGTTTTTCTGAGGATGAGAAAAGTCGCTGAATTTTGGTGGGGCAAAGTCTGGATTTGGGTTTGCCCGTTACTAGATAATACTCTTTTATTGCTTTATCAACATCTTTAAATGTTAAGCTGCATGCCCCTGTTTTTTCAGTATGTTTTTAATAAAACTAACTGCTCAATTCTATGCTTTTTTATAGTTATCTTGTGCCAGGCTAGTTGCTCCACAGCTTTGTTATGTCTTTTTCTCTCGTCGCATCCCGCAGTTACTAAACGCGTAATTACTTCCGCTAAAAGCAAGCGCATTCACCACAGCGCCACCTATCATCATTTCGAGTGAAGCCATTTTTTATAAATGTATTTTTTTACATATTTATATTCTCTGGAATTATTCCTCTGCTTAACTAGAAAAACTTTCGTAGCGAACGAAGCTTTTAATAATAGCGATTAGCTTTGCGAATCCCAAGTCTAGTTTGCCAAGATCTGCTGGTTTTATTTTTAACAGGCCTTTTACCAAGCATTGAGTATCCTACACTTAGACCTCCAATAACGGCGAATGGGAAAACAAGGTTGGCGACAGTTTTTCGGTGCTCATTTTAAAAAATAAAAAAATTATATTTAAAAAAAAACATGAACAGCGATGATCACTACAGCTACAGGCGGCCTAAACCTTCCCGAACTTACAAATGAAGAAGTTGATGATCAAGCTATTATGCCCAAAAAGGAAAGGGTTGTATTTTTTGGCAAACATGTGGGAAAACAAAACAGTTCCTTGGAACGAATCAGCATAGAACAGATTCAACAGATGTCGCCGCAAGACATTATAAAGTATCATAACAGGTATGAAGCGCAGCTGGGGTCGAGAATGGTAAAAAGTGAGGACAAACGGTTCTTAGTTTGTAAAACTAAACTAGTCAGTAGATTTGCTCCCATTGATTCTGAACAAGATCTTACGTATGATTTAACGCAAGATCCAGTTTTAACAAAGTCATTAGAGTCTCTAAGCTGTGAAATTTATTACAGATTTGGGAAAATTGTTATCGCCGTTAATCATGGGGTTAATTACTTTTAATCATATAGATTTTTATTTCCCTTCAAAATGAAAGAGCAGAATCAGGAAACACTGAATCAGAAAACATTGAATCAAGTCGAGAAAAATGACCAGTAAACATCCTGGGCGTGTTGCAGCAGGGAAAAGAGTAGCAGAGTTAAACAACAAAGAAAATTAAAGTTACAATCACAGAATATAACTCATAATGAAAAAAATAAA
>CM031596.1:89927347-89929826 GCA_018398815.1 Conus ventricosus
TACGCTCTGTAAGAGACATGTCAACAGCTAATCACTGAAGGCAACCAGCCAAAGAAGACCCTCACTACAGCTGTGTCGCTCTGTAGTGTATTTGTTGGCTGAAAATATTAAAGTGTGCCCTCTACTGTAACTGCTTAGTCGCTCAGCTAGATTGAAGGCTGCTGGGTCCATCTGAATTTGAGACAGTGCGGAATGTTTCAACACGATTTATTTACATTTATCATATAACAATATGCCATCTTTTTTTTTTTAAACAGGGCATTGACATTGGAATGTCTCAGAACAAGAAAGGCTAGAATAGGTGAACTGAGGCTTCTGGAGTTTCCATCACTAGACAAAATCACTACGGTTGACTCGTTCTTCCCACAGGAGATCTCTGGAAGAACCGTGAGCTCAAACTACTAGTCTTGACATGGCATAGATGACGAGCGGGCTCAAGCGAATTGAAATCTAGAAATGAAATAGGTCAGACACGTACAATTCATTTGTTTTTAAAGCTCCAGAATCTCCAGCCTGTACAAACTGAATGTTTTTTCACACATGGAGACGGAATACACACAGGGAAACCGAACACAATTCATCTGATGCGGTCTTTTCGGAAGACTCCAGACAAGTCGATCACTGTCTGCATCAAGAGCCTACGAAATGAGGTGTACGCATTCCTGCTCGGCTGTGACATTGAATGCAGAGCCAAGACATTTAATACCTTCTCGGTTTCTTGATCCACAAACATATGAAGGGCTTCAGTAGTTAACCAAAAGAAAACTTGATGATCTAAACATGATCCTGAATACACCCAAGTTCACACCACACAGCCACTACTGGGATTTATTGGTTAAACTCGCTGTCTGTGTTGACAGTGTCACAGTGAGCAGTACTCAGTGCCTAGGCGCTCGCAAGTGAGAAACCATAGAAGCTCACATACGAGGATGAATTTAGAATAAACTTTGTAGTACCTGTAATGTAAGGGAGAAGAAGAACTATCATTGATCATGATGGATGTCATATCACGCAACGTAATACTGTTGCAGTTTGGTCATTACGTGTGAGTCGTGATATGTATGATAACCGCCTCCCCGTTATGTCAGAACTGCAACATAGGACAGCCTTGAGTGCATTATGTTGCTGGACGTTTTGACCATTTTGCAGATTTACTGCAATCTCCTGTAGGAAAATAATCAAGCATGCTTGAAGTATTCCTGATGATGGAAACACTTCACTGGTCCAGTAACACGCAGAAGTATAACATTCAATTGTTCCTAAAGTGGCTGTGCTGAGATTGAGTTCACTCTCTCTCTCTCTCTCTCTCTCTCTCTCTCAGACAATTTCTTGATGATCTAAAGCTATCGAATATGACAGAAACTGAAGTTTGGGCAGCCACACAGAACATTTCGCAGTCTTGTATCAACTCGACTGAAAAACAATATGGCGGTATTGCACGGGTACAGGATAGAAGTGAGCAATACTGTGCTGTGGTACGCTTGTGCTTTCTCGATGGCTTTGGGGGGAGAGAGGGGGGGGGGGGGGCACACATTGTGCGACACATTGTGCCGCAACACCATCTTCTTGCATTTTTCTATTGTTTCCCGTGTTGTGACAACGCAAGCAGCAAAGCTGGAGTGTCCTCTCCAGGTCGTAGGTGTGAGTGTTTGTGGATGGAGGGACGGATGTAAGCATGGGCATTGTAATACGGAGGACAGGCTGTTGCCCATGCAAGCTTGCACAGGTGCCTGTACACATGTGTGTGTTGGTGTGTATGTAGATATGTATATGAGTTTGTGTGCGCGCGCGCCCACTTCCACTCTCCTTTCTTTATCCCCTTCACACCACACCCTTTCCTCCATCCCTCCCCCCCCCTATCCTTCCTTCTCCCTCCCCACAATCCTTACTACCTCAATCTCTCCTCTCTCCCCCCTCCCTGTCCGCCCCCCTTATATCCCCACCCATCCCTTAACCCCTTTCCTTTCCCGCCTTACCGCAACAACAACAAAAAACAAAAAAGAAAAACACACACACACACACACACACTCATGGAAACCGAATTGTGCAACCGCGGTACCTGAGCTGTAACAGGAGACAGGTGGTAAACATTTACATAGATTGACGCAAATCATCGCATAAATACTCATCAATCAGATCAAAAATGGTACGCCCTACGGAGGGCGTATCACTTATTTATCAAATGGTGTAGTTCGCGATAAACATGGGAACAGTAGAACCGCCCTATGACAGCACAAGTGAGTGAGTTGATTGTGTGTGCGGTGCGCGGCTTACCATCGCGCGGATACAGTGAAACCAGTCAGTTAAGACCTCCGAAGTCAAGACTTGAGGACTGGTTGGTCCTTTCACCTGCGCGTAATCTGTTCTTCTGCGATGATGATTTTCTTTATCATTCTGGCTCCGAATAAAACATGAATGTTGTGATGTTGCCCGAAGATCAACGATGAGAGAGAGAGAGAGAGAGAGAGAGAGAGAGGGG
>CM031596.1:89940682-89943182 GCA_018398815.1 Conus ventricosus
GGGCTATGTGTACGGTTTTTTTTTTAAAAATGATACGTTTTCCAGTATTCCGATTCCCAATGTGCGCTTCTCCCCCCCCCCCCCCCCCCCGACCTCCCTTCCCCCTTCCCCCATTTTACGCCCAGCACACTCTCCTCTCTCTCATTTTCTGGCGCTTTTTATCTGATTTTATGACTATATAATGGCCAATACGGGACTTGGAACAACATCGTTTTCATCGCAATAAAAAAACCCCTCCCGTTGTCGTGTGTATGTGTGTGTGTGTGTGTGTGTGTGTGTGTGTGTGTGTGTGTGTGTGTGTGTGTGTGTGTGCGCGTGCGAGCGTGCGTGTGTAATTGCCGTTGTTCGATCTGATGTGTGCTTATATGCATGGGTGTGTATATTTATACAATTGTGGCTATTTAGTCTCATGTTTCTGTCTGCGCGCTCGAACGCGCACACACACACAACACACACACACACACACACACACACACACCACACACACACTCACACACACTCACACACACACACACACACACACACACACACACCCCACACACACACACACACACAAGGGCCTACACACTTAAAATTGGAAAGATTACCTATCAATTGGCCAACGCAAACGTACTTAAAAAAAAATAACCGAAACTTGAATCCCTGTTTTACAGGCTCAAGCTAAACGCTTTCCGTACAAAATTTCGCAAAAATTTAAATTCCATCTGCGGAGCAGTTGCAAGTTTCACAACCCCAGCATATTCTTTTCTACTGCGCATATTTCAAAAAGGAAAATCCTGATGCCTGCGACTTGATGGCACGTGTATTTTCCAGAACTTACCAGGTCTTGTTTCTTTTGTTAATTCCTTGATGATTAGTCCAATGGGCTCTTTTTTGTAACAAGTGTTCTACAGATATGAGCGCTTAACATTTTGGTTATACCAGATATCCTGTACTCCTTTATGTTTTAATACTTGCTTTAGGCTAATGTTAATTGTAAGAATTTTAGCATGAATCACTATATATAGCTAACTGCTCGTAACAAAAACTCTTATCGGTCCATCAACACACACACAGACGCACACACACACGCACGCACACATACGCACGCACGCACAACACACACACACACCACACACACACACACACACACTCACACACACACACACACACACGCACACACACACACCACACACACACACACACACACACACACACACACACACACACTCACACACTCACTCACACACACACACACACAAACACACACAACACACACACACACACAACACACACACACACACACACACACACCACACATGCACAATACGCTATTTCCCTTACTCTTGTCTAAATCACTTTATGTGAATAGACGTTAAATTGAAGAACGAACGAACACACACACACAACACACACACACACACACACACACACACACACACACACACACACCACACACACACACACACGTCTCTCTCTTGCCTGTCACTCTCTGTCACACACACACACACACACACACACACACACACACACACACACACACACACACACACACACGTCTCTCTCTGCCCGTCACTCTCTGTCACACACACACACACACACACACACACACACACACCCCACACACACACACACACACACACACCAGAGATTGAGACCTATTTTTACCGGCTATTTCTGAAAGTTCTCTTGACAGTATTCTTGAGAATTTTAGTTTGTTGTTTGATTTTGCGAAGTGTTTACTACGCAGTCCTATGGGACATTTGTTATAGTTTGTGTTATGATTCAAAATAGTTATTTAAAGTTGGCTTTCCCATACCTTTTTATTCTTTTTTTTTTTTTTTTTTTTTTTTTTGCAAAGATTGTAAAGATGCTTTTTTGTTTTTATTTTTTTTTGTTTTTGTTTTTGCATATGATTGCAAGATGACCCACCCACCTCCTCCTCATGCTCCCCCTCTTCAAATCCTTTCCCTTCGTCTAATATCACTTAATGTGGAAAGACGTTAAATTGAAGACAACAACAACAACAACAAACACACACACACACACACACACACACACACCACACACACACACACACACACAACACACACACACACCACCAGTACCACCACCACCACCACCACCACCAACAGCAACAACACATACAAACACACCACGGACATACTCACGCACGCACGGACACACACACACACACACACACACACAACACACACACACACACACACACACACACACACACACACACACACACAGTGACGACAAAAAGTCAAAGTTTGCCGCTTCTTTGTGATAGAAATATGAGACAGCAGACGTTAAATACTCCGATAGGCTGCTGGAATTTAAGATAGCACATCAATTCATGACAATACAGTGGAACCTATTGACAACAACCTTCTAAAATGTAATAACAAAAAATGACTACAATCCACCCTAGCTCAGGTAGAGCTACTTCCACTACTACTACTACTACTTCTGCTTCTTCACTCTCTTTCTTGGTCTCTCTCTCTCTCTCTCTCTC
>CM031596.1:89948182-89951536 GCA_018398815.1 Conus ventricosus
TCAACTCGGTCATCTCTGCGCTGGATTTTTATGCCATATCTTGCTCAATTTGGATGCAGTCGTTCAACAAGCTTGTCAAGCCATCGATGTCATCCGCAAATCGAAGATTTGAGATGGTTCTTCCTCCAATGCTGACTAAACCAACATGATATTTACGTGCATCCGTCAAAACGCGTTCCAGGAATAGTTTGAAAAGTGAGGGTGATAGAAAGCAGCCCTGACGAGCTCCGACTGAAGTATGGAACCACTCGCAAATAGCACGCTCTATGAGCACCTCACTAGTCGCTTTAGAGTACAGTTGGTAGATGGTGTTGATCACCTTCTGCCTGATTTTCACATTTAAAAAATTGTGGCCAATAGTGTTTCCTGCCAGACTCTCTCAAATGCCTTCTTGGAGTCTATGGAGACGTGGTAGAACTCGCTCTGGTGCTGGTGATGTTTTAGGCAAAGGGTATGCTAGTTAGAAATCAGTAACATCATGGCGTGTAAAGCATCAATATAGCGACGAAAATCACAAGAAGAATACAGTATGCGTTTGCTACAAAGAAAGAGCTATATCGTACGGGAGTCGCAAAACATCTCATCGGGCCGAAATAATCGTGCAGCACAGTGCCTACTCTGTTGTCCTTCTGTCAGCATTTTGTTAGAAATGAGTTCCAAAGCTATTTCGCTTGCGAACTCACTTCATAACTAGCTCCGGCGTAGCGACGGCAAATCGATCGACATTTCCAGCGTGTTGAGCTGCTGATAGACACGCCATTATGCTTTGCTTTACGATCCAGGAGGCCAATCTTACGAGAACTTGAAACATCAGCTTCAGATTGTTTACATGATGAAAACTTTGTTTTGAAAGTTCCATTGCTGTTTACCCCGTGGAGCACAATATCGAACGCGGGCAGAAACAGGGACCAAAAAGCAAGCAGGCGGATCTTGTTGACAATTCATTTTGTGCACCAGTCAAGCAGTCGGTGGTAGCACAGGGCAACTCAAGTGTATCTTATTTTGTGAGTGTGACAGGCCTGCTATAAAGAAGCCGCTGTAAATGCTGTTGCTCTGAATTGTGTGGAGCCTCTGTGCAGTAGGAGAGGCATATGGAAATAGTGTCCTGTGATACGGCCGTACTTCAATATTCTACTGCTTTAAGGAAAGGGGGAGAAGAAAGAATAAAAAGGGAAAAAAAATACAGATAGAAAAAAGGGAAGGAAAGAAAAAAGAAAGAAAGGAAATGAGAGAAAACGGGCCTACCTACCCTTTTTGGGGAGGGGGGGGGGGGGGCGAGGATGGAAGGAATGTGACTAGAAAACCAATTCTTGGTTTAAAAAGCACTTCAAACTTGTCAGTACAGACCCCATCATGCAGCTCAGTCCACGACGCACACAATGAACAGCACTAGAAAAAAAAATAATGGGCATAATTCCTGTAGAATTGGGTGGGATTGGGGAAGTGATGAGGGTGGAGGGATGTATGTTTAAATTCGTTTTTCAAGGGAAAATGCAAGACTCCGGATAAAATGGCCAACACTCAATAGCAATATCTATACGTATGGGTTTTTAGCTTTTGACTGAAATAGGTAGACACAAATACTTTGAGAGAAGAAGAAGGAGAAGAAGAAAAGAAGAAAAAGAAGAAGAAAAAGAAGAAGAAGAAAGGGGAAGAAGAAGAAGAAGAAGAAGGAAAGATAGAAAAAAAATAATGTAAAAAATTAAATGTAAACACAACATAACATTTCCGTTATTAACAAATGATTGTCAACACCCGCAGACGAAAGTTTAAAAGACATTTTGCACAGTTTTCACGGAGCTAAGTTAATAACAAACCTTTGCATGTTAAAGTACCATCACTGAACCCTAATTCCTACATTAAGAGCCTTTGGGGGGTACATTTTGACAAGACAGAAAAATCACTGTCAGTGTTCCTTTCTGGGTCCTTGTTCCTGGAACCGGAACCACAATCTACCAGCGGAACGGAAAAGAAACGGCGATGAGCACCATCAAGCAAAGGACAATCTGCAACCCCCTTTATTTTCCTTACTTCAGAGTTCCTCTCAGGGTTTTTCCGACGTTTGGGGACCTGTGTTTTCCTTCTGCGCTGCTTAAATCAATGTTTGCCACCCTCTTTTTTTTTTTTTTTTTTTTTTTAACAAATATAAAACCAATGGGTGATTGTCTTTTCTGGTTTTGTAGCCAGTAATTTGTCGTGCAGGCGTTCAGAAACTAAAAAAACAACAACTTTGGGGTTAAATTCATTGCCGAGACGTAAGAAGGTGCGTGTGGAAAGTCCCAACTTTTATGAATAAGTTGCCCGTGTTGCTGAGGGTCTTTTAGCGGGGAGGGAGTGGTGGTGGGAGGGGGGCTATGTAGAGAGTTTGGGCGGTTAGGGGGATAGAGTGGGTGCAATGGCTTTCTAAAGTGGAAATGTTTGAACAGGACTGGAAGGCGTGCACGACAACAGAACTTTCACTTGCGGTTAGGGGAGACAAGAACTTCGGCTCATGTGCTTTCTGGGTTAACCGGATCTGACCTTGTCTCTACAGAGTGCTTTATCATCTGAAAGCGGGACAGAAAAAAACAGAATGATGACGACCCAGCGACATGCTTTTGCAGGTTTTACGTAATACGCAAGCCAGTGGAATGCACAGAGAAGCCTTCATTATACAAACAAATGTGGAAATAGTGTTGTTAGAGTTGCACGCATAGATGTGGATATGGTGCACTAGCGATATGACTCTGTGTGTGTGTGTGTGTGTGTGTGTGTGTGTGTGTGTGTGTGTGTGTGTGTGTGCGTGTGTGTGTGCGTGGCGTGTGTGTGTGTGTGCGCGCGCGCGCGCGCGCGTGCGTGGGGTTTTCCTCTGTGTGTTGTGTGGTGTGTGGTGTGTGTGTGTGGTGTGGTGTGGTGTGTGTATGCGCATGAGCAATTCAAGATTAAAGGCAAACAAAGTAAAAATTTTCCAAACACTTTTACCTTTATTTTGTCCTTTTCAGTTAAATTCAAATGAAGGTTGATCGTACGTAAAAATATGGAGAGAAAAGAGGTGGGAGAGAGACAGAGAGAGAGAGAGAGAAAGACTCAAGACTCAAAAAACTTTATTACTCTAGGATAGCGATTTTAGGCAGTGCCTTTCTTCCAATCTGTCCTTGCTATTCTACAGCATTCAACTAAACAGATGCACATATTATAAGACAGAAACATGAAGAAATTTTAGCAACATTATAATATTAACAATTACAAAAGTAATTAAGAAAAATAAAAATTTAAAAAAAAAAAAAAAACCATTACAAAATTTTCACAAACACAATCAGATACGTACCCCGCGCCCCGCCCCCCACATGGGATGACCCCCCCCTTTCCCACATA
>CM031596.1:89952536-89965036 GCA_018398815.1 Conus ventricosus
AAACAATGTGTTCAACAATACCTTACCCGATCCATATTAGCGTGAGGTCCGAACCAGACTCCTCTCAGCAGAAAGAAACAACGCCTGTCCAGTAAAACATGCATAGAAGGACAAGAACATTACGAAACACAAGATTAGTTCCGGCGTTACTGTATGTTCCATCTTCCTGTAGCATGCGAGATATGGACCCCAGAGTGAATCTGCCAAATAACCCAAGCCATGGATATGAGATGTTACTGCAATATATTAGACATCAATACACTGACACATTGCCATGGATATGAATGTTACTGCAATATATTAGACATCAGATACACTGACCACATCACCATCAACAAGTGCGACAAACCATCGGCAGCACATAGGCCGTCAACGATCTACTGAAGTCAGTCAGGAAAGAACATCTATGTAGGCATGGCCTAGTGACAACACTCCATGGAACTGTTGAATAAGGGGGACGGAAGACAGATGAAAAGAAAACGAAGGGCTGAAACAATTACAAAGTGGAAACAGAAAAACATTTGAAGAGACCCAGACCTTGAGCTCACCGAGAAGAATGAGAAACCTAGTGAACTGTTCTCAGTATGGTGCCCCAAAAATATTACCAATGGGGGGAAAGGGAGAGAAGAGAAGAAGGCGAAGCTAGCATCCAGACCACGTCTTTAAGTGTAGCGGAGGAGGAGCATAACCCCACCAGCTGCGGGGCTTGAACAAGACAATGTGGAGCTCTCCCTTCCACTTTCTCTTTCTTTCTTTTTCCTCTCTTCCTTCGGTTTCTTTGCTTAAAGGCTATCCGGATTCTGTGGCTTCCTTGACGAATGCCATCTGCATTGTGCCATCTTCTGGCTGTGTTTTCTGACCTAGGTTGACCCAGTGAGGTGACAGCGCAAGAATATGCTAGTTCGTTCTAAAACAACGTTGTCAATGAAATGACTTCACATATCTCGTCGACAACGATTCCACCGTCATAGAGACGCCTGTTGCAAGTTAGTTATTCGAAAGATTTACATATTGTTTTTAAACTTGTTCCCAGAATTTGTGTTTTATATAGAGAGTACTTTCTGTTATGCGTGAGAAAAAAGAAACTATCCACTAGAATGCCTATGCATTACAAAATATGTTCAGTCGTTCAAAGACAAGCTTGTTTATTTCAGGAAATGAATTTATCACTACCTTAGAAAGACGTGGGGTGTACATTGACAGGAGGAAAAGATCTTATGAAACAAAAGATTGGCAACAGCGACCATAGATCATGCGTGGAGACGGAAGGGAAATTGCTTTGTTCTGGGATGAAAGTTTGTGTAAATAATTATGCACCAGGGTTTTTCCGCTTTATATCTTTGTCACACCTCTCTCTCTCTCTTCTCTCCTCTCTCTCTCTCTCTCTCTCTCTCTCTCTCTCTCTCCTTCTCTCTGTTCGTCGTGCACAGGTTTGTACAACAATTACCACTGACTGTCAAAAGTGACATTGTATGTCAAATAACTACGCTTCAAGGAATCATCAAAAGAAAGAATGGGTGCAACTCAGAACGACGGAGAAACTGATGTGTATTTTACTGTCTGATGATTTGTCCGTATTTTGTCGAGACTCGAAGCAAATGGTTTATTTAGAGTTGTTGAGTCGTGTTCTTGAATTAATGCGTTTTTGAACTGAGTTAAATCTTTGTATTCCTCAAAGGATCGAGGCAATTAAAGAATTCTCCCTCTCTCTCTCTCTCTCTCTCTCTCTCTCTCTCTCTCTCTCTCTGCATATGTGTGCGTGAGGGCGCGCGCATGTGCGCGTGCGTATGATTGTGAGTGTGTGTGTGTGTATATGTGTTTGAGCCCGTAGGTGCGTATGTTTGTTTGTGTGTGTGTGTGTGTGTGTGTGTGCTCGCGTCTCTCTCTTCTCTCTCTCTCTCTCTCTCTCTCTCTTCTCTCTCTCTCTCTCTCTGCGTGCGTGTGGTTGGGCGCTCCCGTTCTTGGCTCTCTTCTCCCCTTTATATAGGATTTTTTCCCTTTTCTGTTGCTGGCGCCCTTCCTTTTTCCTTCTTTCCTTTTTCTCTTCCCCCTTTTTTTTCAAAATTTTTTTTATTAAAAACGGGTTTTTTGTCCCCCATTCACAAAAAAGATTTCTGAAAAAAAATTGAAACAGACTTGTTTGCTTTTTTTGAGTTGTTTTTCTTTTTTTTTTTTTCCCTTTTTTTTTTTCCTTTTTTCTTTCACACCCCCCTCCCCTCCCCCCCCCCCCCCCCCCCCCCCCCCCCCAAAAAAAAGACAACAAAACCCCGCAGACACAAAAGTGACCAGAGCAAAAACCCCTTTCAAAACCAAAAAACCAAAAAAAAAACCCCAATCACCCCGCTGGGGGAAAATTGTTTTGGGTTTTCCCGTAAATTTTTTCGTTTTTGGGAGAAGGAAACAATGTTTTTTAGAGGGGGGTGAGCGGGGCTGAATTAAGGCTTAAACGGGTTTCTTTGATTCCTAAAAGGGTTTGGGGGGAAAAAAAAAAGGGGGGGAAGAAACCCTCCCTCTCTTTCTTCCTTCTTTCCCTGCCCTTTGCCAAGGTCGTTGGGGCCCGTTTTGCGTGCAAGGGGTTGTGTGGTTTTGTGAGATAAAGGTTTTAAAAACCCCTTTAAAGGAGTTTTTTGGGGGGTTTGGGGTGTGGTGCCGGCCCTCCCCCCCTTTTCCCTGCCTTTCTTTTCCCCTTTTGGCGGTCCGGTGAAGAAAATCGGGGATTTCCAAAGCGGAAACCCCCCCCCCCCCCCAACCCCCCCCCCCCCCCCTTTTTCTCTGCCCCCCTCCCCCTCTTCCCCCCCTTCCCCCCCCCCTACCAAAATTCCCTGAACCTCGGTTTTAAGAAAGTGTATTATTTGTACCTCGGTTTGGGACGGTGAGGGAAAACAACTGTACCGGATGTATGTAGACGCGTCCAGAACAGGCGCTTGTTTTATTGGGCCGGGCCCAAAAAATGTTTGAAAAAGTGTTTCGCCCTTATTACACATTTCAATTATTTTACCCAGTCAAAGTCTGAAAGTCTTCTGCAGAGCCGAAATTTTGTTGAAATTTTTTCTTTTTCTTTATTTATGCTTTTTTAACGAGAGTTGTGTGTGTGTTTTGGTGTGTGTGTGTGTGTGTGTGTGTGTGTGTGTGTGTTGTGGGTGGTGGGTGCGTGCGTGCGTTCGTGCGTGCGTGGGGTGGTGCGAGCGTGCGTGTGTGTAGTAGTGTGTGTGTGTTTTTTGCTGTGCGGGTGCACCGGAGAGGATGGAGAGAGAGAGAGAGAGAGAGGGGAGAGAGAGGAGGGGGGAGAGAGAGACCAAAAAGAGAGTGGAAAAGCGAAGTGGTTTGTAGTATGGAAGTAGCTTACTGAGTGGGTGGATTGTAGTCTTTTTTTTGTTTTACATTTTAGGGGTGTTTTTATGGCCCCCTGTTTGTATAAATTTGATGTGCTATTTTTAAAATTTCCAGACCCTATCGGAGTTTTTTAACGTTTTGTGTTCAATTTCTATCACAAAAAAGCGGCAAACTTTGATTTTTGTGTCCTGTGTGTGTGGGTGGTGTTGTGTGTGTGTGTGTGTGGGGGGGGTGGGGGTGTGTGTGTGTGTCCGTGGTGCGGAGTATGTCGGGGGTGTTTGTATGTGTTGTTGTGTTGGTGGGGGTGGTGGGGGTGGTGGTGGTATGGTGGTTGTGTGTGTTGTGTGTGTGGGTGTGTGTGTTGGGGTGTGTGTGTGTGGGGTGTGTTGTTTTTTGTTTTGTTGTTGTCTTAATTTAATTTTTTACAAAAGTGATTTGACAAAGGGGAAAAGGTTTTGAAAGAGGGGGAGCATGAGGAGGAGGTGGGTGGGTCATCTTGAAAATTATGCAAAAAAAAAACAAAAAAAAAAAAAAACAAAAAGCACATCTTTTCAAAAAAAAAAAAAAAAAAAAAAGAATAAAAAGGTTTGGGAAAGCCAACTTTAAATACTATTTTGAATATAACACAAAATATAACAATGTCCCATAGGAATGCGTTTTTAAAAACTTCGCAAAACAAACAACAAACTAAAATTTTAAGAATTGCAAGAGAACTTTTCAGAAAAAGCGGTAAAAAAGGGCTCAATTTTTGGTGTGTGTGTGTGTGTGTGTTGTGTGTGTGTGTGTTGTTTTTGGGGGGGGGGGGGGGGGTTTTTGGGGGTGTGTGTGTGTGTTTTGTGGGTGTGTGTGTGTGTTTTGTGTTTTTGGAAGAGAGTGACAGGCAAGAGAGGACGTGTGTTTGTGTGTGTGTGTGGTGTGTGTGTGTGTGTGTGTGTGTGTGTGGGGTGGTTTTGTGTGTTTGTGCGAATTTAAAGCAACAAAAGTGTTTTGGGTGGGGTTGGTTGTGTGGGTTTTGTGTGTGTGTGTGTGTGTTTGGTGTGTTTGGGGTGGGTTTTGTGTGTGTGTGTGTGTTTTGTGTGTGTGTGTGTGTGGTGGTGTTGGGGGGTGGTTTTTGTTTTTGGGGTGTGTGGTGTGTGTGGTGTGTGTGTGGGTGTGTGCGGGGTGGTGTGGGGTGTGTGTGTGTGTTGTGTGTGTTGTTGTGTGGGTGTGGTGTGCGTGGTGCGTATGGTGCGTGGTGTGTGTTGCGCTGTTGTGGTTGTGGACCGTAAGAATTTGTTACGACAGTTGCTATTATAGTGATTCATCAAAATTCTTTACAATTAAATTAGCAAAAGAAGTATTAAAAAATAAAGGAGTACAGGATATCTGGTTTTTAACCAAAAAATTAAACGCTCATATCTGTGGAAAATTGTTACAAAAAGGCCCCCTTGGATAATCTCAAGGGGGAAATTTAAAAAAAGAAACAAGACCCGGGAAGTTCTGGAAAATCACGTGCCCTCAAGTCGCAGGCAGTGGTTTTCCTTTTTGAAATATGCGCAGTAGAAAAGAATTGCTGGGTTTTTGAAACTTGCAAAAACTCGCAGATGGAAATTTTTTAATTTTGCGAAATTTTGTACGGAAAGCGTTTAGCTTGGCCCCGTAAACAGGGTTCAAGTTTTTGGTTTTTTTTTCAAGTCGTTTTCGTTGGCCAATTGATAGGTAATCTTTCCAATTTTTGTGTTGGGGTTGTGTGTGTGTGTGTGTGTGTGTGGTGTGTTGTGTGTGGTGTGTGTGGGGGTGTGGGTGTGTGTGTGTGTGTGTGTGTGTGTGTGTTGTGTGTGTGTGTGTGGTGTGTGGCGTTCGAGCGCCAGACAGAAACTGAGACTAAATGCCAGAATTTTTAAATATACACACCCATGAATAAGCACACATCAGATCGAACAACGGCAATTAACACGCAGCTCGCACGCGCACCACACACCACAACAACCAAAACACACAACACCCACCACACAACACAATAACACGACAACGGGGGGTTTTGTTTTTTTGCGATGAAAACGTGTTGTTCCAAGTCCGTATTGGCCATTTATAGGTCATAAAAACAGTAAAAAACGCCAGAAAAAAGAGAGAGAGGGATGTGGTGTGTGCGTAAAAATGGGAAGGAGGAAAAGGGAGGGGGGGGGGGGGGGGGGGGGGGGAGAAGAAGGCCTTTTGGGGAAACGGAAAAACTGGAAACGTTATCAATTTTTAAAAAAACCGTTTCACTAGCCCGGGTTCTTTAACACCCGAAAAAGGTCACATGACACCAACCTGAAAAAAAAAAGAAGAAACACACCGACAAGTAAAAACACCAACAAACAACGCGTCAACAAACAGCCAGTGCGCCCAGTGAAACCTGAGGTGGAGCCCGTTCAAATCAAAAGATCGTCTGTCGTGACTTCAGCTCTGTTGACGATTATAGCCCATTACCTAAGCAGACTGAAACAAGCCCACAGTGTGACTGTTCAGATATTCATGTAGAGAAACTTCTTCAAGCAAAAAAAAAAAAAAAAAAAAAAAAGTTCCAAGAACAAGATGATTGATAAATACTGAGGAGTTTTACTGAAAGAAACTATGTTCAGAAAGTTCCTTTCCCTCCATCCCATCCCAAATCCACCCCCCCATTCGCCTTTAAATCACTCCCGTTCCCTCCCCAAAACAAATAAAAGAAAAGGAAACAAACAAAAAAATACAACAACCCCCGTACCCCCGACCCACCCCACCCCTTCCCCCCCCCCCCCCCCCCCCCCCCCCCCCCCCCCCCCCCCCCCCTCCCGAAAAACACAAAAAAGAAAGAAAGAAAAACGCAAGTTGTTCTGAGTTCAGGTCGCACGTACGATGCGAATCGTTGATACAAAGGAATGGATCTGGACATCTGTTTGAGCAAAATGATTATAGAGGTTTGACGTAGGGCTGACCACGGGGCCCACGGAGGACTGAGCTCACAGAAGACAGACAAGGGAAGGGGACAAACAGATGAACAAAGCAGAGGACAAGCTGACAGGCACACGTACATGTGAAAACACACACACGCACACACGCGCGCGCTCGGCGCTACCTACTGCATACCAAAAAAAAAAAAAAGTAAGCAAATGAGGCAGCTGAAAAATGAAAAATCAAACTCCAGACGTTTAAGCTAGCAGAGCCCATGAAGGGCCGAACCAGTTCAATAATGTTGGTTTATTCCTGGGTTCATGAAAAACTGGTTATATTTTCCTTCTGTTAATACAATGTTTACTTAACTTGAGGAAGAGAGAGAGAGAGAGAGAGGAGAGAGAGAGAGGAGACAGAGACGGGGGACAGAGAGACAGACGGAGACAGACAGAGACAGAGACACGGAGAGGGAGAGAGAAAGAGAGAGAGAGAGAGAATCCGACACACCAGCCAGGCAGTTAGTCCTCATCACAGGCACATCACGGAACCCCCTTCAAGAACGGACACGGAACTGGAGTACTCAGCAGAGGTGAAAAAAAAAAAACAAACAAACAAATGATCAGACCATATCCAATTAACATCCACCAACACCCCCTCCTTCTTCCATCTCGTCTCCACATCTTCACACAATCACACATTCTGGAGCTCCCAAACAAAACGTTCGTTGGCTGCGGAGTCCGCTCACGGTCACGTGCATCCAGGGGAGGGAATGGAACACGAAAGGGGGAATGCTGACGTCATCACAGGAAACCACGTGACACCAGCTTCCAGGAGGAAGGACGGTGGGGAGAAGAACCTTGGCCGCTCTTTCTTCAGTCGGAGTTCATCAAGGTCCTGAACTCTGTAAGGCAAAAAGGAGAACGTTTTTTTTTTTTTTTTTTTTTTTCAAATATGTGTGTTTGTGAAAGGAGGTAGGGGGTGGGGGGGGGGGGGTAGAGGGGATGGGGTGGCGGTCGGGGAGGGGGTGATGCGTGAGTGTTTCTTCTTCAGTTATTCTTTCTCTGTCCCCATCTCTATCCTGTAACACACACACACCACACACACACACACACACACACACACACACACACAACACGTGCGCGCGGCGCGCACGCACGCACGCACACACACACACAAGTTCAGGCCGTCTTCATACCTTCTTGCTGCGCCTCCTCCCCACCCCTCCTACCGCTTCCCTCAACTCATAAACGTAGACACACTCTCATCCTCGCGCCCCCTCCCTTCCCACCTCACCACACGTACATAAAGGTACATAGAGGTACAAACCCACAAAGATCACACAACCATACCCTTCCTTTCTCTCCTCCTCCTTCTCCTCCCTCCCTTCGGCAGTCCTTCCTTCCATGAATCTCCCATCTCAATCTCCTCCCACCCCACCCCACCCCACTCCCCACCCACCCCCGCCCTAACCCCTACAACCCCGGGCGCAGCTCATTTGCGCGAATTTCAACTGGGTTTTGTTTATAATAAACGAGTACGGTAACTTTTGCTCCAATCACAGGCCCATCACTCCAAACGAATGCTACTTACGACACCAAACCGTCTAACAGAAATGCCAACACAGAACAAACACGGAGACATCGTCAAAAAAGGATGTTCCAAGCTTTCCCGATATACCCCGTACCTTGATTTTCTTTTGCACGCCCATAGATTTGCGCGACTCTATTCAGCTGATAACGTTTGACAAAGCACCCTTGCAAACCCCTTTCCGTTGGGCGACTTTGCGTAGCACTTGTCCCCTATCCACCAACGGGGTATCGGTCAGATCTCTTTTCAATCTTGCTTTACAAAGACTATCTGTACATGTCCTAAGCTCTGAAATGCTGGTCACTTTTTTTCTTTTTGACGAAAATGATAACCATAGATTGACAATGAAGAAGTTGGGGTTGTTGGTTTTTCCCTTGAGTACTTGCTCCTGTATACTGTCGCCTTTCAAATCTTTAATGAAAGTGAATAGCAAGTGACAATTTCGATGACTTTAGAAAAATGTGAGGCGTTTGAACCTTTGGAAAAAAAAAACACACGTCTGAACAGGAAACGCACTGACCAACAAAACCATCTCTCCTAAAAACGAGCGATATGCGATGGATTTATCTTCAGCCTTAATGCAGGCTTCTGCCCTTTAAGCTATATTTTTAAAAAAGTCATAATGGCGCATATCCAATGTCCGCTTGACAGAAAACGATCCTCGAAAGGATACGTTCCACATTAATCTGTTAGTACAATCGATTATTCTATTCAGTGAGATTCGCAGCACATGTAAATCCACTCAAAACGAGCCGTGCAACTGATATGCCCTCTACCACCCTCCAACCCTAATCTCCCTGCCCTCCTCCCACGCCCACCAACCATCATAATCCACGGTGCCACTCCCGTCCGTGTCGGTCTCGTTGATCATGGACTCGATCTCGTCCTCGGTGAGGTCATCTCCCAGGGACTTGAGGAGCCAACGGAGGTCTTCCACGGGAATCACGCCCTTGTTGTTTTTGTGTCCAGCACCCTGAAGGCCTCACGCATCTCGCGCTCGTCTTCGTCCTCGTGCAGCTTCAGTTCGAACAGCGGCTTGAACTGCTCCCAGTCAATGTAGCCCTGGGCTGTGGGAGAGTAGGGAAGGGAGGGAGGAGGCGGTATGGTGTGGAGAGAGAGAGAGAGAGAGAGAGAGAGGAGAGAGAGAGAGAGAGAGAGGAGAGAGAGAGAGAGAGAGAGAGATCATCGATAAATGCTGAACGGAAAAAATAGAGGCTTTTAATAATCTTGTAAATCACCATCAACCCATCCATCCATCCACCAGCCCTTCATCTATCTATCTATCTGTCTGTCTGTCTGTCTGTCTCTGTCGTGTCTTCTGTCTATCTGTCTATCTATCTATCTATCTTATCTTCTATCTATCTTTCTATCTAAGAGAGAGAGAGAGACAGAAAGAGAGCGAGAGAGAGAGAAAAAGAGTGATCTATCTATCTATCTATCTATCTATCTAAGAGTGAGAGGAGAGAGAGAGAGAGAGAGAGAGAGAGAGAGAGAGAGAGAGAGAGAGAGAGTAGGAGAAACAGAGAGAAAGAGAGTGATCATCGATAAATGCTGAACGCAAAAAATAGAGGCTTTTAAAAATCTTGTAAATTACCATCAACCCATCCATCCATCCACTTACCCTTCGTCTGTCTGTCTGTCTGTCTGTCTGTCTGTCTGTCTGTCTCTGTCTATCTATCTATCTATCTATCTATCTATCTATCTATCTATCTCAATGCAACAATGCAGCTGTCTGTCTGTCTGTCTGTCTGTCTGTCTGTCTGTCTGCAATGCATCAATGCAGCTGTCTGTCTGTCTGTCTATCATACATTGCAAATAAGTAATGCTTTGACTCAAATCCGGTCATAAACTGTGGTGCTTCGACTGACCTCGAATCATAAACATGCAGTGCTTTGATCGAACTCTGGTCATAAACATCTGATGCTTTGGTCGCATTTGATCATAAACATGTGACGCTTTGATTAAACACTGACCATAATCATGATGTGCTTTGGTTAAACACTGACCATAATCACGATGTGCTTTGATTAAACACTGAACATAACCACGATGTGCTTTGATTAAACACTGACCATAATCACGATGTGCTTTGATTAAACTCTGATCATAAGCACCTATTAATCAGAATGAGTGTGATTTTTGAAAAAACACATATAGTGCTCTAATCGAAGTCTGATCGTACGCATTGATTGCAATGATTTCTCGCTGGACAGCCGATGCGTAGAGCCTTGAAGGGATAGTGCCTGCGGCTGTGTGCGGAGTTGCCGGAATGACAGACGTCATAACATATACGCGAGTCAATGAATACAGAAGATTAGACAGAAAAAATAGTGTGGTACATGAAATTACATGTGTATCAGAGGGGCTCGTAGTCAAATACTTAGAGCGTTTTCACTGCGAAGCCGACAGTCGTGAGTTCGAACCTCTTGTGGGGTGGGATTTTCTCGGGTTGGAAAAGCATCTCTGTCCACCCAGCAGTAAGTGGGTACCTGGTTCAGTTCAGGGAAGGTTAAAGGCTGTGGAAGGAGAGGGGTGGGTCCTGCATTCCATTCCCTCGTGCCTCACACACAGTGAACCTCTACAAAGTTCACTGCTCCTACAGCCGATGACCTTAACTTTCTAGTATCCATTATGGAGGAATACATTTCAAATTTCAAAGCGAACTGACTTGAAGGCGGAAATTGAAGCAAATTTTAAAAAGAAAAGTTATCGCTTCCTCTGAACAAACTAGACAATCAGATTACAGGACAAAACACGATGCATTTTGACCGCTTAGGTCGTTTCAGGTAGAAGAAACACCATTTAGGACAATGAAAACGAAAAACGAACTATCACTTATCTTATATTCGGCGCAAAATGGACACCCACAAGAGACTTAAGTATTTTTTTTTCTTTCTTCGGTTTATATTGTCCTAAATGTTGTTTCTCTTATCTGAAGAAGACCTAGAAGGTCGAAATGCATCGTGTTTTTGTCTCGTAATCTGTTTGTCTGGTTTGTCCAGCAGAACCAGTAACGTTGTTGTTTTCTAATCTATACTGCTGTCCCCTGCTCACCGTCCTCGTCCACGGCGTCTGCCCACTCCTTCAGTTTGTCGTCGTTCACCTGCAGGCCCAAGGACTTGAAGACGTTGGCCAGCTCCTTGGTGGACACTGTGCCGTTGCCTTTCTTGTCGAACAGGTGGAACGTCTGGTTGGCGTCTGGAACAGTAAGCCCGTGCTGATTAGTGCTTCACACGCACGCACACGCATACACACGCTCACACGCACGCACGCACGCACGCATAAAACACACACACACACACACACACACACACACACACACACACACACACACACACACACAAGTTAACACTACTCTGATGGTTTTGTATTATCTTCTGAATTGTTCTCCATCATATGTATGAGGTACTCTTCTGTGTCGACTCAAAGTCAGCTGTATATGATTTCAGTAGATCAGGTTTCATCGTGAGACAAGTTCTCATTGTTCTTCTTCTTCTTCTCGATTGCCTATCACACTTGTAGACAGGATTCTGTAATGAATCTGGTGGTCCTCTGTAGGGCCTCCACAGACCCGTACAGCATGTCGTTGATGGGCACCGGCTGCGGCCATATCCTATCCCTCAGACACTGCAGGTCCCCGCAGTCCTGTAGAATGTGTTTTGTGGTTTGTTCTGCCTGCCCACATGTGCACATTGGGGATGGTTTCAGGTGCAGCTTGCGGTGTAGATGGGATGCTAGCCTGTTGTGCCCGGTTCTGAGTCGGTCATCTTTGAGATCAGTCATCTAATAGATTTTCTCCTTTTGATGAGCAGGGACGTTAACCTCTGTTGGGTGCCTTCACAAAAGGATTCCAATCTAATGAAATAGTCTGCATGCTAGCAAAATATCGATCATGCTTGCACTTTATATATTACACTATCCCTTATGGATAAAATACGTTTTACAGCATTAATGCTTGCTGGAAACGCTTAGAGAGAAGCAGCAAAAATTCTGGCAATGTTGTAACTACTCACACAAAGTAAGCCATCAACTGTTCTTTGAAAATATCTTCAGATCTCATTAAGTTAAAGTCACAACCCGCCAAATATCAGATAAAGATCTTTGATAAATAAATTCAAACTTGCTAATATTAAAACAAGTTAAACTTTTATGATAAAAAAATGCTCTGGAAAAGTCTCAAATGATCATACACTTTTTAATTGCAGGCATTTTTCTGGGACTTCTGTAGATTTAAAAAAAAAAATTTAATAACCTTGTTTCCATCTGTCACACTGCTTTAGCATTAACTCAAGCCCGGTCCGTTGTTACCTGTAGTGAGGTTTGATTGTTTTAACATTTTGCTAGAATTACTTTGAGTTGATATTTCATTTGAATTTTCTGTATTGTTACTCATGTTGACTTGATTTGCTTTCTTTCTTCTCTTCTTCTTTGTTTTACCTTGTTTTGTTTTCTTTGTATTCTTGTTCAATATCACAAAATGTGAATAGGCACTAAATTGAAGGACACACATACACACACAACACACACACACACACACACACACACACACACACACACACACACACACACCACACACACACACGCACTCACACACACGCACTCGCACTCACACACAACACACACACCACACACACACACACACACACACACACACACACACACGCACTCACATACACACACACACA
>CM031596.1:89970036-89987536 GCA_018398815.1 Conus ventricosus
TACCTGTAGGGCTGCAGTGCCATTGCCCAGCGCAGCACTCTGCTGTTTTCAGCTGCGCCTTTGTGCTGAGTCTCACGCTGAATATATTTGCGGAGAAAATTCGCATGGAAAAGTTTTGGTTTCCCATTCACCTCAATTCGGTAATCCCGATCTACCTTTTCAATGATGGTGAATGGTCCTTTCCAATGCATCAGCAGCTTGTTGTGATCCGTGGGAAGCAGTAACAGGACTTGATCTCCCACCTTGAGGGATTGCTTCCTCACCTTCCTGTCATATTGCTTCTTCTGAACGACCCTAGCTCCTGCAAACTTTCCTTTGCAACCTTACATGTCTCATACCTGTGCCCACCTTTGGAACAGGGCGAGATTGGGCCAATCAGATCAACAGCCACTCTCCTGAATGGTGTGTCAATTAAAGGGGGATGTTTAAGAGGCGCCTTCCTCTTCACCCCTCTTGTGGCTGACCTTTGACACACATCACATGACATGCAGAACTGCTTTATGTCTGCCATTGCCCCTTGCCAATGAAAATCATCAAAGATTCGGTCAGCTGTTTTGCTGGTGCCGAGATGACCCGCCATGAGCGACTCGTGACCCACTGACATGACAGTGTCACGATAACATGCTGGTACCTCTAACTGAGTTGTCACCTTGCCTGTCTTCCCCTTGGTGAACACTCGGTACAACAGCCCGCCTTTCACCAGAAATTCTTTCTCACCTCCTCTAACCACCTGTTTCTCTCCACCTCTTGCCAACTCCCAAGACTTCACGAGCGAAGGGTCTTGTTCCTGCGCTGCCCTAAACTCATCAGGCGACACATCTATGCCTGACTTCCTTGCTGGAACAACTAACAGTTTATCAACCTTTTTCCTCCTTCTTGCTCTGTGTTTGAACTGCTGCCCCTGTAGCAGTCAATAACTCAGGATCCCCTGGATCCCTTGCACCTGAATATTTCCAATGATCAAATCATAAAGGGGTTTCTCCATCACCAGCGCAGACAACTCGCCTGAGAAGTAAGGGGTACGTACTTCTATCTTGGCAACTGGAAACTCCCTCACAGTGCCATCGATTAGAGTACAGGTCTGGATTTGCCCTGTCAAATCCCCTTTCTCGACCAGCGTTGTTCTTACTACACCACATGAACAACCAGTGTCCCGTAAACACTTTCACCCTCTGCTGGCCGATCCACCCTTCTTCCACTGATAATGAACCACTCAGCCTAGTCCCCTCCATCCCTGACACTGACTGCTGTCCAGTGCTAGCCATAGGCTGCACTCTACCCTCTTCAGATTGGATCCCTTTTGGTTCCACTGCAGGTCGTTTCCCCTGGCGACCCTTATCAACCTCTTGCAAGGCTGCTGCCTTCTGGAACCTCATGCGACATTCCCTCGCCACATGTCCCTTCTTGTGACAAATGAAACACCTATTGTCCCTTTGTCCTCCTTTCTGCCCCACCACTGGGTTTGCAGACTTTGCAGAAAACTCCTCTAGTCTCCTTGCACTCTTCTCACCTGTGCCTGGCACCTGTTTCTCCTGCACCTTAGTGCCCAAACGTGCCTCCCTGTACACCTCTGCTAACTTCAGCAACTCTCCTGCTGTCTCTGGCTGTCTCTCTTTCAAATGTATAGTTAACTCTGGACTGCAACCTGACAAAATCTGTTCTTTCATAACCAGCTCTTTCAATTCAGCGAACTCCTTTCTCGTACCACTCAACTCTAACCATTTATCAAAATAGTGATCTAAACGTGCACCAAACTGAGTGTACGTTTCACCTGCTTGTAGTCTAGCTGATCGAAATTTCTTTCTAAACCCCTCCTCTGTGAGGTCAAATCCCTTCATCAAAGATTCCTTCACAACACCAAAATCAGATTGTTGGTCTGCTGGTAATGCAGTGAAAATCTGTAATGCCTTACCCGTCAATAGCGCTGACAAAATGACTGCCCATTCTTCTGAAGGCCAACCCTGACTAGTAGCAAACGTTTCAAAACGACTGATGTACGCATCAATCGAATCTGTTCCTTCAGAGAATTTTGGCAACTTTGGTCGCGGGGCATAACTGCGCACAGGGTCACTGGAAACTGAACTACCATCATCGGTGGTCTCCCTCTGTAGTCTCACTCTCTCTAACTCTAATTGAATCCTTAATCTTTCTGTCTCCTGCTTTATTCTTTCTGTTTCCTGCGTTTCGCTAGCCTGATTAGCCTGAATCCTTAATCTTTCTGTTTCCTGCGTTTCGCTAGCCTTAGTCTTTCCTGCTCTGCTAATGCTATTTCTACTGCGACACGGCGTCTTTCTGCTCGCTCATCTCTTTCCATCTTTTGTTGGGTTTCAAAGAATGCTCCCAACTCTTCTCCGAGTAGCCTAAATCACGAGCGACGCTCACAAGTTGTTCAATAGGGGTGTTCTTTTCTTCCGCCATTATATCTTCTTTTCTTTTTCTTTTTTTTTTAAACAAGATTTTATTACTACGACAGCCAAACTGGTGGTAACCGACACGAGTGACGCAATAGCACAATCCTATGAATGATAATATTAGCTTGGGAGAACGTAATTAGTTTTTATAAGACGCCTAGCGCCTGACCCAACTATGAGAGCGAATTATAGGCAATCTGTGCGAAATAAGTACTCTGGGGCTGAAATGCCAAGCCTAGTGTTAACTATCTTGGAAGCAATGCCAAGCCTAGTATTTAACTATCTTGGAAACATACAGTAAGACACTACCTTGTCTTAGGATTACAATACTTGAATCCCACCCAGCTTCCTCTCTGAGAAGTTGAACAATTATAATAAATGGGCCAGAATATCCTGGCAGGCTCGCCAATAAATTGTCAACCTCGGGGTATGTCAGTGGAGGAAGGACTAGCGCACAGCCCAAACACACTCACAGCTTGCTTACAATCTCATTCATATATCATGCATTCGTCACATCAAACCACTAGTAAAGTCTATAACTTTACTACACATGATCATGGAAAGAAACATCAATGCATATGGAGTCAAACAAAATAAAACATTCTCTCTTTCCTTGAACTTCACAAAACCATTTATCTAAATCATCATTAACTAACCCAGGTATAAATGGATTTCTACTTTACCTGGCCAGGTGTTCTTAACTATTTACGAATCACTGTCTTTCCTTTTCTTCTTTTCTTTCTTTTCTTTTCAACTGTCACTTTCACAAAACACCAGTCACGACACAACTGCTGGCACTGGTCAGGTTGGACTGCTGGCACTGGTCAGGTTAGACCGCTGGCGTTGGTCAGGTTGGACTGCTGCTGAAAGTGGCGCTGCCAGGTATGAGGTCGAACCCCGGTTCAGGTTGAATAGTGACTATCAGACATCGATCTGTTCTCCTTTCTTTCTTCCTGCATTAACGCATTGCACTCTCTCTTTCTCTCTTCTAGTTGCTCTATCAAATGGACATGGTTGCTTTTCTTTTCTCTTTTTTTTTCCTTTTCTTTTTTCTTCTCTTCATCAGTTAGCAACTCTCTCTCTCCACATCTCTCCTTAGTCCTCCCTCTGCAGACCTTCTATGGTGCTAATGCTACAGCTCGGTTCTCTTCACTCCTCCTCTCATCTCTCTGCTTTTCTCTCATCAGAGCTTACACCCAGAACCTCTTCCTCCCTCTCTCTCTCTGTTCGTTCTCCCTTTCCTCTCACTCACGCATTCCTATCTTATCCTAAACCCATCTGTCCAAGGGTGAGCACCATTGGTCAGCACTTTCCCGCCTTATACTTGAGGTTGCCTCCCCTCTCATTTCATTGGATATGTAAATCATGACAGTCACATCTACTGCTTGCTCTCTGTGGTGGTCAATGGTCATTTAATTAATTAGCTAGATTTCACCCCCACTACACAGTACCTTCCCCCTCCTCCCTTTCCGGCGACGTCCGGCTTAATTGTGGGCACTGGTCCTACAAATTGGCTGGATGAGTCTGGCCCAGGCGCCGAGATCCGTCTGGGCAGACATCGAGGCGTCGGTCAAGCTACTTAGTCTGTCTGGCTGGACCGTACTGTCTCCGTGGAGCCTCTCCGCTATGCTTAATTGGCTGGACCCGACACATGAGGCCGTCTGCCTGGCGCCAGGATATTTGAGTTGGAGCTTATGTCCAAACAAACTGGCTGGCGACTGACCACGACTTCGGTTTTTCTTTTTCTGTCTGTGACAACGTCCTAGTGATAATATAATCACCGCACGCTTTAGAGTCATCCAGCTTGGAGCTGATGTTCAAAATACCGACAAAGTTCGCGGCGCCAGCAAGCCCTTTATCAGGTTCCATTTGAACGACAAAGTGTCTGCTGTGTGTCACAGTCAGGATCACTCAAGGAAGATGTGAAGGCACTGCCTGATTTTCCCTGGTGCTCGCTCTGAATCTGGGAATATAATTAACGGAATGCCAAAACAACAACGAACCCTTTCCTCTACCCTATCAGCTAACACATGCATGAGCGGGAATACACACACACACACACACACACACACACACACACACACCACACACACACACACACACACACACACATACGCGCGCGCGCGCGGCGCGGAGAGAGAGAGAGAGAGAGAGAGAGAGAGAGAGAGAGAGAGAGAGAGAGAGTCAGCATACATCAAGACTCACTTCACACACACACGCGCGCGCGCGCGCGCACGTGCGAAACAAAAAGAAAGGCCTACGTCAAAAGTTTCCTCTCAGCTAAAAACGTAGCCCATGTACATCTTGTTTACAAATAATCCTTATTTATTTTAGGCCAGACAAAACATCGTCACTAGCACTTACATGACTCAAAGTCTGGTTCTTTCATCCTATTAGCTGAAATGCGCGTACACCCGCAGCGAAAGCCCTGATTTCCGCGAGTTGCCTCCCTTTCAGACAAACCTTTAGTTCACCACCATAATTGGAGATAGTTCACGACCATAATTGGGGATACATCAGTTCACCTCAGTTCTTGTTGTTTATAGCCCAGCCGACCGCAAAGGGCCATATAATGGCTGTCACCTCGTCACAGCCACTGTTTATATATACTGACTTCCATAAAAAACACGAAAGCAAAACAAGCTGAAGGTTAGGGCGAATTTTATTGGTCACAATTGTACAGAGTGGAAGTGAGAATTCAACGTGATTTGATTCATTACACCGTAATGTGTGAAAATGTCATCAGCAATATGTCTTTGTGTGGAAAATCCAAGGTCACGTGACAAACCAGCTTGAAGTCCTAATACCGTGTGTGGCCACCATTTGCATGGACAACTGTTTGACACCTGCGGCTCACTGAGTGGACCAGGTGGTTGATGCGTCCCCTTGGCACACCAGCCCACACATGGACGATGGCCTGGTGAAGTTGAGCCGCTGTTGCTGGTCGTGGACGCAGGAGGTCCAACCGTCTGCCAAGTTCATCCCAAAAATGTTCTATTGAGTTTAAATCGGGACTGAGGGCTGGCCAGGGCAGCACATTGACGTTGTTATGCTGAAGAATTTGCTGGGTGGCCCTGGCTGTGTGTGGTCTTGCATTGTCCTGTTGGAATGTCCAGTTTGGGTGTTGCGCAAAAAAAGGAACGACATGGGGTCTGAGCACCTGGTGGATGTAGCGCTGTGCATTGACACCCTGTCCGCGACCAGGACCAATGTTCTGAAAGATGACTGGTCCTATGGCGTGGTTAATGCCAATTGCACCCCATATCATAACGTTCAGGCCTCCCCAGGGGTTCCGCTCTACCACACAGGAGTCAGCATAGCGTTCACCAGGTCGACGCCATATTCTGATACGACCGTCAGCCATGTCAATACAAAAACGGCTCTCATCTGAGAACAGTATGCGTCCCCACTGCTGCCTGCGCCAGTTGATTCGGGCTTGTGCCCACTGCAGCCTGTCCTGCCGGTGTCTTGGTGTCAGTACCGGACCTCTGTGAGGATGCCTACATGCCAGCCCGTTCTCCTGAAGACGCCACCGCACAGTGTTGAGGCTGATTCGTTGCTGGAGATTCCCAGGCACCTGTCGAGCAGTGTTTGCGGCTGTTTGCCGCCTGTCCCGCAGATGGGTTCGAACAAAATGGCGATCCTCTCTTGGTGTGGTGACCCGAGGGCGGCCTGGCCGGGGACGATCATCAGTGGTACCAGTGACTCGCATGCGGTGCTGCAGACGATAGATGGTTGAGATGTGGACGTTAAAGATGTTGGCGACCTGCCTGGCATCCACACCAGCCTCCAGATGGCCTAGGGCACGATTGCGTTCCTCTGCTCGTAGTCTTGGCATCTCTGTAGCGCTCAGACGGCAAGTCGTTTTCTGAACCTTGTAGCGCGGCTTTATAAAGGCTGCATGTCTGCGTACTTGTCGCTGGTTAACTTTGCTCTGCATGGTGTGCACGTGCCTCACATGCAGCAACCAGTTTGCCATTTTTGTTGACCCTCCAATGCCGGGAATGATGTGTTGCTCACACAATTTTTTCACTGCACGTGAGTCTTGGACCCAAGCAACTTGCCACAATGGTTCAATATTGTATATTCACCCCTTTTCACCCGAAAAATAGCCTTTCAATTTTTCGCGTTTTTTATGGAAGTAAGTATATAATGTTTGAAAAAAAAATCATGTAACCTCAACTCATTAAAGCAGATGGTCTAAAACCACGCTGAAATTGCTTTGGAATCGTTCTGTTCCGTAACATTTTTGACGAGATGAAAAATGTAAATTTATCTCTTTTTAAGGAGCTCAAAGATCACATCGGCTGGGACATCTCTGAAGAAGGTTTTCACGTTGCTTGCCGACATCATGTAGGTCCCAAGACTGCACAAGAATATGATGTATAGTGAGTGAGTGGTACATCACAAGCAGTGCACCAGCGCGCCTGGCAGTGTTTCTGGCAAAGTGCCAAATATGAAGTTGGACGACTTTTCGCGGCTTGGTTATCAGCCAGGTTAATCTATTTTAGTCATGAATTCAATGATAATTCGTACACACACATAGGCCTACACATACGCACGCGCACGCGCGCTCGCTCGCGAAAGCGCACGCGAGCGCGTGCACACACCCTCAGAGAGAGAGAGAGAGAGAGAGAGAGAGAGAGAGAGAGAGAGAGAGAGAGAGAGAGAGAGAATCGAAAAGAGGATACGTATCTATGTACACACACACACACACACACACACACACACACACACACACACACACACACACACACATACACGCATACAATATGTGTGTGTGTGTGTGTGTGTGTGTGTGTGTGTGTGTGTGTGTGTGTGTGTGTGTGTGTGTGTGTGTGTGTGGAGAGAGAGAGAGAGAGAGAGAGAGAGGAGAGAGAGAGAGAGAGAGAGAGAGAGAGAGAGAGAGAGAGAGCATAACCAACGTGTGAATCACATGGCTGATGTCAGCGAAATATTCAAAAATGTCAGTGCCACAGCATGAATTCTATCCACCCTCACTGAATTCTAATTTAAAACAAAAAGAAGAAGAAAAAGAAAGAAAGAAAGAAAGAAAAGAAAGAAAGAAAGAAAGAAAGACGCAGATTAGTTCTCTGCTTTCACACGATGCAGGAAGATCCTACTCAGGCCGGGAGATGAAGACAGAGTAGAGTGAAAAGAGTGCTTTAGCGTCTGTGGCAGATTACTGACGACTTGATTCACTCTGTGTTCTATAGCCTGTACGATCGCGATTCAGAAAGGACGGTACGTGTGTGTGTGTGTGTGTGTGTGTGTGTGTGTGTGTGTGTGTGTGTGTGTGTGTGTGTGTGTGTGTGTTTTGTTTGGTTGGTTGGTTGGTTGGTTGCTTCTTACGGACTTTTGATGGCGATTCCAAGCTATAGATATCCAGATGGGGATTCCAAGCAATGCCATTTATTGGAGATTTAAAGCTATGTCCATTTGATGGCAATTAAAACTTCGGTCATTTGACATCGATTAAAAGCCTTGACCTACTAATGACAATTAAAAAGCCATGGCTTTTTGATGGTGAACCAAAGCTATGGCCTTTTGACGGTCATTAAAAATTGTGGCCTTTCATGGTGATTTAAAGCTACGTCATTCAGATGGTCGGTCAAAACTATGGCCTTTCATGGTGATTCGAAGCGCTGGCCTTTGGGTGACTATGGCTTCTTGGTGGTGAGTTTAAAACTATGGCTTTTTGTGGCGATTCAAAGGCACGGCCTTTGTTAAAGATTCAAAGCAATGGTCTTTAGATGGTGATTCTAAACCATGGCCTTTTGACAGTGAGTCAACGCTATGGTTTAAGATGGTGATTTAAATTCAATTCTAAGGCCTTTAGAGGGTGGTTCAAAGCTATGATCTTTAGATGGTGATTCAGTGCTATGGCCTTTCATCGTGATTCAAAGCTATGGCCTTTAGATGGTCATCCAAAGTTTCGACCTTCAGAAGGTGAGCTAAACTGTGGCCTTTGATGGTGATTTAAAACTATGCCCTTTAGACGGCGATTCAAAGGTATAGCCTTTAGATGGTGATTCAAAGCCTTGAGATGTTAATTCCAGCTATGGCCTTTAGATGGTGATTCAAAACCATGGCCTTTAGATATTGATTCAAACCTATGGCCTTGAGATGGCGATTCAAATCTATGGTCTTTGATGGTGGTTCAGAGCTATGATCTTTGGATGGCGATTCAAAGCTTTGGTCTTTGGATGGCGATTCAGAGCGACGGTCTTTGGATGGCGATTCAGAGCGACGGTCTTTGGATGGCGATTCAGAGCGATGGTCTTTGGATGGCGATTCAGAGCGACGGTCTTTGGATGGCGATTCAGAGCGACGGTCTTTGGATGGCGATTCAAAGCTATGGTCTTTGGATGGCGATTTAAAGCTATGGTCTTTGGATGGAGATTCAAAGCTATGGTCTTTAGATGGTGATTCAAAGATATGGCCTGTAGATGGCGATTCAAAGCTTTGGCTTTTGATGGTGATTCAAAGGTACGGCATTTAGGTAGTGATTCAAAGATATGGCCTTCTGACGTTGATTCAATTCTAAAGCCTTTAGATGGTGATTCAAAACTATGGCCTTCAGATGGTGATTCAAAGCTATGGCCTTTAGATGGTTATTCAAAGCTATGGCCTTCAGATGGTTATTCAAATCTATAGCCTTCAGATGGTGATTAAAAACTATGGCCTTCAGATGGTGGTTCAAAGCTATGGGCTGTAGGTGGCGATTCATAGCTATGGCCTTTAGATGGTGATTCAAAGCTATGGTCTTTGGATAGTGATTCAAAGTTATGGCCTATAAATGGTAACCCAAAGCTATGGCCTTTAGATAGTGATTCAAAGCTATGGTCTTTAGATGGTAACTCAAATCTATGGTCTTTAGGTGGTGATTCAAAGATATGGCCTTTAGGTGGTGATTCAAAGCTATGGCTTTCTGACGTTGAATCAATTCTAAGGCCTTTAGATGGTGGTTCTAAGCTATGGCCTCCAGATGGTGATTCAAAGCTATGGCCTTCAGATGGTGATTAAAAGCTATCGCCTTCAGATGGTGATTCAAAGCTATGGGCTGTAGGTGGTGATTCAAAGCTGTGGCCTTTAGATGGTGATTAAAAGCTATGGCCTTTAGAACGTGATTCAAATCTAAGGTCTGAAGATAGTGATTCAAAACTTGAGGCTTTGAAACGGTCAGTTAACCTGTGGCATTTGATGGTGATTCACAACTATGGATTTTAGATGGAGACTCAAGCTACAGTCTTTCGATGGTGATTCAAAGCTATCACCTTTAGATGGTGATTCAAAGCTATAGCCTGTAGATGGTGATTGGAAGCTAGAGCCTTTGGATGATAACTCAAAGCTACATGGCATTAGGTGATGATTCAAAGCTATGGCCTTTAGATAGTGATTCAAAGCTATGGCCTTTAGATAGTGATTCATAGCTATGGCCTTTAGATAGTGATTCAAAGTTTCGGCCTATAAATGGCAACCCAAAGCTATGGCCTTTAGATAGTGATTCAAAGCTATGGCTTTTAGATGGTAACTCAAATCTATGGTCTTTAGGTGGTGATTCAAAGCTATGGCCTATAAATGGTAACCCAAAGCTATGGCCTTTAGATAGTGATTCAAAGCTATGGCTTTTAGATGGTAACTCAAATCTATGGTCTTTAGGTGGTGATTCAAAGATATGGCCTTTAGATTGCCGATTCAAAGCTATGGCTTTTGATGCTGATTCAAAGGTACAGAATTTAGGTAGTGATTCAAAGCTATGGCCTTCTCACGTTGATTCAATTCTAAGCCCTATAGAGGGTGGTTCAAAGCTATGGCCTTCAGATGGTGATTTAAAGCTATGGCCTTTAGATGGTGATTCAAAGCTATGGCCTTCAGATGGTAATTACAACGTATGGCCTTCAAATTGGTGATTCAAAGCTATGGCCTTCAGATGGTGATTCAAAGCTATGGCTGTAGGTGGTGATTCATAGCTATGGCCTTTAGATGGTTATTCAAAGCTATGGCCTTCAGATGGTGATTAAAAGCTATGGTCTTCAGATGGTGGTTCAAAGCTATGGGCTGTAGGGGGGGATTCATAGCTATGGCCTTTAGATGGTGATTCAAAGCTATGGTCTTTGGATGATAACTCAAAGCTATGATCTTTAGGTGATGATTCAAAGCTATGGCCTTTAGACAGTGATTCAAGTTACGGCCTATAAATGGTAACCCAAAGCTATGGTCTTTAGACAGTGATTCATAGCTATGGCGTTTAGATGATGATTAAAAGCTATGGCCTTTAGATAGTGATTCAAAGTTAGGGCCTAATAAATGGTAACCCAAAGCTATGGCCTTTAGATAGTGATTCATAGCTATGGCCTTTAGATTATGATTCAAAGCTATGGCCTTTAGACAGTGATTCAAAGTTACGGCCTATAAATGGTAACCCAAAGCTATGGTCTTTAGATAGTGATTCATAGCTATGGCCTTTAGATGATGATTCAAAGCTATGGCCTTTAGATAGTGATTCAAAGTTATGGCCTATAAATGGTAACCCAAAGCTATGGTCTTTAGATAGTGTTTCATAGCTATGGCCTTTAGATGATGATTCCAAGCTATGGCTTTTAGATAGTGATTCAAAGTTACGGCCCTATAAATGGTAACCCAAAGGTATGGCCTTTAGATAGTGATTCAAAGCTATGGCCTTTAGATGGCAACTCAAATCTATGGTCTTTATGTGGTGATTCAAAGATATGGCCTTTAGATGCCGATTCAAAGCTATGGCTTTGATGCTGATTCAACGGTACGGCATTTAGGTGGTGATTCAAAGCTATGGTCTTTGGATGGCGATTCAAGCTATGGTCTTTGGATGGTGATTCAAAGCTATGGTCTTTAGATGGTGATTCAAAATATGGCCTTTAGATGGTGATCCACAATTATGGCCTTTAGATGGCGATTCAAAGCTTTGGCTTTTAATGGTGATTCAAAGGTACGGCATTTAGGTAGTGATTCAAAGCTATGGCCTTCTGACCTTGATTCAATTCTAAAGCCTTTAGATGGTGATTCAAAGCTATGGCCTTCAGATGGTGATTCAAAGCTATGGCCTTTAGATGATTATTCAAAGCTATGGCCTTCAGATGGTTATTCAAAGCTATAGCCTTCAGATGGTGATTAACAACTATGGCCTTCAGATGGTGGTTCAAAGCTATGGGCTGTAGGTGGTGATTCATAGCTATGGCCTTTAGATGGTGATTCAAAGCTATGGTCTTTGGATAGTGATTCAAAATTATGGCCTATAAATGGTAACCCCAAAGCTATGGCCTTTAGATAGTGATTCAAAGCTATGGTCTTTAGATGGTAACTCAAATCTATGGTCTTTAGGTGGTGATTCAAAGATATGGCCTTTAGGTGGTGATTCAAAGCTATGGCTTTCTGATGTTGAATCAATTCTAAGGCCTTTAGATGGTGGTTCTAAGCTATGGCCTCCAGATGGTTGATTCAAAGCTATGGCCTTCAGATGGTGATTAAAAGCTATGGCCTTCAGATGGTGATTTAAAGCTATGGGCTGTAGGTGGTGATTCATAGCTATGGCCTTTAGATGGTGATTCAAAGTTACGGCCTATAAATGGTAACCCAAAGCTATGGCTTTAAATAGTGATTCAAAGTTATGCCTTTTAGATAGTAACTCAAATCGATGGTCTTTAGGTGGTGATTCATAGCTATGGCCTTTAGATGGTGATTCAAAGCTATGGCCTTTAGATAGTGATTCAAAGTTACGGCCTATAAATGGTAACCCAAAGCTATGGTCTTTAGATAGTGATTCATAGCAATGCCTTTTAGATGGTAACTCAGATCGATGGTCTTTAGGTGGTGATTCAAAGATATGGCCTTTAGATGCCGATTCAAAGCTATGGCCTTTAGATGCCGATTCAAAGCTATGGCTTTTGAAGCTGATTCAACGGTTCGGAATTTAGGTAGTGATTCACAGCTATGGCCTTCTCACGTTGATTCAATTCTAGGCCTTTAGAGGGTGGTTCAAAGCTATGGTCTTCAGATGGTGATTTAAAGCTATGGCCTTTAGATGGTGATTCAAAGCTATGGCCTTCAGATGGTGATTAAAAGCTATGGCCTTCAAATGGTGATTCAAAGCTATGGCCTACAGATGGTGATTCAAAGCTATGGGCTGTAGGTGGTGATTCATAGCTATGGCCTTTAGATGGTTATTCAAAGCTATGGCCTTCAGATGGTGATTAAAAGCTATGGCCTTCAGATGGTGGTTCAAAGCTATGGTCTTTGGATGATAACTCAAAGCTATGATCTTTGGTGATGATTCAAAGCTATGGCCTTTAGACAGTGATTCAAAGTTACGGCCTATAAATGGTAACCCAAAGTTATGGCCTTTAGATAGTGATTCAAAGTTACGGCCTATAAATGGTAACCAAAGTTATGGCCTTTAGACAGTGATTCAAAGTTACTGCCTATAAATGGTAACCCAAAGTTATGGCCTTTAGATAGTGATTCAAAGTTACGGCCTATAAATGGTAACCCAAAGCTATGGCCTTTAGATAGTGATTCAAAGTTACGGCCTATAAATGGTAACCCAAAGTTATGGCTTTTAGATGGTGACTCAAAGCTTTGGCTTTTTGATAATGTTTCATAGCTATGGCCTTCAGCATGGCATTTCAAAGCTAAGGCCATTTGATGCCTATTCAAACCTTTGTTTTTCCATGGCAGTTCAAACTCAAGTATCAGTTTGGATACTTTAAAGATATGGCCTTTCACGACTTTTCATAGCTATGGCCTTTTGAAGATCATTTGAAGCTATGGCCGTTTCATAATACATTTGAAGAAATAGCCGTTTCATGATTTAAGGTCATTTGCAGCTAAGGCCCTTCCATGACTATTTAAAGCTATAGCTATGAACGTTCCATTGCCATTTAAAGCTTTGGCCGTTTCTTGATCATTTAAAGCTAGGGCCGTTTCATGATCATTTATAACTGCTGCTACGACCGTTTCACGTCTACTTAAAGCACTAGCCTTTTCACTACCGTTTGGTGATCATTTGAAAATACTGTCGTCTGATGCCGATTTCAAGCTGAATATGGATATATAACCCTCTTGGCTGAAAGGTATGTACTTTGATATTTTGATACAATGGCAATGATCGATGGAAAAATTCAACCAGTCTGTTCAAACTGCTGTGAATAATGCTGACGAATAATATCACGGTTCGCTTGGTCCTTACCGCCACTGAGCTGAATAAACAACTCCATCTTTCTGCTCAGTAATCAGTTGAAGGAGTCATAAAAGGGTTTGCATGAAAACCCGTAAAGGTACACGCAGCCCCGGCCGCGCGCCCACACACCACACCCACACCCCAACCCCCCACCACCCCCCAAAAACCCCCCACACACAAAACGCCCCTCCACACCCACGCCAGAACACACCGGTGAGACCCCGGACCCCTAGGAGGATGCAGGGGAAAAGGAGAGAGAGAAGAGGAAGAGGAGAGAGAGGAGGAGAGAGAGGGAGAAGGGAGAGAAGAGAGAGGGCCCCCGAACGAACAAAACAAAGAAATTTGTTTAATGAGGGGAAAAAGAATAAGACATAGAGGCTTTTTTGCATTTGCCCTAAAAATGAAAAAAAAACATTTAAAAACCAAAAGCACCCCCCACCCCCCAACCTTTAAAACCAAACACCCACTTCGAAAAAACCTTTCAAAGCAAAAATAAAGCAAAAACAATAGCATGAATGATTATGATTAAAAAGAAAACTTTTTTTCAATTTTTAAACACCCTGCGACTATATACATATGCATTGTCAAACATTACTTATCGAATAGCTGAAAAAAATAGAAAACAGAAACAATAATCACAAAAATAAATCCCCATGATAGTAAAAAAATATTTAAACCCAAAAATCTGTTCGGAAGGGGGGTTTTAACCAATTTTTTTCCCCCTCCAGATCGCAAGCAAATTCCCCCTTTCCTCCTATCCCGTGTTCTTGCAAACAATCATCCCCGCCCCCCGTAAAAAACACCCACCTCACCCGTTACCCTCCGTTCCCCCAAACCCAACCCCACTCAAAAAGAGAGAGAGAGGAGGAGAGAGAGGCCGGACATAAAAAACAAATTTCATTACCTAAGGATCAGGAGATAATGTTCGTATTGGTCTAAGGGGTGTTTGATATTTTTTTTTAAAATCGGGGCTTGTTTTTACATCGAGAGAGAGAGAGGAGAGAAAGAAGAAGGGGGAGAGAGAAGAGAGAGGGGGAGAGGGGGGGGAGGAGGAGAGAGAGAGAGAAGGGAAAAAAACACCGCGCACGCCCACGCAACATACGTTGCTCCGGCCACCCCAGGCCCTTCAGAAAGAGAGAGAGAGGGGAGAGAGGGGGAGGGGACGGAGGAGGAGAGAGGAAGGGGAGAGAGAGAGAGAAGAGAGAGAGAAGAAGAACAGGGCGCAGACAGCAGACAGATAGGACACAGAGATCGTCGTTCCCCAACACACGCGAAGATGGAAAAACAGCACAAAAGCAGCCCTTTTAAAGTTTCAAAACCCCCAAAAACCCGCCCTGTACATTATAGCAGTAAGAACCAGCCACTCCCATGTTGCTCCCGAAACTGCTGTGTCAACTTCTTCCAACCCAAAAAAAACGCACCAACAGACAGTAAGCTGACACACAAGTCCAACAGCTAGGAGTAGGCCTACAGAGATGGAGAAGAAAACGAACTCGCTCGCTCTCTCGTGCAGCCGGGCCAACCGAACAGCCCCCCCAAGCGAGCAGCAGCAGCAGCAGCGGCAGCAACAGCAGAGCACAGGCAGAAAAAGGGGAAAGGAAAGATTATCCGTCCGTACTTCCGTGCAGTCAGTCAGTCAGCGCTTTGGCACTCTCATCTCTCTTCCTTATGCTGCCGTAATTGTGTGCACGGGGCGTTGCGTCCACTGACTCGCACGGGCAGGTAAAAAAGGCAGGCACATCAGCATTCCGCAGCAAGCATACGTCTTTTTGTCGTATGCTCATATCATGTAGCCGCTGGCGAAATGTACGAGTCTGTGAGAACGCGCCATTATTTTCTTTTATTCATCATCATCATCATCATCATTATTATTATTATTTTAAATATTTTTTAAATATTATTATTATTATTATTATTATTGTTATTATTATTATTATTATTATTTTTATTATTATTATTATTATTATTATCATTATTATCATCATCATCATCATTTTATTATTATTATTATCATCATCATCATCAACAACATTGTTATTATTATCATTATTTAATTGTTTTTGCTCATCCCCCCCCTCTTTCCACTCAACACAACACTCAGAGAGAGAGAGAGAGAGAGAGAGAGAGAGAGAGAGAGAGAGAGGGGAGAGAGAGAGGGGGGGAGGGAGGAGGGAGGGAGAATTTATTTACTATAATCCATTGACCCTAAATGTGCGGGATGTAGTGGTGACTGTTGAAAATTTAAACAAGCACTTCAACTCTAAACTTAGCAACCAATCCGGGCAACACAGACTTCAGTCACAATTTTTGTTCCTGCCTAAAAAGCAATGGTAGATACGGATGAAGAGTTACTTCCCATGTATTTCCTTTCTAATCGAAAACCTAAAAAATGTCGACGTTTATATCTTTAGGAAAGGGTCAAACTCCATGGAAATATATTACTTCATATACCGTCATCATTTGTAAACAGAAACTTCACATTGTTTATGGTCAGTTGAAATCTTTGATGATCTTGCTGAGCGGATCCTGACCCCGCTTTTTATACGGATCCATACCACATATTTGCACGTAAATTCGATGGGTTCGTCGAGGCCACGTTCCGTCTGTTCACAGGGTTTCGTTGAATTAAGTTAAACGATTTTTTTTTTTCGTACTCTTGCTGTCAAAAGAAGACAGTTGCACAATGGTAAGCTGTCAAAAGAAGACAGTTGCACAATGGTAATACAACGTCCTCAGATGAACAACAATAAACTATGGGAGACTTTTACCATAGTTAGGAACACGCGCGCGCGCACACACTGAAGCACACAACTGCAGCAGAGGAAATAAAAATAAAGTATGTGTGGACTTTTACTCATAGTTAGGAGCGCGCGCGCACAACAAAACACTGAACACACAACTGCAGCAGAGGAAAAAAAAAATAAAGTATTGTGTGGACTTTTACTCATAGTTAGGAGCGCGCGCGGCGCGCCACTCTCACACACTGAAGCACTCAACTGCGCCGACCCATTTATGCGACCATGTAAAAGCTTTGCTCGTTTCGGCCGGATTCAAGCGTGGTTGTACAAAACAACCTGCAGCAATGATGAAAATAATGACAGCGTAGTAGTGTTGACAGTGCAGGCACCGGTATTGGAGGTAGGAGTTGCAATCAAGATCATGCAGCAGCAGCAGTGCCATAATAGAGTAGTAAGGGGTGGTGATAGGGGCAGTAGTAATAGTTTGTTGTAGCGATAAGAAAGCAGTAACAATAGCAGCAGCTGAGTAATGGGAAATAATGTAAAGCGCCAGCAGGCCGCTCTTCATTTTGGCTCTACCCGCCGCGACCCGTTGCATAAACGAGAGAGTGATTGTATATTTTAGAACGCCGTCTCTAGGATAGGTGCTGTCAATAAATAAACAGATAAAAAACATAGCAGGAGCATCTCAGCGTAAATTTTCATGGGCCATGACGATGATGAGATGATGATTGAGATGATGATGATGATGAGAGATGATGAGATATGAATGTGATTGATGATGGATAAAATGTCGGCGATGATTGACTAAATAGGTAGCAGCACTGCATATGTCTTACCTTTCCCCTCCTCCTCCTCTCCTCCTCCTCCCTCCTCCTCCTCCTCCTCCTCAGTATTTTCCAGCAATCACAGGATCGTGTAATAGCAGTACAGCAATCAAACTACTCAGTACACCATCTCCTTTTTCCAGAGCAAAAATGTGATTTCCTTTCCCCTTTGCTGTTCGCAACTGAAAAAGTTTACGAAATGTGTGTGTTCCATGCATCCATCTTAGCGGGACATAGGGCAGACTGTCTTTCGGACAAACCAAGTTGACACTTTAAAATCAATGATCCTGAAACTGCTGCTTTTATCGC
>CM031596.1:90000036-90002536 GCA_018398815.1 Conus ventricosus
GTCCGTACTCTGAGTGAATGACGTGGTACGTACTCTGAGTGAATGACGTGGTGCGTGTTCTGAGTGGATGACGTGGTGCATTCTCTGAGTGTTTGACGTGGTGCGTAGTCTGAGTGAATGACGTGGTGCGTAGTCTGAGTGTTTGACGTGGTGCGTACTTGAATGAATGACGTGGTGCGTAGTCTGAGTGAATGACGTGGTGCGTACTCTGAATGAATGGCATGGTGCGTAGTCTGAGTGAATGACGCGGTGCGTACTCTGAGTGAATGACGCGGTGCGTACTCTGAGCGACTGACGTGGTGCGTTCTCTGAGTGAATGACGTGGTGCATTATCTGAGTGAATGACGTGGTGCGTACTCTGAGCGACTGACGTGGTGCGTTCTCTGAGTGAATGACGTGGTGCATTCTCTGAGTGAATGACGTGGTGCATTCTCTGAGTGAATGACGTGGTGCAATCTCTGAGTGAATGACGTGGTGCAGTCTCTGAGTGAATGACGTGGTGCATTCTCTGAGTGAATGACGTGGTGCATTCTCTGAGTGACTGACGTGGTGCATTCTCTGAGTGAATGACATGGTGCAATCTCTTGAGTGTATGAGTGACGTGGTGCATTCTCTGAGTGAATGACGTGGTGCATTCTCTGAATGAATGACGTGGTGCATTCTCTGAGTGACTGACATGGTGCATTCTCTGAGTGAATGACGTGGTGCATTCTCTGAGTGACTGACATGGTGCATTCTCTGAGTGACTGACATGGTGCATTCTCTGAGTGACTGACGTGGTTCATTCTCTGAGTGACTGACATGGTGCATTCTCTGAGTGACTGACATGGTGCATTCTCTGAGTGACTGACATGGTGCATTCTCTGAGTGAATGACGTGGTGCATTCTCTGAGTGACTGACATGGTGCATTCTCTGAGTGAATGACATGGTGCATTCTCTGAGTGACTGACATGGTGCATTCTCTGAGTGAATGACATGGTGCATTCTCTGAGTGTATGACGTGGTGCATTTTCTGAGTGACTGACATGGTGCATTCTCTGAGTGTATGACGTGGTGCATTCTCTGAGTGACTGACGTGGTGCGTTCTCTGAGTAAACTGACGTGGTACATTCTCTGAGTAACTGACGTGGTGCATTCTCTCAGTGAATGACGTGGTGCATTCTCTGAGTGAATGCCATGGTGCGTTCTCTGAGTGACTGACGTGGTGCATTCTCTGAGTGAATGACGTGGTGCATTCTCTGAATGAATGACGTGGTGCATTCTCTAAGTAACAGACGTGGTGCATTCTCTGAGTGATGACGTGGTGCATTCTGTGAGTGACTGACGTGGTGCATTCTCTGAGTGAATGACGTGGTGCATTCTCTGAGTAACTGACGGGGTGCATTCTCTCAGTGAATGACGTGGTGCATTCTCTGAGTAACTGACGTGGTGCATTCTCTGAGTGAATGCCATGGTGCATTCTCTGAGTGACTGACATGGTGCATTCTCTGAGTAACTGACGTGGTGCATTCTTTTGAGTGACTGACGTGGTTCATTCTCTGAGTAACTGACGTGGTGCATTCTCTGAGTGACTGACGTGGTGCATTCTCTGAGTGACTGACGTGGTGCATTCTCTGAGTGACTGACGTGGTGCATTCTCTGAGTGACTGACGTGGTGCATTCTCTGAGTGAATGACATGGTGCATTCTATGAGTAACTGACGTGGTGCATTCTCTGAGTGAATGACGTGGTGCATTCTCTGAGTAACTGACATGGTGCATTCTCTGAGTGACTGACATGGTGCATTCTATGAGTAACTGACGTGGTGCATTCTCTGAGTGAATGACGTGGTGCATTCTCTGAGTAACTGACGTGGTGCATTCTTTGAGTGACTGACGTGGTGCATTCTCTGAGTGAATGACATGGTGCGTACTCTGAGTGAATGACATGGTGCATTCTCTGAGTGAATGACATGGTGCATTCTGTGAGTGACTGACGTGGTGCATTCTCTGAGTGAATGACATGGTGCATTCTCTGAGTGACTGACGTGGTGCATTCTCTGAGTGACTGACGTGGTGCATTTTCTGAGTGACTGACGTGGTGCAATTTTCTGAGTGAATGACGTGGTGCATTCTGTGAGTGACTGACGTGGTGCATTCTGTGAGTGACTGACGTGGTGCATTCTCTGAGTGACTGACGTGGTGCATTTGTGAGTGACTGACGTGGTGCATTCTGTGAGTGACTGACGTGGTGCATTCTGTGAGCGACTGACGTGGTGCATTCTGTGAGTGAATGACGTGGTGCGTTACTCTGAATGAATGACGTGGTGCGTAGTCTGAGTGACTGACGTGGTGCATTCTGTGAGTGACTGACGTGGTGCGTACTCTGAATGAATGACGTGGTGCGTACTCTGAATGAATGACGTGGGGCGTAGTCTGAGTGAATGACGTGGTGCGTACTCTGAATGAATACGTGGTGCGTACTCTGAATGAATGACGTGGGGCGTAGTCTGAGTGAATG
>CM031596.1:90007536-90032536 GCA_018398815.1 Conus ventricosus
TGAACTTCACAAAATCATTTATCTAAAACATCATTAACTAACCCGGGTATAAATAGATTTCTACTTTACCTGGCCAGGTGATCTTAACTATTCACAAATCACTGTCTTTTCTTTTCTTTTTCTTTTTCTTTTCACTGTCACTTTCACAAGCACGACACAACTGTTGGCACTGGTCAGGTTAGACTGCTGGCACCGGTCAGGCTGGACTGCTGGCACTGGTCAGGTTGGACTGCCGATGAAAGTGGCGCTGGCCAAGTATGAGGTCGAACCCCGGTTAAGGTGGAACAGTGACTATCAACATCGATCTGTTCTCCTTTCTTCTTCCTGCATTAACGCATTGCACTCTCTCTCTCTCTTCTAGTCTGCTCTATCAAATGGACATGGTTGCTTTTCTTTTCTTTTTCTTTTCTTTCTTTCCTCTTCATTAGTTAGCAACTCTCTCTCTCCACATCTCTCCTTAGTCCTTCCTCTGCAGACTATCTCGTGCTTAATCTCTCAACTTGGTTCTCCTATCTCCTCCCCTCATCTCTCTGCTTCTCTCTCGAGCAGACCTACATCCAAACCTCTTCCTCTCTCTCTCTCTGTTCCTTCTCCCCCTCCTCTCTTCATCTCTCTGCCTTTTCTCTCGTGTAGAGACTACACCCAGAACCTCCTCATCTCCCCCTCTCTCCTGCTCGTTCTTTCTCGTTCTGCTTCTCCACTCCCGCATCCCTATCTTATCTGAAACTCATCTGTCCAAAGGGGCGAGTACCATTGGTCAGTATTTTTACCGCCTCGTACCCGAAGTTATCTCCCTCTAATTCCATTGGATATTCAAATCATGACAGTCACGCCTACACGCCTTACTCTCTGTGGTGGTCAATTGGGTCATTTAATTGATTAGCTTGATTTCACCCCCACCACACACTACCTTCCCCTCTCTTCGTTCCGACGACGTCATAAATTGGCTAGATCAGTCTGATCCAGGCGTCGAGACTCGTCTGACCAGACATCGAGGCGTTGGTCACTACTTAGTCTGACTGCTGGACCGTACCGTCTCCGTAGAGGATTAGGATTAGTCTCCTCGCTGTGCCCAAGTTGGCTGGATGAGTCTGATCCGGGCGTCGAGACTCGTTTGACCAGACATCGAGGCGTCGGTCAGCTACTTAGTCCGTCTGGCTGGACAGACCGTCTCCGTGGAGCCTCTCAGCTATGCTTAATTGGCTGGACCCGACACGTGGGCCGTCTGCCTAGCGCTCAGAATATTTGAGTTTGAGCTTATGTCCGAACAACCTGGACCACGACTTTGGTTGTTTATTTTTGACCGTGACAATTCCCCCTTGCAAAAGACTATGCACCGCATTGTCCCCAAAACAACGGTACAAAAAAACAACAACCGAATTTGCTGACACACAGCTACACGTGCAGAGTTTGAAAAATACTTTACAACCAACGGTTTATAAATTATAGAATATATCATTAGTGAATACCACTCCAATGAGTTATCATTGACGTGCGCTCTTGCGTTATTTCAACTCATTTTATAACAACCTCTGTGCGCACTTATGCAATTCCCCTACCTGCGGATTTGCCATCTCTCCTCTTCACAATTCTTATGAAAGCACAATATAATATGATCACGATCCATGACACTTCACTGAGGAATCTCCATCCTCACTTATTGCAAATAATGCATTACTACACAAGCGACTGTATGCTCCAAGCATAACTAAAATTCACATGAACAAATCTCACAAAGAAAATATGAACAAGTCTCACACAGAAAACTATGAACCATAGCCAACTGGGAATGAACCCATATCCAATCAACATAACTGTAATCAACACATATTATCAACAAAGCACCCCGGATATGACTGACTTCCTCTGAGTTGCAGCTTGCTAGACTACACGGCTTAAATAGTCAGCTCCGACATTCTGTCGACCTGGAAAATGTACGCACGGCTACTTCACAGGAAACCGCCCCCCTTCATGCTCCTGCAACAATACTGCCCATCCCACCACCGATGCATCTTCCGCAACAAAAATGGTTTGGACATATCTGGTACCTTTAAAGTGGACGGGAACCTGTCTTTCCAACACCGCTGCAGTGCTTGCTCTGCAGCGTCTGACCACTCGACCACGCCGGTTTCCCTGCCTTACCAAATCACTGAGGGGACTCGTGACGCTGCAAAATTTTGGAAAAAACTCCCTGTAGAAGCCAATAAAACTACAGACCCCTGACTTCTTTTTTGGGTCTTTTGGCTCTCTGATTCACCTCTTCTCCCCCTTCCTCTTTCCCGGCTGCTTTGTTGCCCCGACAACAAAACCTAGGAACTCCTACTGTCTAGCCCTTCATACAGTGACACACCCTGTATGACTCTTCTGGAAACAGGCAAAAAAAACCCCCCCTTCTTCTGCGGGGTCTCTTTCACCTCATAAATGTTTCTGCTGCCCATGTGCTGAGTCTCACCTGAAAATATTTGCGGAGAAAATTCCAGGAAAAAGTTTTAGTTTCCCTTTCCAATCAATTGGGTAATCCCGACCGAACTTTTCAGTGAGGGGAAAAGGTCCTTTCCAAGCATCACCCACTTTTTGTGACCCGTGGGAAGCAGTACCGGGACTTGATCCCCACCTTGAGGGATTGCTTCCTCACCTTCCTGTCATATTGCTTCTTCTGAACGACCCTAGCCTCCTGAAAACCCTTCCCCCTTCAAACTTCATGTCTCTACCTTGCCCCCCTTTGGAACAGGGCAAATGGGCCAATCAATCAACAGCCACTCTCCTGAAGGTGTGTCAATTAAAGGGGATTTTAAAAGGGGCGCCTTCCTTTTCACCCCCTCTTGTGGCTGACCTTTGACACCATCCATGACATGCAAACCGCTTAATGTCTGCCATGCCCCTGGCCAATAAAATCATCGAAGATTCGGTCAGCTGTTTTGCGGGTGCCAGATGACCCCCAGGGGCACCGTGACCCACGACTGAAGGTCACGATAACCGCGGTACCTCTAACTGAGTGGTCACCTTACCTTCTTCCCCTTGGGTAAACACCGGTACAACAGCCCCCCTTTCCAAAATTCTGTCTCACCCCTCAAACCCCTTTTTTCTCTCCACCTTTTCCAACTTCCAAGACTTCACGAGCGAAGGGTCTTGTTCCTCCGGCCCAAAACTCATCAGGCGACACATCAGCCTACTTTCTTGCCGAACGACAAAGGGTTTTACAACCTTTCCTCCTTCTTGCTCCGTTTTTGAACGCTGCCCTGTAGCAGTCAACAACTCAGGATCCCCTGGATCCCTTGCACCTGGAATATTTCCGATGATCAAATCATGAAGGGTTTCTCCACACCAACGCAAACAACTCGCCGAAAAGTAAGGGGTACGTACTTCATCTTGAACTGGAAACTCCCTCAAGGCCATCGATTAAGTACAGGTCGGATTTGCCCCTGTCAATCCCCTTTCTCGACCAGCGTGTTTCCCCCACCACACCGCAGAAAAACCAGTTCTCGTAACCTTTAAAACCCCTGCTGGCCAACCCACCCTTCTTTCCCTGGTAACAAACCCACTCACCAGTCCCCTCCATCCCTACACTGACTGCTGTCCGGGTTTTTAGCCATGGGCGCACCCACCCTCTTCAACGGAATCCCCTTTGGTTCCACTGCAGGTCGTTTCCCCCCCCTGCGCCCCTTTATCGCTTCTTGAAGGGCTGCTCCCTTTTCGGAACCTCATGCACAATCCCTCGCCACTGTCCCTTCCCCTGTGAAAAAGAAACACCTAAGCCCTTTGCCCTTTCCTTCGCCCCCCACGGTTGCAGACTTTGCAGAAAACTCCCCTAGTCCCTTTCACTCTTCCACCTGTGCCGGGCACCTGTTTTTTTCCCTGCACCTTTTGCCCAAACTGCCTCTCTATAACCTCTGCAATTCAGAAACCCTTCCTGCTGTCCTGGCTTCTCTCTTTCAAAGAGGTTAACTCAGGGCCCAACCTGACAAAATCTTTTCCCTTTCATAACTACTTTTTTCAATTCGGAACCCTTCCGTACCGCTCAACTCAAAACCACTTCTCAAATAGTAAACAAACTGCCCCCAAACTGAGTTACGTCTCACCTGCTTGAAATTTTTGCTGAACGAAATTTCTTCCTGAACCCCCCTCGGAAGGTCAAATCCTTCATAAAGTTTTCCTTCACAGCGCCAAAATCAACTGTTGTTCCGGGTAACGCAGTAAAAAACTGTAATCCCCTTACCCTCATAACGCTGACAAAAGACTGCCCCCCTTCGGGAGGCCAACCCTGACTGGTCGAAACGTTTCGAAACGACTGATGAAAGCATCAATCGAATCTTTTTTTTTTTTTCCTTCAAGTTTTTTGGGAATTTTGGTCGGGGGGCGAACTGCCCAGAGTCACGGGAAACGAACTCCCATCCTCGGGGTCTCCCTTTGTATTCTCACTCGCTCAAATTTAAATTTGGATCCTCATTTTTTCGTTTCCGCGTTTCCTGGCCTATTTTCGTTACCTGAACCCTTTAAATCTTTCTGTTTTCCTGCTTAATCTTTCTTTTTCCTGTTCATTTCTTTCTGTTTCCTGCTTTCCCTGATTATCATTAGCCTGAACCCTTTAACTTTTTGTTTCCTGCCTTTTAGCCTTTCCCTCGCTATTTCCAATGCACACCGTTTTTCCGCCGTTCATCTCTTTTCCATCTTTTGTTGGTTTTTCAACGAACGCACCAACTCCTCCCGAAACCAACCAAAGCGGCTCACAAGTTTTTAATAGGGGTTTCTTTTTTTTCCGCCATTATTCTTTTCTTTTTTTTTTTAAACAAGTTTTTTTTTTTTTTTTTCTCACACAGAAAAAATGGGGTTACCGACACATAAAGTAATAGCACAACCCTATAATGATATATTAGCGGGGACAAGTATTTTTATTTTTTAAAGACGCCCAGCGCCTGACCCACTATGAGAGCAAATTTAAGGCAATCTGTGCGAAAAAAGTACTCTGGGGCGAAAGCCAAGCCTAGTATTAACACTTGAAGCAATCCCAAGCCTAGTTTTAACTATCTTGGGGAAAAACAGAAGCAACCCCTTTTCTTAGGATTACAAACGAATCCCACCCAGCTTCCTCTCTGAAAGTTTTTAACAATTATAATAAATGGGGCCCAAAAACCTGGGAGGGTCGCCAATAAATTGTCAACCCGGGGGATGTCAGGGGAGGGAAGGGTACGCACACCCAAACACACTCACAGCTTGCTACAATCTCATTCATAAACATGCATTCGTCACATCAAACCACTATAAAGTCTATAACTTTTCTAACATGACAAAACGAAACATCAATGCAATGGAAACAAAAAAAAAAAACATTTTCTCTTTCCCGAAATTCACAAAATCATTTATCTAAAACATCATTAACTAACCCGGGTAAAAAAGTTTTTTACTTTACCTGGGCCCGGTGATCTTAAAATATTTACAATACGTCTTTTTTTTTTTTTTCTTTTTCTTTTCACTGCACTTTCACAAGCACGACACAACTTTGGGACGGTCAGTTAGACGCGCACCGGGCAGGTGGACGCTGGGACTGGTCAGGTTGGGCTGCCGATGAAAAAAGGCGCTGGCCAAATATAGGTCAACCCCGGTTAAGGGGAACGTAAATATCAACATCGACTGTTCCCTTTTTTTTTTCCTGCTTAACCTTGCACCTCTCTCTCCCCCTTTTAGTCTGCTCTATCAAATGGGCTGGTTTCTTTTTTTTTCTTTTTTTTTTCTTTCTTTTCCTCTTTATTAGTTAGCACTCTCTCTCTCCACATCTCTCCCTTTGTCCTTCCTCTGCAACTATCCGGCTTAATCTCTCAACTTGGTTCCCTCTCTCCTCCCCCCATCTCTCTCTTCTCTCTCGAGCAGACCTACTCCAGAACCCCTTCCTCTCCTCTCCTGTTCCTTCCCCCTCCTCTCTTCATCTCTCTGCCCTTTTTTCTCGGTAGAAACACCCCAGAACCTCCCAAAACCCCCCCCTCTGCTCGTTCTTTCTCGTTCTGCTTCCCCTCCCGATCCTATCTTATCTTTAAACCACCCGTCCAAGGGCGGTACCATTGGGGGTATTTTTTCCGCCCCGTACCCGATTATCTCCCCCTAATTCCATTGGATTTCAAATCTGACTCACCCTACACGCCTTACTCCGGGGGGGGGGCAATTTGGGCTTTTAAAGAAGCTGATTTCCCCCCCCCCCACACCTACCTTCCCCTCTCTTTTGTTTCCCGGGGACGTCTAAATTGGCAATCAGTCTGATCCCCGGGGTCGAGACTGTCTGACCAACATCGAGGCGTTGGCACTACTTAGTTACTGGCTGGGCGTACCGTCTCCGAGAGGGTTAGGATTAGTCTCCTCGCTGTGCCCAAGTTTGGGGGAAGATCGACCGGGGGTCGAGACTCGTTTTTACCAGACATCGAGGCGTCGGTCACACTTATCCCGGGGGACAACCGTCCCGTGGGGCCTCCACTAGCTTAATTTGGCTGGACCCGACACTGGGCCGTCCCGCCTACGCTCAAAATTTGAGTTTGAGCTATGTCCGAAAAACCTGGACCACACCCTTTGTTGTTTTTTTGACCGGGGCAATCTCTCTCTCTCTCTTTCCTCTCTCTCTCTCTCCATCTCCTCTTCTTCTCCTCTCCTCCCCTTTTCTCTCTCTCTCCTCCTTCCCCTCTTTGCCCCAGGGGGAGTGGGGAAAAAAAAACATCTATATTGCTCATCTCATACCCTGGTAAAATAAAATTTCGTTCGTTCTTCGTTTCTTTCAGTTTTTCCCTATCTCTCTCTCTCTCCCCCCCTCTCTCCCTTTCTCCTCCTCTTCTCTCCCCCCCCCCCCTCCCCCCTCTCTCTTCTCTCTCCCTCTCTCTCTCCCCTCTCTTCCACGTAGGCTAATTCTCTCTCCTCTCTCTCTCTCTCTCTCTCCCCCTTTTCTCCTCTCTCTCCCCTCTCTGTCCACGTAGGCCTAATCCTCTCCTCTCTCTCCCTTCTCTCTCCCCTCTCTCTCTCTCCCCCTCTCCTCCAACCCTCCCCTTTCTCCCTCCCTTCCCCCCCCCTTTCCCTTAACACACACACACAACACACACACACCAAAACACACACACAACACACACCACAACACACACCACACACACACACACACACACACAACACCCCCCCCCCCCTTTCCCTTACACCTCTCCCCCTTTTCCCCCCCCCGTCTCTCTCCTCTCTTTTTCCCTCTCCCCTCTCCTCTTCCTTTTCCTCTCTTCCCTCCTCCTCCTCTCTCTCTCCTTTTCTCTCTCCTCTCCTCCCCTCTCCTCCCCCCCCCCCCCCACCGGGTTTGGGGTGGGGGGAACAACACCCCCCCCCACCCCCCCCCAACACCCCCCCCCCCCAAAGGGGAGGGAAAAAGTTATAAAAAAAAAAAAAAAAAAAAAAAAAAGATCTATAATTTTGGTTTTTTGATTTTTTGGTTGGGGTTTTATTAAATTTTTAATTTGGGATAAAAATATAATATAGGATAAATTTAATTTATAATACTATATAAAAACATCAAGCCCATTCCGGGGGGAGTTTCCCCCTTTTCTTTGGGGGGAAAATTTTTTCTTCTTCCCTTTTTTGGGTGGGAGTGGGCGATTTGGAAACAGAAAAAAAAAAGGAAGAGAGAGAGGAGAGAGAGAGAGAGAGAGAGAGAGAGAGAGAGAGGAGAGAGAAAAAGAGAGAGAGGGGAGAGAGAGAAAGAGAGAGAGAGAGAGAGAGAGAGAGAGAAAAAGAGAGAGAGAAGAATTTTAAAAAGGAAGAAAGGAGAGAGAAAAAAAAAGCAAGAGAGGTAAAGGGGAGAAACAGAGACAAAGGGGAGGGCGAGAAGAGGGAGGGGGGGAGGGGGGGTGAGGGGGCGAGAGAAAAAAGAGGGGTAAAGGGAGATAAGAATTGTGTGTGTTTGGGGGGGGGGGGGGGTTGTGGGTGTGTTTTGTGTGGTGTGTGGGGTGTGTGTGTGGGTGTGTGTGGTGTGGGGTGTGGTGTGCGTGCGTGCGTCGTGCGTGCGTGCGTGCGTGCGTGTGTGTGTGTGTGTGTGTGTGTGTGTGTGTGTGTGTGTGTGTGGTGTGTGTGTGTGTGTGTGTGTGTGTGTGTGTGTGTGTGTGTGTGTGGTGTGTGTGTGGTGGGTGGTGGCGTGTGTGTGTCTGTGCGTGTGTGTCTGTGTGTGTGATGTGTGCGTGTGCGCGCGTATACAGAGAGAGAGAGAGAGAGAGAGAGAGAGAGAGAGAGAGAGAGAGAGAGAAGAGAGAGAGAGTATGGCATCACGACGGCATTGTGTGTGTCGGCCAAAACTGACTTTTAAAAACAATATATGTCACTCACTGGTGAAAAGGAAGTCTTGTTGATTAATAAGAGACTACAGTAAGTGAAAACTGTCTCTTAAAAACACCGCACACCTGTTATCATTGAATGGTCCCAATTAGAAATAACAATTTTAAATACCGAATCTTCATTTAAAAGATATGCGCACGTATAACTATTATTTTGTCGATAGAAATGCATCATGATTACAAACACTGAATACTGTTGATGAGAAAAAAAAGCTAATTGCAAGCAGTCAGTGCTGTTAATGAATGCGACACTTCAGCTCGAACTGAACATTGCTGGGCAAGACAGACCAAATGTACTGAAATCTGTCATTAAGTTATCCATTACTGTACGTGCTGTTAACGACTGGAAAAAACGTAATCCGAAGTGTTGCACGTACGTTCTCTCTCTCTCTCTCTCTCTCTCTCTCTCTCTCTCTCTCTCTCTCTCTCTCTCTCTCTCTCTCTCTCTCTCTCTCTCTCTCTCTCTCTCTCTCATAAGTGTGTAGTTTTTCAAAAGAATGTTGCCATAGATCAGGACACATTCGGTATTTTAAAACTGAATTATGATGATAATTCAGTGAAATCACTTGCTAGATACATTGCAGAGGCATTGAAAAAACGAGCAGAGGTTATCATCAATTAGAACTGACGACGATCAAATGAAAAATGAATGCTACAGGAAGTAGTAAAATATCTTGGTTATCGTATTTACATATTTACTTCCATGAACAATATCAAACTGGATGGTCGAGATACTGGTCTATTTTGCTTGTAATTCAAGCTTTCAGTTGATTGATGTTTATTTTATGTTGTTACTCGTTTTCGATATGATTATTTTGTGCTGTACCCCCCCCCCCCCCCCTGCCCTCCCATGTCACTAAGGCTGTATACCTAATGACATTAAACATGTTCAGTGTTCTGTGTTCTCTCCTCTCTCCTCCTCTCTCTCTCTCTCTCTCTCTCTCCTCTCTCTCTCTCTCTCTCTCTCTTCTCTCTCTCTCTCTCTCTCGTTTTGCATTTTCAGGTTCAGCCGTTTGGAACTCCTTTCCCCCAAACCTGAAATTGTACCGTTCACTGTACACTTTCAAAAAGACCTTCGAAAATATTTCATAGACTCCTTGACGTAGATGACACTGTCTCATAGAAGAGATTTGCAGCAGTCACTTATATCATCAACAATTACAGATGTGTACGTTGTAACCGTACTAGTTATGTCAATAAATGATACCACTAATTGATCTTTCCCGGTTAGGAAAATTGCTTCTCTTAGAATACTCTATTTTGTTTCATGCCAGTGCCATCACCGTCATCATCCTCGTCTGGCCGCGAACTCCACCAATAATCACAGACAGAAAAACATTGGCATATTGTACTGCTTACCTAACCACCCTTTTATCTTCCATTCCCAACCGCTGCCCCACAGTACACACCAACCGCCATCCTCCACTGTCTCCCCCCCCCCCCCCCCCCTGCCCATTTTGTTCTTCTTGTCTGCGTCTTATGATTGCGTACATACGAATGCTTGTGCAAAATCTTTGCATACAAATGCGCGTGTGTGTGAATCGTGTCCTCTATAATCCTGTGTGCCCTTTTTTTTTTTTTTCTTTTTTTTTCTTTCTTATCTTTAAATCTCATTGCATACTTTAGATTAGCAAGGACAGATTGGAAAAGTAGGCTCTGCTTGAAATCTCAATCCTTGATTGAATAACAGTTTTCTGGGTTCTGAGTTTTGTGCTCTCTCTCTCTCTCTCTCTCTCTCTCTCTCTCTCTCTCTCTCTCTCTCCTCTCTCTCTCTCGCTCTCTCTCTCTCTCTCTCTCTCTCAGGTGCACAAGAAGGCGCTCACACTTACACACACACACACACACACACACACACACACACACACACACACACACACCACACACACACACGCACCACGCACGCACGCACGCACGCACGCACGCACGCACGCACGCACGCACGACACGCACGCACGCACACACACCACACACACACACACACACACACACACACACACACACACACACACACACACACACACACACACACACAGGTCATCCATCTATTCCGCATCACTGATGATCTTGTTTCCACGCGAACTCCATTAAGGAGGCAACTAAAAATGGGGAGAGAGGAGGGGAGGGAGAAAATAGGAGGTGATTGGGGGAAGGGGGGGGGGGAGAGGACGGAGAAAAGGAGAAAGAATGGGAAAAAAAACAAAAAAATAGGCAGAAAAACAAAACGGAGGGGGAAAAAAAGATGGAAACGGGGAAACTGGAGGGAAAGCGGCAAGTGTGGCATCGTTGTCTCTTTTGTTTGTCAAGGACGACAACTCTGTTGAATCAAGCACAGCCCTCCTCTCACTTCATCTTGATTTACAGAGGGTATTGAGACCCTCCGCCTCCGTCTGTTTCCACAAGGATAACAGCCAAATTGACAGCAACAGCAACAGCAGCAGCCGCAGCTGCAGCAACAGCATCTCAGTACGGATGTGGCAGGTTTTCAGAACACTCATTCAATCATTTATGCACGCACGCACGCACGCACGCCACACATGCAAGCACGCACGCACGCACGCACGCACGCCTCACATGCACGCACTCATTCTTTAACACAAACGCTGTGTCAGTGTCCGTGGGCAGATTCAGCAGAAGGATATACATGCACAAAGACGCGCGCGCACGCACACACACACACACACACACACACACACACACACACACACACACACACACACACACACACACACACACACACACACACACACACACACGCACACACACACACACACACACACACACATATATATATATATATATATATATATATATATATATATATATATATATATATATATATATATATATATATATATATATATATACACACACCCATGCGCGCACGCATCTAATATCACTGTGAATAGACGTCAAACAAATGAACTAACACCCGCACACACACGCAACCACGCACGCACGCAAGAACGCATACACAAACACAAACACGATTTTCACCTTACTTCATACTCTCCTTCGCCTCACACCACGCATTCAAGATGATGAAAACTTACCGGGAATCGTTCTATCATAGGGCATAATTTAATGCGTCACCAACAAGACTGCGTTGAACATCATCAGAAGGGTTAAGAAGAGCAGGGCCAAAAGAGCAAATAATACTACACACACACCACACACTCACACACACACACACACACACACACACACACACACACACACACACACACACACACACACACACACACACACACACACACACACACACACACACACACATTCACCCGGCGCTCGCAGGCACGCAGGCACGCAGGCACGCACGCACACACACACACACACACACACACACACACACACACACACACACACACACACACACACACACACACACACACACACACACACACACACACACACACCACGGTACTCTTGATAAACCGTGCCTGTTGGCCCAGAGCACAGACCAGCGCAGTGCACATACCTGGCGTATCATCAATATTAAAGATTACCACACCACCTCAACCACACCACCACCACCACCACCACCACCCCACCACCACCACCCTCCCCAACCCCCCATTACCCCCACCACACCACCCCAACCCCCACCCCAAACCACACCCCCCACTCACCAAAACCCCCACGCCACACCCCCAAAACCCAAACCAAAAACACCCCACACTCAAAAACCCCCCCAACCTGCCCCACACCCCACCCAAAAACCCACACCAAAAAAACCCACAACAACCACACACACACAAAAACCCACCCCAAACCCCGGGGGGGGCCCCCAAACGACGCCCCCGAAACCAGCAGGCAACGCCGCCCCACCACAACACACACACACAACACACACACACACCCCCAAAAACCACACACACAAAACACAAAAATTTCCCCCACTGCACACCAAACCCCACCAAAAAAAACCACCACAACCACCACACACCAACACTGCCCCCAAAGAACGCCGCGCGCGGCACACCACACACACAACACACACACACACAAACCACCACACCACCACACACCCCCCAACCCCCACACAAAATTTCCCATTTGCCCCCCCCACACACACACCCCACCACACCCCTCACACCCACACACACACAACACACAACCCCCCCACAAACACACACCACATACAAACACACCACACACACAACACACTACACCACACACACACACCAACACACACCACCCACCCCCACACACACCCCGCACCCCGCCCCCGCGAACAAACACCACAACAAAACCCCCCCCACCAAAAACCCCCCCAACACAAAAAAAACCCACCCCCACACACCCCCACGGGGCGCCGGCGGGGCGGTTGTAGAGCAGTAGGAATGACAAAAACCCGCGGACCCCGATGTATTTGGTGGGTTGATTGGTAAAGTTTTGAGGTATGGTTTTTAATTTGGGGGTTTTTGGCTTGTGGGGTGATGGGGGGGAAGAAAGATAAAAGGCAGAGGGGGTTTTTGTTGGGGGTTGGGAAGGTGGTAAAGATTTGGTTTTAATTTGTTATGTCCTTGATTGTAGGGATGATTGTGTAAATATTTGAGTTATTTAATTTTGGTGGTGGGGGGTCTTTTTTGCGGTGGGGGGCCGGGTTATTGGGGGGTTTTTGGAAAGTTTTGGTCAGGTAAAAGTTGGTTTTTGGGGGAGCCGTTGGGGGGGGAATGGGGGTTAGCTTTGATTTTTCCAGGAATAGACAAGGGCAGTGAGTCCCTTTTACGCTGAAGACAAAAAGCCCCCTCCGACAGTAATAAAATTTTTCCCGTTATGGGCTTTATCTGGCCAGATCCCCCTGTCCAAGTCCATTTACGGGTACAGTAAAGGATGGACGTCCCAGAGGCGACCGAACGATGGGGGGTCGACACAAATCCCGACAGGTGCATGGGTCCTATCTTGGCGTAGGCTGAAACAGAACCCTTTGGCATCTCGATTTCTCACGCTACGCCAAGCACCTGTAGGGTTTCGTTGTGGAAAGGTAAAAACAAAAACAAACCATAAAAACAAAAACAAACCCCTCCCCGCCTCAAAGACAAAAAGGCAACAAAAGAATATAGGGCAAAAAAACACACAGAAAAAGGGCCGATGGAAAATGGGATCGTGGGGGATAGAATTGTGGTAGTTTAGGTGGATTGTGATAAACGGGGGAGGAATGGGGGTTTGGGATTGTGATGAGTTCAGGGGCGATTGTAGGTAGCGTGGACGTGAGGGTTTTGGGGGTCGGTTTGGTGGGTAATTGATGAAGTAATGACTAAAGGGGCGGGACTTAGTAGATTGGTTTGAATGACATGAGTTGAGGGGTAGTTTTTAGGTAGATGGGGGAAAAGAGTGGTAGTCTGATGAAGGTCGGGATTGTGGTAAAAGGTGGAATCAAAATGACGGGCAGGACCGATATAAATCGTGAAGTATGTCGAATTGGGTAAATGGCAGGAAAATGATGATAAGCAATTGTGGGGGGGTGGGGGATTAAAAAAATTTAACGGGCGGGTTTCGTTTTTGTCGATTGGTGAAGGAAACAGCTGATTGTGGGGTCGTAGGTAGACGGGTTAAGTGCATTATTTGGGGGGTGGGACACGGGGGAAATGGGTGAGGTTTGGGGTGGTTGATAGCCAGGTGGGAACATGATGGGGTATGGGTTTGGTTTTCGTAGGTAACTGGTTGTGCGATTATTGAATGGGTGGGACAAAGGGAAATTGGTGAGGTGGTGGGGTTGAAGCCGGGGAACGATGGGGGGTGGGGGGGTTGGTTGTAGTAAACTGGTTAAGTGCGATTAGTTGTGGGTGGAAAAAGGGAAATTTGGGTGGGGGTTTGTGGGGGGGGTTGATAGCCAGGTGGAACATGATAAATGTTTTTGTTTTTTTTGGGGGGGTTTGGTTCTTTATTTTTTAAAAAAAAACTTTTCAACCCTTTAAACAAAAACCTTTTCAAATTTTTTTCCCCCCCAAACTTTTTTTTTCCCCCCCCCAACAAACCCAAAACCCAACCCCCCAAAAAAAACCAAAAAACCCAAAAAAAACCTTTTTTTTTTTTTTGGGGGGGTGCAAATCTTTAATTTAGGAAACAGACTGTAGTATTTGAAGGGGGAGGTTTTTGTGTGTGTTTTTATGGGGTAGGAATTGTAGGATTATTTGTGAGGTTGTGTGTATATAGTCGGACGTAGAACTTTGATGAGGGTGTGTGTATTTTTCGGGGATGTAGATACTTTGATGAGGTGTGATGTGTATATAGTCAGGATGTAGATACTTTTTGATGGAAAGGGGGTGTGATTTGGGGGTTATTTAAAAGTCGGGAAAAACGTAAAATAGAACGAAATAGACCTGAAAAAAAGGTTGAAGGACGGGATTGTGGGTAAATTGTGGACGTAAGAGCGATGGCGGATTGTGGTGGATTGGTGGAACGTGTTGATTGGGGTAGGTTGTAGGTGATGGTTAGGTGCGATTAGTTGATGGGCGAATTGTAGGAGACGGGTTAGGTGCGTTTTAGTTGAGGGGCAGATTGGGGTGGTTGGGTGAATGTATGATGTGATGGCGGGGATTTGGGGGGTTTGGTGGAAGTGGGAGCTGAGGGTGGGATTTTGGTAACGGGTTAGGGATTAGTTGATGGGGGGGGGGGGGGGGGTTGTGTTGGGATTGGGGGAAACGTGTTGAGTCATGGGGGATTGTAGGTAGACCGCTGGGGGATTATTTGCTGGGGGGGGGGTTTGTGGATGGATTGGGGAACGTTTTGATTGATGGATGGATTGTAGATAGACGGGGTTTTTGGGGTGCGATTAGTCGGGGGCGGTTTGAGGTAAATGGAAGGTGTGAAGTTTTGATAGCCCAAGACTGAAATAGATACCCATAGTGAAAGTTGGGGGAAGGGTTGTGATCGATTGTTGATGTAGTGATGATGGACAGGTTTGTGGGGGGATTGGAAAACGGGGAAATTGATGGAAAAGATATAGATGAGGGAAAAACTGATGAGTTGATGGATAAATGTAGATAGATGGTAAACGTGATAGCTGATGGAAAAGATAGTAATAGACTATAGAACGGATGGCTGTGGATAAGATACAGATAACTATGGTTTTGATGAGGATGGAGGGGATTGTGGGGGGGTTTGGTTAGAACTTTGAGTTGAGGGATAAATTGTAGATAGACGGGTGATGTGTGATTTTAGGAAAAGATTGTGATAGAGGGTGGGGGATGATTGAGGACGGGATTGTGGGGGGATTGGGGGAGTGTGAAGCCCTGATGGACGGGACTAAAAGGTAGATGGTGCTTTGATGGTTTTACCAGACAGCATGTTTTTGGGTAATTGTGGAAGTTATAAGCTTATGGATTGGACGAGACAGCAAAGTCAAATCAGAACTGATCGGCAGTTGGATCATTAATCGAGCTGGGGGCAGCGTGGGGGATTGGGGAGCTTTTTACGGATTGTGAGTAAAATGGATGGCTGACCGTGTATTTTTGTGGCGGGGGTATTTAAATAGACTGGTGCAGCCCTTTTTGCTTATGGTAAATTTTAGGGTGTACCAGTGCCGGGGCGAAGTGTTTGCGTCGAGTCGCGACTCCCGGCTGGGGGTCGTGGGGTTTGAATCCCATCAGAGCATGTGGGTTTTTTTTTGCCCCGCCCGGTCTACCCAGGTTAGTTTGCTACGGACTCAGTTGGAAAGGGACCCCCAAGTCGAGTTTCATCCCCTTAACGGGTGCGTTTCGAGAGTTTTGCCAAAATTTTCCCGCCAAATTGAGGGGCCTGTATTCTTGGCCTGGTTTTACGGGGATAATTTTGAAAGGGAACGTGAGTACGCCCTTCATGTAGTCTCTCCCAAAAAGGGAAATCCCTGCATCATCTTAATCTCCTCTCCTCATCGATCAGATAAAAAAAATTTTCCCAAATTCTGCGGCTCTTTATCCTGCTCTTGGTGCCCATTTGAAGACCTCTCCGTCTGTGGCCTTGGTTTGGTTCCTCGGGGCACCGGTATCGGCGAGTCCTGGGGCTGTCGTTGGCGGACGTGGTGGGGGCCCCCGGAGGGAGCTCACCCACCCCCTTTCCCCGACTAAGCATTTTTTTTGGGTGGGGGGTTAGTAAATGGTGTCCTGGTATGTTTGAAAAAACAGGGGCCACTGAACACCCGAAATATCGGCAGCAGTGCGTGTCTCCCCGGGGGGTTTCCCCTTTACGGCTTGACTAACTGCTCCCTGTGGTTGCCGGGGCCGGGGCTGCGGGGGCCCGACTGGCTGTGGCGTGGACGGGGGGTCGGGATGAGGCGCGTGGGGACACTGCATCTGAGGTGGGCAGAGATTGGGCAGAAAAAAAAAAAAAAAAAAAAAAAAAAAATTTAGGCGGTAACCACAGTGCGCGAAAACCGGTTGTCTTGACATTCCCCCCCCCCCCCCCCTCTACTTTTCCTTCCTATTCTCCCCCCCCTTCCACTCAGCCCACCATCCCTTTTTTATCCCCCCATTCCCCCTTCCCCCTTTTCCCCCCGCCCTTTCTGTCCACAACCCTTTTTTTTCCTTTTCCCCCCCTCCATCTTTCCCTTTTTTTGCTTTCCCCCCCCTCCTTCCATTCCTCCCCTTTTTTTTCCTTTTGCTTTTTCTTTCCCCCCGCCCCCCCCTTTCCTTTCCTCCTCTTTTTTCTTTTTCTTTGTTTCCCTCAACCCTCCCTTCCCCTTTTTCCTCTTTTTCCTTTTTCTTGTTTCCCTACCCCCTTTATTTCCTCCCTTCTTTTCCTTTTCTTTGCTTTCCACAACCCCCCTTCCTTTTTTCCTCTTCTTTCCTTTGCGTTTCTTTCCTTACCCTCCTTTCCCTTTCCTCTTCTTTTCCTTTTCTTTGCTTTCCCCCACCCTCCTTCCATTTCCTCCTCTTCTTTTTTTGCGTTGCTTTTCCCTCAACCCCCCTTCCTTTCCTCCCCTTCTTTCTTTGCTTTTCTTTTTTAACCCCCTTCCATTTTCCCCCTCCTTTCCGTTGCTTTGCTTTTTCCCTCAACCCCCCTTCCATTTCATCCTCTTCTTTCCCTTTTCGTTGCTTTCATCAACCCTCCTTCCATTTCTCCCTTCTTTCCTTTGCTTTGCTTCCACAACCCTCCCCCATTTCCCCCTCTTCTTTCCTTTTCTTTGCTTTCCTAACCCCCCTTCCCTTTTCCCCTTTCTTTCCTTTTGCGTTGCTTTCCCTAACCCTCCTTCCTTTCCTGCCTTCTTTCCTTTGCTTTGCTTGCCCCCGGCCCTTTCCCTTCCCTTTCCCTCTTCTTTCCTTTTCTTGTTTTTTTGCTTTCCAAACCCTCCCCTTTCCCTTTCCTTCTCTTTTTTCCCGGGGGTTTTCTTTTCCCCGCCCCCCCTTCCCTTTCCCCTTTCTTTCCTTCATTTCCCCTTTTCTTTCCACCGCCCCCCCTCCCCTTTTTCCTCTTCTTTCCTTGATTGCTTTGCTTTCCCCCCCACCCCCCTTCCCTTTCCATTTCCGGGGGGCTTTTCATTCCCCCCGCCTACTTCCCTTTCCCCCCCTTTTTCCTTTTCTTGCTTGCCACCGGGGCCCCCCTTCCCTTTTTTCCTTTTTTTTTCCCTTTTCTTTTCTTTTCTTTCAACCCAAAACCCTTCCCTTTCCTCCTCTTCTTCCTTTGTTTGTTTCCACCGCCCTCCCCCTTCCTCCCTCTTTCTTGGGTTTGTTTCCCCGCCTCCTTCCTTTCCTCCCTTTTTTTCCTTGCTTTGCTTTCCCCCGGCCCTCCTCCTTTCCCCCTTTCTTTCCTTGGGTTGCTTTCCACCGGCCCCCCTCCATTTCCCCCTCCTTTCCTTGCTTTGCTTCCCCCCCACCCACTTCCATTTCCTCTTTTTCCCTTTGCGGGTTACTTTCCACCCCCCCTACTTCCCTTTCCCCCTTTTTCCCCGTTTTCGCTTTCCCTCTAATCCAGCCTCCTTCCTTTTACCCCTTTTTTTTTGCTTTTTCCACCGCCCTTTCCCTTTCCTCCTCTTCATTCTTTGCTTTGCATGCCACCCCCCCTCTTTCGTTTTTTCCCACCTTCTTTTGCTTTGCCCCACCCCCCCCTCCCTTTTTTTTCCTCCCCATTTTTTTCTCCTGTTCCTACCATTTCCCCCCATTTTTTTCCCCTTCCCCTTCCCCAAGACTTCACCTCAATGGTTTTAGTGGGTTTGTGGAAAAACAGAAATTCAGGATTTTTTTTTACACCACACACACACACACACACACAACCAACACCACCACCCCAAAATATATATATATAAATATAATATATATATATAATATTATATATATAATAATATATATAACAACAAAAAAAAGACTCGGAAACCAGGTAAACCCTTTGGGTTTAGGATTTATTCTAAATTTTCGACGAAGCTCTCAATGAAACAAAACCCCGCATCGCAACTGCAAATTAAAAAAACAAAAGGGGGGGGGGGGGAAGGGGGGGGGGGGGGTTGACCATGGATTTTCCTTTTTCCCTTTTTCTTTTTTCTATTTTTGTTATTGTCTGGTTGTATTGTAGTTTGTAGTTGTCCCACTTTTTTTTCAGTGCTTCTTGTATTCATGCGCATTGTTGAATACTTTTCATTGATAAAAAGGTTGAAATCTCTGATTTATGCCCTTTGGGGGGCTTTTAATACAGATGGTGGGGGTTGCTTTTTATGTTTAAAGAAGGGGTGTCTTGGGCTTCTTGTATGTTTATATATGTAGTTGATGAATCAAGGTTATGTTAAGTAGTTTACTACCCTTTTTTTTTTGCTTCAATGACGGAAACTCAAAACAAAAAGGGAAAAAAATTTTTTAAAAATTTTTAAAAACCCGTTCCCAAAAGAACAAAACTATTAAAAAAATTCAACAAAAAAAAACCGTCAAACTATCTATTCATGCATGCCCCCCCAAAAATTTAATTGACGCATTAATAAATGAAAAACCCAAACAGCAAAGAAGGGGAAGAAAGGAATCTTGCAATTGCATCAAAAAAGAGCCCCGGGCCCCCCCCTGAAAAAAAAACCCCCTTTTTTTAAAAAAAAAATGGGCCTAAAATTTTGAGGGTGTGTTATAGTGGGACTGAGTACTTTGATGTGTGGTGTATATAGTCAGGACTGTAAATAGATCGCTAGAACATGAATAGTTGAAGGACAGGATTGTGGTGTAAATTGTGGAACGTAATGAGCTGATGGACAGGATTGTGGGTGGATTGGTGGAACGTGTTGAGTTGATGGGTAGGATTGTAGGTAGACTGGTTAGGTGCGATTAGTTGATGGGCGAGATTGTAGGTAGACTGGTTAGGTGCGATTAGTTGATGGGCGAGATTGTGGGTGGATTGGTAGAATGTGATGATGTGATGGACAGGATTGTGGGTGGATTGGTGGAATGTGGTGAGCTGATGGGTAGGACTGTTGGTAGACTGGTTATGTGTGATTAGTTGATGGGCGGGATTGTGCTTGGATTGGTGGAACGTGTTGAGTCGATGGGTAGGATTGTAGGTAGACTCGCTAGGTGTGATTAGTTGCTGGGCGGGATTGTGGATGGATTGGTGGAACGTGTTGAGTTGATGGATAGGATTGTAGATAGACTGGTTAGGTGCGATTAGTCGATGGGCAGGATTGTAGGTAAATGGTTAAGGTGTGAAGTGTTGATAGTCAAGACTGTAAATAGATAGCCGGATAGTGATAAGTTGATGGACAGGTCTGTGGATCGATTGATTGATGTGATGTGATGATGGACAGGATTGTGGGTGGATTGGTAGAACGTGATGAGTTGATGGATAGATAGTAGATAGACTGGTAGAACGTGATGAGTTGATGGATAAGATAGTAGATAGACTGGTAGAACGTGATGAGCTGATGGATAAGATAGTAGATAGACTAGTAGAACGTGATGAGCTGATGGATAAGATAGCAGATAGACTAGTGGATTTGATGAGCTGATGGACGGGATTGTGGGTGGATTGGTAGAACGTGATGAGTTGATGGATAAGATTGTAGATAGACTGGTGGATGTGATGAGTTGATGGATAAGATTGTAGATAGACTGGTGGATGTGATGAGTTGATGGACAGGATTGTGGGTGGATTGGTGGAGTGTGAAGACCTGATGGACAGGACTGAAGGTAGACTGGTGCTTTCTGATGAGTTTTACCAGACAGCACTGTTGTTGGTAGATTGATGGAATGTTTATAAGCTTATGGATTGGACTGTAGACAGCTAAGTCAAAGTCATGAACTGATCGGCACGTGTGGATCAGTTAATCGAGCTGGAGGCAGACGTGTGGGGATTGGCAGCTTTGACGGATTGGTGAGTAAGATGGATGGCTGACCGTGTGATATTGTGGCGGGTGTATAAGTAGACTGGTGTGCAGCCTTTTCGCTTATGGTAATTTGAGGCGTGTAACCAGCTGCCGGGGCGAAGTGGTTAGCGTCGAGTCGCGGACTCCCGGCTGGGAGGTCGTGGGTTCGAATCCCATCAGAGTCATGTGGGTTTTTCTGCCCCGACCGGCTCCTACCCAGAGTTGAGTTTGCTACGGACTCAGTTGGGAAGACTGGGACCACACAGTCGAGTTTCATCCACTTAACGGATGCGTTTCTGAGAGTGTTGCTCAAATTTCCTGACCAACATTGCAGGTGCCTGTATCTCTTGGGCCTGGTTGACGCCGGGATATATTATGAAAGGAAGCGTAGAGTACAGCCCTGTCATGTAGTCTCAGACCGAAATGGAAATCCGTAGCATCATCTTAATCATCCTCATCCTCATCGATCAGCATAAAAAAGTCTCCAATTCTGCGGCTCTTCATGCCCTGCTCTCATGGTGACTCAGTTTCGAAGACCTCTCCACGTCTGTGGCCTTGGTTTGGTTCCGTCGGGGTCACCGGTATCGGCGAGTCCATGGGGGCTGTCGTTGGACGGACGTGGTGGCGCCCTCGGAGGAGAGCTCACCCAGCCGGCTCCGCGACTAAGCAATTATTGTTGGCAGTAGGGGGCTTAGTAAATGGTGTCCTGCGTATGTTAGATCAGAACAGGCGCCACTGAACACACACGAAGTGACTCGGCAGCAGTGCAGTGTCTCCTCCGGTGGGTTGCCTCTTGACGGCTTGACATTAACTGCTCCCTGTGGATTGCCGGTGCGGGGCTGCGGCGGGCCCGATCTGGCTGTGGCTGTGGACGGGGTGTCGGGATGAGGTCGCGTGGGTACACTGCATCTGAGGTGGCGCAGAGATTGGGACAGCAAAAAAAAAAAAAAAAAAAAAAAATTGAGGCGTGTAACCACTAGCTGCGCAGAAACCAGGTTGTCTTGACATTCCCCCCCCCCCACACCCCCATCTACTTTCTCCTTCCTATTCTCCACCCCCTTCCACTCAGCCTACCATCCCATTTTCATCCCCTATTCCCTTCCCTTCTCCTCCCGCCCTCTTTCTGTCCACAACCCTTTTCTCTTTCTCCCACCCTCTCATCTTTCCTTTGCTTTGCTTTCACCCGCCCTCCTTCCATTTCCTCCTCTTCTTTCCTTTGCTTTGCTTTCCACCCGCCCTCCTTCCATTTCCTCCTCTTCTTTTCTTTTACTTTGCTTTCCATCAACCCTCCTTCCATTTCCTCCTCTTCTTTCCTTTGCGTTGCTTTCCATCTACCCTCCTTCCATTTCCTCCTCTTCTTTCCTTTGCTTTGCTTTCCACCAACCCTCCTTCCATTTCCTCCTCTTCTTTCCTTTGCGTTGCTTTCCATCTACCCTCCTTCCATTTCCTCCTCTTCTTTCCTTTGCTTTGCTTTCCACCCACCCTCCTTCCATTTCCTCCTCTTCTTTCTTTTGCGTTGCTTTCCATCAACCCTCCTTCCATTTCCTCCTCTTCTTTCCTTTGCTTTGCTTTCCATCAACCCTCCTTCCATTTCCTCCTCTTCTTTCCTTTGCTTTGCTTTCCATCAACCCTCCTTCCATTTCATCCTCTTCTTTCCTTTGCGTTGCTTTCCATCAACCCTCCTTCCATTTCCTCCTCTTCTTTCCTTTGCTTTGCTTTCCACCAACCCTCCTTCCATTTCCTCCTCTTCTTTCCTTTGCTTTGCTTTCCATCAACCCTCCTTCCATTTCCTCCTCTTCTTTCCTTTGCGTTGCTTTCATCAACCCTCCTTCCATTTCCTGCTCTTCTTTCCTTTGCTTTGCTTGCCACCGGCCTTCCTTCCATTTCCTCCTCTTCTTTCCTTTGCTTTGCTTTGCTTTGCTTTCCATCAACCCTCCTTCCATTTCCTTCTCTTCTTTTCTTTGCGTTTGCTTTCCAGCCGCCCTCCTTCCATTTCCTCCTCTTCTTTCCTTTCATTTCCTTTGCTTTCCACTCGCCCTCCTCCCATTTCCTCCTCTTCTTTCCTTTGCATTGCTTTGCTTTCCACCCCACCTCCTTCCATTTCCTCTTTTACTTTCCTTTGGCTTTGCTTTACATTCCACCCGCCCTACTTCCATTTCCTCCTCTTCTTTCCTTTGCTTTGCTTGCCACCGGCCCTCCTTCCATTTTCTCCTTTTTTTCCTTTGCTTTGCTTTGCTTTCAACCCAAATTCCTTCCATTTCCTCCTCTTCTTTCCTTTGCTTTGCTTTCCACTCGCCCTCCTTCCATTTCCTCCTCTTCTTTCCTTGGCTTTGCTTTCCACTCGCCTCCTTCCATTTCCTCCTCTTCTTTCCTTTGCTTTGCTTTCCACCGGCCCTCCTTCCATTTCCTCCTCTTCTTTCCTTGCTTTGCTTTCCACCGGCCCTCCTTCCATTTCCTCCTCTTCTTTCCTTTGCTTTGCTTCCCACCACCCTACTTCCATTTCCTCTTTTTCTTTCCTTTGCTTTGCTTTACTTTCCACCCGCCCTACTTCCATTTCCTCCTCTTCTTTCCTTTGCTTTGCTTTGCTTGCCATCTAATCCAGCCTCCTTCCATTTCACCCTCTTCTTCTCTTTGCTTTGTTCTCCACCCGCCCTCCTTCCCTTTCCTCCTCTTCTATTCCTTTGCTTTGCATGCCACCCACCCTCTTTCTGTTTCCTCCTCACCTTCTCTTTGCTTTGCTCTCCACCCGCCCTCCTTCTTATTTCCTCCTCATTTTTCTCTCCGTGTCTCCTCACTCATTTCCTCCACTTTATTTTCCCTTCCCATTCCAAAGACTTCACCTCAATGGTTTCAGTGGTTCGTGGACAAGACAGAAATTCAGGATTTTTTTTACACACACACACACACACACACACACACACACACACACACACACACACACACACTCATATATATATATATATATATATATATATATATATTATATATATATATATATATATATATATATACAACAAAATAAAAGACTCGGAATCCAGGTAACCTTGGCTTCAGGATTTATTCTAAATTTTCGACGAAGCTTCTTCAGAGCTGAAACAGAAACCACGCATCGCAACTGCAATTAAAACAACAAAAGGGGGGGGGGGGGGGAAGGGAGGGGGGGAGGGGGTTGTACATGTGATTTTCCTTTTCCTGTTTTCTTATTTCTATTTGTGTTATTGTCTGGATTGTATTGTAGTTTGTAGTTGTACCCACTTTTTTGCAGTGCTTCTTGATATTCTACTGCTGCATTGTTGAATACTCTTTCATTGCATAACAGGTTTGATAGTCTCTGATTTATGCCATTGGGTATGGCTTTTAATACAGATGGTGGGTGGTTGCTTTTGATGTTTACATAGATAGGTGTGTCATTGGGCTTCTTGTATGGTTTATATATGTAGTTGATGAGATCAAGCGTTATGTCTAAGTAGTTTACTACCTTTTTGTTTGCTTCAATGACGGAAAACTCAAAACAAACATAGAAAAGAATTCTTTAAAATTTTAACAACCTCGTTCCCAAAAGAACACAAACTATATAAAATATTCAACAAAAACACCGTCAAGCTATCGTATTCATGCATGCCCAACCTCAAAAATTTAATTGACGCATCTAATAAAATGAAAACCAACACAGCAAAGAAGGGTGAAGAAAGGAAATCTTGCAATTGCATCAAAAAAGAGCAGTGCCCCCTGAGCAATAAATGCCTTCACAACAACATTGTATACCAAGCCACTGTGACATCAGAAATGAAAAGAAACATACATAGGGATCACTGAAAACCACTTCAAAACCAGATATGCAAATCACAAACAGTCATTTAATAAAGAAAAATATAAAAACCAAACAGAACTGAGCAAATATATCTGGAAACTTAAAGACGCAAAAACAAGCTACAATATATCCTGGAAAATCATAAAAAGAGCATCACCATACAGCAATGTTTCAAAAAGGTGCAACCTATGTTTAACTGAAAAATGGTTAATACTATGCAAACCACACCTAGCAACTTTAAACACCAAAACAGAAATAGTAAACAACTGCAGGCATAAATGGAAATCGTTGTTAGTGAACACACCCAAAACAAAAACCTGAAAGCCCCCCAAAACACGTGCAGCCAACCCGCACGTGCAAACAACCGCAAACGGGAGCCCACACGCTATATAACATCGGCGGTGGGCAAACCAAAAACCATCCTGATGACAGCGCAACGCGCTCGAAACAAATTTGTAGATTCTGTTTTTAAAAACCTATTTTAACAAATGTTGCTCCCCAAGGGGTCGAGCACTATCAAAATCATTTTGGGTATTTTAACTACATTAATCTATATATATATATATATATATATGTGTATAATGATGAAGATAAGTCGTCAAC
>CM031596.1:90042536-90050036 GCA_018398815.1 Conus ventricosus
GAGTGCCCTCCACCCCCACCCGCTGTTCTTGACAAACTTTGAAAACACCCTTCTCTCTCATGTAACTAATACGGCCCTGCCTTTCGGGAGGTTCGAACCGTGGATTTATGATTCTCAGCTTGCTAGGCGAGTGAGTATATGGTCCACTGCGCCGCCTTCCATTCATCCATTCATCCTCATAAGCATTAGAAGAGATCTAATGCTTTACTTTGTAATTTGCTTTCCGATGTGAGGCATATCAGAGGAAAATCGTTCGGACAAAAGTTTAGAGAGAGTGGCCGTCCAACCCACGCATACAGGAACGCACAGGTCTATTTCTGTGACACAGATATGCGCACGCGCATTGGAAACTGTACGCTGCGCACGTGCTCCGAAGCGTTAACGTTCACGTCCTGCTTCAAGCGGAACCTCTCTCTCTCTCTCTCTCTCTCTCTCTCTCTCTCTCTCCTCTCTCTCTCTCTCTCTTCTGCAGTGTGTGTGTGTGTGTGTGTGTGTGTGTGTGTGTGTGTGTGTGTGTGTGTGTGTGTGAGGAATGGGGGTGGGGGGGGGAGGCAGAGAGAGAGGCAGATAAACTGGCAGACACAGAAACTGAAAATTCGCCAGTAACCCAAGAACACATACCTCAAGTCTATCCAGGTCATTAGGAGCATTACTCCTCCCCCGTTTCCCCCCAGCTGCCCCTTCCCCCACCCCCTTACCACATTCATACATACACCCCCACCTCTAATCTCTTCTTCTCTGCCGCCCACCCTCCTCCCCGTCTCCCCGCACCTCCTGCGCCATCCCCTCCCTCCCCAAAGCCAACCGCTCTACCCCTTTCAACTTTTCTTTCCTGTTTTCTCATACACATGCATTGCTATCTAATGGACATTGTCAGCTGCACCATAAATTGCTTGTCCCAGTTTGCCCCGAAGCACCTTTCTGCTCTGTACTTGTCGAGGTTGTGTTCAGCCGAGATTGCCATATTGCTACACTTTACAACGACGTGTAGGCTACCTCTCAACCAGCGCCTTCTTTCCTACTTTTTGCTCTGTGTATCTTTCAACTCCTATTATCTCTTTTCCTTTTACTATATGTATTGTCCAGTGGGTATTGTTGTTTCTCCTGCTTTTCGCTGCATGTGTGTGTTATATCAGTGTTGTTTGTGTTATTCCTTGTCTCTTCGTTTGACTAGATATGTCGTTCAAACAGCACTATCTTTTTTTTCCAACTTTTGACTACATGTGTCGTTCTAGCAGTTCTACCTTTTTCCTCTTTTTGACTACATGTATCGTTCTAGCAGTACTACCTTTTTCCTCTTTTTGACTACATGCGTCGTTCTAGCAGCACTACCTTTTTCCTCTTTTTGACTACATGCGTCGTTCTAGCAGCACTACCTTTTTCCTCTTTTGACTACATGTTTGTTCTAGCAGTTATACCTTTTTCCTCTTTTTGACTACATGTGTTGTTCTAGCAGTACTCTTTTTTCGTACTTTTGACTACATGTGTCGTTCTAGCAGTTCATACCTTTTTCCTCTTTTTGACTACATGTGTCGTTCTAGCAGTGCTACCTTTTTCCTCTTTTTGACTACATGTGTCGTTCTAGCAGTTGTACCTTTTTCCTCTTTTTGACTACATGTGTCGTTCTAGCAGTTCTATCTTTTCCCTCTTTTGAATACATGTGTCGTTCTAGCAGTTCTATCTTTTCCCTTCTTTTGATACATGTGTCGTTCTAGCAGTTCTATCTTTCCTTCTTTTGAATACATGTGTCGTTCTAGCAGTTCTATCTTTCCCTTCTTTTGAATCATGTGTCGTTCTAGCAGTACTATCTTTTTCCTGCTTTTGAGCACATGTGTCGTTCAAGCAGTAGTATCTTTTTCCTACTTTTGCTGCATGTGTCATTCAAGCAATACTACACTTCCCCTATTTTTGTTGTATGTGTCATTCAAGCAATACTACACTTCCCCTATTTTGTTGTATGTGTTGTTCAAGCAGTACTATCTTTTTCCTCCTTTTAACTACATGTAGTGTTCCAAGTTACTGTCTTCTTCTTATTTTTCCTCTGCATGTGCTGTTCCAAGTACTGTCTTTTCCTTACTTTTCTCTGCATGTGCTGTTCCAAGTTACTGTCTTTTCCTTACTTTTTCCTCTGCATGTGCAGTTCCAAGTTACTGTCTTTTCCTTATTTTTCCTCTTATTGTGTTCCAAGTTACTGTCTTTTCTTATTTTCCTCTGCATGTGCTGTTCCAAGTTACTGTCTTTTCCTTACTTTTCTCTGCATGTGCGTTCCAATTTACTGTCTTCTCTTATTTACTTGCTTGCTGTTCCAGTTCTGTCTTTCTACTTTCTGCATGTGCTGTTCCAAGTTACTGTCTTTTCCTTACTTTTCTCTGCATGTGCTGTTCCAAGTTACTGTCTTTTCTTTACCTTTCTCTGCATGTGCTGTTCCAAGTTACTGTCTTTTCCTTACTTTTCCTCTGCATGTGCTGTTCCAAGTTACTGTCTTTTCCTTACTTTTCTCTGCATGTGCTGTTCCAAGTTACTGTCTTTTCCTTACTTTTCTCTGCATGTGCTGTTCCAAGTTACTGTCTTTTCCTTATTTTTTCCCTCTGCATGTGCTGTTCCAAGTTACTGTCTTTTCCCTGCTTTTCTCTACAGGTGCTGTTCAAAGTTACTATCTTTTCTCCATTAACTATTGCTTGTATCATTCAAAACTACTACATTTCCTCCTGCTTTTCACTACATGATTGTTCAAATTTATTATCTGTTCTCTACGTTATACTACATATGCCATTCACATTCACTATCTTTCCCTACTGTTACCATGTGTCGTCTTTTTCAAAATTAGTATCTTTTTTCCACGCTTTGCATTATATGTGTTGTTCAAAGATAGTAACTTTGAACAGCACATGCATAGTTAAGTAGCGAAAAAGATGATAAGCAAGAACAAGTGCGAGAATGGTAAGGGAAAGGTGCTATGTTAACGCAGGGAAAAAAGTAAGAAAAGTAGGAAAAAGTATAGATAGCATAAAAAAAAAGGGTAGGAAAGGTGGAAAGAGGGTAAGCGTATTAACAAAAGGAAAAGGTAGGAAAAACAAGTGGGGAAAGATTGGGCAAAAAGTCAAGAAATAATAGAAAAGACATACCATACAATTCAGGGAAAGGTAGGAACAAGTAGGAAAAAGTCAGATGAAGTTAAGAAAAGGTAGGGAGAAGATGGGAAAAAAGGTAAAGTTCAGAAAAGTGTGGAAATGGTTGACAAAGTTGGAGAAAAAAAAGTTTAGGAAAGTAGAGAAGAACTATAGAAAAGCTAGAAGACATTAAGACCTTGCTTAAGATATTGAGTATTTTTAGAAGACACAGCTGGATTGTTGTGACAACTTTTATTGTGTCCCAAAGTTGATTATCCTTCTTGCTTTCATATATCCATCAAAGTATATGCCCGGTGGTTCCAAGTAGACAGGTTAAAATAAAGGAATGGGGCTATTTTGGGGAGACCACTGTAACAAAACGCTTGACAAACCCATCCAATTGTCCCACTCAAACCCCAAACTGCAAGAATAGATTTCAAATCTATGCCCACTCTCCCCTCTCAAAACCCTCTCCACCCCCCCTTTTTTTTCTCTCTCTCTCTCTTAGAACTGCGCGAACCACCTGACTTACACGATCTCTGACAAAGGAAAAAATTAGATCATGGGAAACGTGTGACATGTTTTGTTCTTCTCAGTCCCCCTCCCATTCCCTTTCAACACTCCCCCACTCCCACACTGGCATACTACACCACAGAAAAATTTACATTGCATTGTAACAATGGCCTGTCTCACCCCCCCCCCCCCCTCCCCGGGCTATCTTCACCCTCCACCCTCCTTCCCGTGACTAAGGCATGTTGCCGCTCCCCTCCACCACCACCACCACCACCCCACCTGAGCCACGTGCGGCCGTAGTTGACACAAAGAGTAACTGCAAACCTCCCTCCTTCTCCAACCCCCCCCCCCCCCCTCTCTCTTTCATATCTACGTCCACGTGGTTGGGACCTCTAGAAAATTATGTCACTGTGTTTTCCCCGCAATGGTCTAATTAGCATTTGTCTATATGGACGCATAAATTAACCGACCGCCGATTTCAGTGAGCTGGCGCCAATGAAGTTCAAACAATTTCCGAGGCGAATGATGGTAATAATAGATCCCTCCCCCTCTCACTCCTGGTGTTTGACTGACACCTTGTCAGCCAGATCAAAACCTGATTCGGCATGATTTGGCAGTTTAGAATACATATACCAGACACATAGTTCGCGACTTCACTGACCCCTCAAGACTGCCTGTAGATTAGAACAGTGAAAGACGAAGGATGACTAGAAAGAAGGCCTGGTAACCTCCTTGATCTCAAGTGCAAGATCACTGTTTATTCCAGGAAAAGTGAGTTGGAACTATGTTTTACATTTTCGAATCTATGCATTGATTTTATGTATGACATGTGGGTTAACATGGTAACTTTGTACAAATACTGGTAACATTTATCAAGTTGATGAATGATTATTCTGTGTAGTAGTTTGCTTGCCATCATATGGCAAAAGCTCCCTCTGTGAGTTATGATTCTTTGTGAACAATCTGACCACTATTCTTTGTGTTCACTCTGACTTTTGCCAGTATGCAATTCTAACTTTTAAGATGATAATTCAATGATAATTTTGATTTAAAAAAAACAGTATGCCTGTGCTAGGTTAAAAAACTAAGCTGATGTATAAATACTGGTGATTGTTGGAATGATTTGTAGTGTATGACTTTAAGTCTACACCACATGTATACTTGAACTAAGTGTGGCCCAAGTCAATGTGATTTGATTAATAAGAAACATGGAAGAGTTGTTTAAACTGAAACTGTGTAGCATTGTATTACTGTCTCCAACCCTTTTGTAAGCTTAACACAGCCTTTAAACAAAAGTGGAGATTGATAGTTGTAGTAGAACCTCTACCATAGAGAAAAACTTTGCTGGCTGAGTCTCACACCTCTTCTGAAAGTTGAAAAGGGTAAATGTGTGAACTCAACAAACCAGCCATCAGATTCTCACCTACAGACCAAGTTCTCTTTATTGCAGAACTGGAACGCTGGTCATGCTACACATTGTGGCCAAACCATACTCTGGGGCTATGCCAGAAACCAGGGGAACGCCAGACACCATGGCTACACTTTAAACCGGGGTGACACCAGACAACCAATCTACATGGGAGGGGCAGTCACCAGCCACAGGAGAGATCAACTGCCCTCTCCAATATAAGTTAAAACTATTGATTCCCCTGAACTCAAACCCATCAGACCCTTACCTCACTTTATGATGAAACAGTGAGAACCTGTCTATGAGTACTACTTTGGCTACTGCACTGGGTGCATCCAAGCAAAGTGGATGTGTAATAACAATATACATTCAGAGTAACTTAGACAGGACCACTGGATTCCAACTTAAGCAGCTACATGGATTGTAAGCAAGTAAAGTAGGAGTGAGGAAGCCCCCCCCCCCCCCCCCCCCCCCTCATTGTTGTGGGTCAATGAGAACTAAAATCGTGCCTATTGAACCGACATGTAAATACTTACTTATGTGTAAGCAAGTAAAGTTGATGTGTGAAACTGCACTTAACTTGTGTCAGTTCTCTGTTGTTCAATCAAATGTTGAATGTTTGAACTTCTCTCTTCAATTCTGTCTCTCAGAGCTACAAGCACTTCTAAGAGTACAGGCCTAAGGAAAATTATCTCAGAGCCACTCTTACAAATTTTAACAAGACCCGGAACAAATAAAAATTTCTTTCGATGACTAGTACCAGAAAGTTGCTCCTTCCACCACTAGTAAGAGAGAGGCTGTAGGTGAATTGTTAAGATAATTCTCATCGATAAATTATTCCAAGTCCTTCCCCTAGAGGACCCACCTACCACTCATCCACCTCTCGCCACAATCACCCGTCGTAAAGATAGGGTCACAGGAAAGTGCAAAGACCTGAAGTATAGTCAGGCAAGGAGTGGCTCATATCTTTTTCGATTGTGAATAATGGCATCGGAAGAAATCCTCCCCCCCCCCCCCTCCCTCTATCCTAAAACATGAGATCTGAGGGTTTGTTCATTGATCTGTTATCATTTGATATCAATCTATAGCTCAGATTTATGCTACGCCTTAAAGCACATATATGGATTATGTACTAATTTGGTGCAAAATTCTAACTGTGGAGTGTGGCCATATGGTCAGGAAAAAAAAAGGGGGGGGGTAAAGGTAGGAAAAAGTAAGCAATTCATTCAAAAGTACCTCGGCAAAATTGGATACCAAACAAAAGACAGAAAAAGAACAGTGATTGATAGAACAAAACTCATACAGGTTTGAAAAAGTGTAAAATACATTAGGAAAAGATAAACAGTAAACAAGTGGGGTATGTTTTGCTCCCATAAGGAAACCTAACACAGAGTAACTAGCTGCATAAGGGAACCATCGCAATCCCTTTGAAAGCAGATATATTTGTATTGCCTGCTCCGAGGCCTTTCGCCCGCTGGATCGGGACTCATCAGGGAGACACGGCTGGTTGTGTCTGCGCTCCCGGCGTCAAATAGAGACACACCACAGTCCATAATACTGTGGTGTTCTCACCACCATGGGTGCAAAAAAGAATCCAATAGCACCCCCAGAGCAGCCAGCGAAGAGTAGTAATGCAACCAAACGAAAGTGTGGGGAGGAAAAAAAGTTGCTGTAAAACTAAAGACATTATGCAAATAATATAAAATGTAGGGACAGTCTTTGAGCCTACGCCTGAGGATCCACCCAAAGATGCAAGGGAGATCAAAAGACAAACACACAGATGGACAGAAATAAATACAAATAACCTCAATTTAATCAAAGCAAAATCGGAAATGAAATGAGGTAGGGAACAGTAAACGATAAACAGTAAACAAGTGGGGTATGTTTTGCTCCCATAAGGAAGCCTAACACAGAGTAACTTTTATTCAAGACTGGCACAGCCTTCTAAACTTGAATAAAGTCAGACAAAATACATAGACGAACAATCTAATAGTGGGGGAAAAACAAGCGCAGGCCAACCACTGAACTGTCTGGCAAAGATTTGGACTTAAGGGGAGGGGAGAGGGGAGTTTGAAGATGGAGAAACTGGGAAAATGAAATTTAAAAAAAAATGTTACAGATATGAAAACTCTTCACTAGCTGCATAAGAGAACCATCGCAATCCCTTTTGAAGGCAGATATATTTGTATTGCCAGCTCCGAGGCCTTTCGCCCGCTGGATCGGGACTCATCAGGGAGACACGGCTGGTTGTGTCTGCGCTCCCGGCGTCAAATAGAGACACACCACAGTCCATAATACTGTGGTGTTCTCACCACCATGGGTGCAAAAAAGAATCCAATAGCACCCCCAGAGCAGCCAGCGAAGAGTAGTAATGCAACCAAACGAAAGTGTGGGGAGGAAAAAAAGTTGCTGTAAAACTAAAGACATTATGCAAATAATATAAAATGTAGGGGGCTGTGCCAGTCTTGA
>CM031596.1:90055036-90062536 GCA_018398815.1 Conus ventricosus
TGCTTCAACCATTTTAAAGTCTGTTATTTGATAACATATTGTCGTGGCAATACAACCAGCAGAGAAATGGCTTCTCTCTTGCCATCGCCATCCTTTTGTTCTGAAAACTGTATAACGGGTCAATAGGCGCAGTTCTGATTCAGCAACCGTGTACTGACAGAAATCACCTTATTTTCCTTAACTGAACGAAAGGTTTTGACAGAAGGCAGCTCTTTTTCTGTATTAACATGGTCCAGGAGTTGACGTTCACCTGGTTTTCCTTACCTATTCCTCCATCTTGTTCCACTCGTCATTATTGGTTGTGAGAAAGCACTTCCATCCCTCCCGCCCTGTTTGTTGTGACAGCACACCTTTTCGGGATTACTCTTATGGGGGCTTCAAAGTGGCGTTGGCATGCAGATCCGTTTCCTCTCTGGCAGGTGTCGATAGGTGTGTTATAGATATGGTACTCCTCTCACGAGCGATTTTATTTCCCTGTTTTCAATGACTCAGTCTTGGGGAAAACATCCTGTTTCACACTTGCTCACCCTCTGTAGGAAAATAATGTTTAAAAAGAAAGAAAGAAAGAAAAAGAAAGAAAGAAAGAAAGAAGAGGGGAAAAAAGAAAATGAAAGGAAAACTAACGAAAGATCCAGCTCCGAGGAAGCTTGTTGAGATTTCATGGGATGAGTGCTGGCATTATCTCAGTTCTCAACAGGGAGTAGTCGTTAGTGAGTCATGGAAACCGAGAGTGTTGTTCTCGTGACAAAAATGCCACTTCGTTGGCGCTATAAAGAATAGTATTCTGCTGACAGTCTGTGTACAGGTGAATCCTCGTGAATAAAGTGATGACGTATTTGTTGTGATGACGACATCATATGACGAGGAATATCGTGTTTGTGCCAGGCTGTTCACAATCATGACTGCCAGGATGAGAAAATGTCCCACGAACAATGGGGCGTTAAAATGTCTTGTTGACAAACCATGGTGTCTTGCTGATGTCTGGATGATGGTTGAGTGCCTGTTAATCGTCTGCTGATATGATGTATTACTACCATTAGATAAAGTTGATGTGTCCTGTCAGTAGTCGCATGATGATAAGATGACCTGCTAATATCATGTTAAAGTTGACGTCTCCGGTTAATACTCTGAGAATGGTAAGTTGTCCTGCTAATAAATATTGCTAATTTGAAGTCCCCTGTTAATAGTCTAATAATGAAAGTTTGTCCGTTAATAGTGTGGTTAATTTGAAATCCTGTTAATAGTCTGAGGATGATTAAATGTCCTGTTGATAATGGTTAATTTGAAGTCCCCTTTAATAGTCAAGATGATAAAGTCCTGCTAATATTACGGTAAAGTGAAAGTCTCCTGTTAACAGTCTGATTATGATGATATGTCCTGTCGATGTCATAAGAAAGTTGAAGTCTGTTAATAGTCTGATGGTGATGAAATGTCCTGCTAATATCTGATGATGATGAGCGTCCGGGTACAATTTCATGGTGATACAACACGCTCACATGCGATAATGACGTTACAGTGTCTTGAGGCCAGTCTAGGGCTGTTTTCCAGTGCTCTATCTACAGTGGTTTACTGTTTTCCAGTGCTCTATTTACAGTGGTCACTGTTTTCCAGTGCTCTATCTACAGTGGTTCACTGTTTTCCAGTGCTCTATTTACAGTGGTTCACTGTTTTCCAGTGTTCAATCTACAGTGGTTCATGTTTTCCAGTATCTATCTATAGCGGTTCACTGTTTTCCAGTTATCTATCTATAGCGGTTCACTGTTTTCCAGTGCTCAGTCTACAGTGGTTTCAACTGTTTTTCTAGTTATCGTCTATAGTGGTTCACTGTTTTCCAGTGCTCTATCTACAGTGGTTCACTGTTTTCCAGTGCCCTCATATCTACAGTGTGTATCATTGTTTTTCAGTTATCTAATCTATATATATATTCTCTATCTACAGTGGGTACTTGCTTTTCGATGCTCTACACACTGTGGTTAGTAGTTTTTCCAGTGCCCTGTATACAGTAGCTGGCTGTTTTCCCGTGCTCTCTGTTTTGAAATTGGCTGTTTTCCAGTGTTCTGTCTACAGTGGATGGCTGTTTTCCAGTGTTCTGTCTACAGTGGATGGCTGTTTTCCAGTGTTCTGTCTACGATGGATGGCTGTTTTCCAGTGCTCTGTCTACAGAGGTTGGCTGTTTTCCAGTGCTCTGTCTACAGTGTTGGCTGTTCTCCAGTGCTCTGTCTACAGTGGTTGACTGTTCTCCAGTACTCTGTCTACAGTGGTTGACTGTTCTCCGTGCTCTGTCTACAGTGGTTGATTGCTTTCCAGTGCTCTATCTACAGAGGTTCACTGCTTTCCACGCTCTGTCTACAATAGATGGCTGTGTCTCGTGCTCGTTTTTCTCAGCGCTATGTCTACAGTGGTTGGCTGTGTTCCAGTGCTTTGTCTACAAAGGTGGCTGTTCTCACGTGCTCTGTCTACAGAGGTTGGCTGTTTTCACGTGCTCTGTCTACAGAGGTTGGCTGTTTTCACGTGCTCTGTCTACAGAGGTTGGCTGTTCTCACGTGCTCTGTCTACAGAGGTTGGCTGTTTTCACGCGCTCTGTGTTCAGAGGCTGGCTGTTCTCCAGTGCTCTGTGTTCATAGGCTGGCTGTTTTACGTGCTCTGTGTTCAGAGGCTGGCTGTTCTCCAGTGCTCTGTGTTCAGAGGCTGATTGTTCTCCAGTACTCTGTGTTCAGAGGCTGATTGTTCTCCAGTGCTCTGTGTTCAGAGGCTGGCTGTTCTCCAGTGCTCTGTGTTCAGAGGCTGATTGTACTCCAGTGCTCTGTGTTCAGAGGCTGGCTGTTCTCCAGTGCTCTGTGTACAGAGGTTGACTGTTCTCCAGTGCTCTATGTACAGAGGTTGACTGTTCTCCAGTGCTCTGTGTACAGAGGTTGACTGTTCTCCAGTGCACTGTGTACAGAGGTTGACTGTTCTCCAGTGCTCTGTGTACAGAGGCTGATTGTTCTCCAGTGCTCTGTGTTCAGAGGCTGGCTGTTCTCCAGTGCTTTGTGTACAGAGGTTGACTGTTCTCCAATGCTCTGTCTATAGTAGATGGCTGTTTCTCAATGCTCTTGGACAAACGTTGGATGTTCTCCAGTGCTCTGTCTACAGTGGTTGGCTGTTCTCCAGTGCTCTGTCTACAGAGGTTGGCTGTTCTCCAGTGCTCTGTCTACAGAGGTTGGCTTGTTTCCATGCTCTGTCTACAGAAGATGGCTGTTCTCCAGTGCTCTGTCTACAAAAGATGGCTGTCTCCAGTGCTCTGTCTACAAGGTTGCTGTTCTCCAGTGCTCTGTCTACATAAGATGCTGTTTCTCCAGTGCTTATGTCTACAGAGGTTGGCTATTCTCCAGTGCTCTGTCTACAGAGGCTGGCTTTTCTCCAGTGGTCTGTCTACAGAGATGGCTGTTCTCCAGTGCTCTGTCTACAGAGGTTGGCTGTTCTTCAGTGCTCAGTCTACAGAGGCTGACTGTTTTTCAGTGCTCTATGGACAAAGGTGGCTGTTCTCCAGTGCTCTGTCTACAGAAGTGGCTGTTCTCCAGTGCTCTGTCTACAGGGTTGGCTGTTCTCCAGTGCTCTGTATACAGAGGTTGGCTTTTCTCCAGTGCTCTGTCTACAGAGATGGCTGTTCTCCAGTGCTCTGTCTACAGAGGTTGGCTGTTCTCAGTGCTCTGTCTACAGAGGCTGACTGTTTTCCAGTGCTCTATGGACAAAGGTTGGCTGTTCTCCAGTGCTCTGTCTACAGAAGATGGCTGTTCTCCAGTGCTCTGTCTACAGAGGTTGGCTGTTCTCCAGTGCTCTGTGTACAGAGGTGACTGTTTTCCAGTGCCTTGTGTACACAGGTTGACTGTACTCCAGTGCTCTGTGTTCAGAGGTTGGCTGTTTTCCTGTGCTATGTCTACAGAGTTGGCTGTTCTCCAGTGCTGTGTGTACAGAGGCTGACTGTTTTCCAGTGCTCTGTGTACAAAGGTTGGCTGTTCTCCAGTGCTCTGTGTTCAGAGTTGGCTGTTCGCCAGTGCTCTGTGTACAGAGGTTGGCTGTTCTCCAGTGCTCTGTGTACAGAGGTTGACTGTTCTCCAGTGCTCTGTGTGCAGCGGATGACTGTTCTCCAGTGCTCTGTGTACAGAGGATGACTGTTCTCCATGCTCTGTGTACAGAGGATGACTGTTCTCCAGTGCTCTGTGTACAGAGGATGACTGTTCTCCAGTGCTCTGTGTACAGAGGATGATGGTTCTCCAGTGCTCTGTGTACAGAGGATGACTGTTCTCCTTTGCTCTGTGTACAGAGGATGACTGTTCTCCAGTGCTCTGTGTACAGAGGATGACTGTTTCTCCAGTGCTCTGTGTACAGAGGATGACTGTTCTCCATGCTCTGTGTACAGAGATGGCTGTTCTCCATGCTCTGTGTGCAGAGGATGACTGTTCTCCAGTGCTCTGTGTACAGAGATGACTGTCTCCAGTGCTCTGTGTACAGAGGATGACTGTTCTCCAGTGCTCTGGTACAGAGGTGACTGTTCTCCAGTGCTCTGTGTACAGAGAATGGCTGTTCTCCAGTGCTCTGTGTACAGAGGATGACTGTTCTCCAGTGCTCTGTGTACAGAGATGACTGTTCTCCAGTGCTCTGTGTACAGAGGATGACTGTTCTCCAGTGCTCTGTGTACAGAGAATGGCTGTTTCCAGTGCTCTGTGTACAGAGGATGACTGTTCTCCAGTGCTCTGTGTACAGAGGATGACTGTTCTCCAGTGCTCTGTGTACAGAGAATGGCTGTTCTCCAGTGCTCTGTGTACAGAGGATGACTGTTCTCCAGTGCTCTGTGTACAGAGGATGACTGTTCTCCAGTGCTCTGTGTACAGAGGATGACTGTTCTCCAGTGCTCTGTGACAGAGAATGGCTGTTCTCCAGTGCTCTGTGTGCAGGATGACTGTTCTCCAGTGCTCTGTATATAGTAGATGGCTGTTTCGCAATGCCTATGGACAAAGGTTGACTGTTTTCCAGTGCTCTGTCTACAGAGGTGCTGTTTTCCAGTGCTCTGTCTACAGAGGGTGGCTGTTTCTCCAGTGCTCTGTCTACAGAGGTTGACTGTTCTCCATGCTCTGTTTACAGAGGTTGACTGTTTCCCCAGTGCTCTGTCTACAGAGTTGACTGTTTCCAGTGCTCTGTCTACATGGTTGGCTGTTCTCCAGTGCTCTGTCTACAAGGTTGGCTGTTCTTTCCAGTGCTCTGACTACAGAGGTTGGCTGTTTTCCTGTGCTATTCTACAGAGGTTGCTTTTTTCCAGGCTCTGTCTACAGAGTTGGCTGTTTTCCAGTGCTCTGTCTACAGAGGTTGGCTGTTTCCAGTGCTCTGTCTACAGACGTTGGCTGTTTCCAGTGCTTGTCTACAGAGGTTGGCTGTTTTCCAGTGCTCTGTCTACAGAGGTTGGCTGTTTTCAGTGCTCTGTCTACAGAGGTTGGCTGTTTTCCAATGCTCTATCTACACAGGTTGGCTGTTTCTCCTGTGCTATGTTACAGAGGTTGGCTGTTTCCAGTGCTTTGTCTACAGAGGTTGCTGTTTTCCTGTGCTCTTCTACAGAGGTTGGCTGTTTTCCAGTGCTCTGTCTACAGAGGTTGGCTGTTTTTCCAGTGCTCTGTCTACAGACGTTGCTGTTTTCCAGTGCTTTGTCTACAGACGGTTGGCTGTTTCCATGTGCTTGTCTACAGACGGTTGGCTGGTTTTCCAGTGCTTTGTCTACAGACGTTGGCTGGTTTCCGGTACTCTGTTACAGTAGATGGCTGTTTTCTAGTCTCTGTCTACAGTAGATGGTTGTTTTCTAGTGCTCTGTCTGCAGTAGATGGCTGTTTTCCAGAACTCTGTCTACAGTAGACGTTGTTTTCCAGTTATCGTCAAGAATTGTTTTCTTTTTTCAAGGTCTGTCTGTACTGTCACTGGTTGTTTTGCCAGTGCTCTCTGTGCAGAGGTTTGCTGTTTTCCAGCACTTGCCAGTGCTCTCTGTACAGAGGTTTGCTGTTTTCCAGCACTTCTGTCTTCAGAGGTTTGTTGTTTTCCAGTCCCTGTTTCCCCTGTCGGGGTTTTGCTTTTTTTCCAGCACTCGTCTTCGATTTTTTGGTTGTTTTCCACCCCTTGTCTAAAGCGGTTGTTTGTTTTCTCATTCTCTGTCAACAACGGTTTATTGTTTTCCAAAACTCTGTCTTACAGTCACTGTATTTTCCCCAGTGTTCTGTCTACAGTAGTCGGTCGGTTTTTTCCGATTCTCTGTCTAGAATACCTAGCTGTTCTCCGATTCTCTGTCTAGAATGCCTAGTTGTTTTCCAGTGATCTGTCTACAGAAGTTGGTTGTTTTCCAATGCTCTACCTACGGTAGTTTGTTGTATTTCATTTTTCTGTCTACAATGGTTAGATGCTTTCCAGATACTCTTCTGCTACTGTAAGTTAATTTCAGATATTTTCCTGTCCGCCACTGTAAGTTGTTTTCCAGTATTTTTGTCTGCCACTGTACTTGTTTTCAAGTACTCTCTCTGACATTTTTTGCTTGTTTCCAGTGCTCTGTCTATCACTGTAAGCTGATTTCCAATGCTGTCTACCACTGAAAGTTGTTTTCCAATGCTGTGTCTACCACTGTAAGTTGTTTTCGAATACTCTGTCTACCACTGTAAGTTGTTTTCCAATACTGCCTACCACAGTAAGGTGTTTTCCAACACTTTGTCTACCACTGTAAGTTGTTTTCCAACGTTCTGTCTACCACTGAAAGTTGTTTTCCGACGTTCTGTCTACCACTGTAAGGTGTTTTCCAATGTTCTGTCTACCACTGTAAGTTGTTTTCCAATACTGTGTTTACCACTGAAAGTTGTTTTTCAATACTGTCTGCCATTGTAAGTTGTTTTCCATATTCTGTCTACCACTGTAAGTTGTTTTCCAATACTCTGTCTACCACTGCAAGTTGTTTTCCAATACGCTCTCTACCACTGTAAGTTGTTTTCCAATATTGTGTCTGCTATTGGTTGTTTTACAATACTCTGTCTGCCATCTGTAGTTGTTTTTTCTACCAGTACAGTTGCTTTTAAGTGTTTCCTCGGCCATGTTGTGATGTTTTCCAATACTCTGCTGCAATGGTTGTTTTCCATATTCTTTTGTGTTTTCACTGCACTGTTGACTGTTTTCCAATTCTGTCTGCTAATGTGTTTCATACTTGTTTTCATTCATCTTTTCGCACTTCTGCTACTATTGTTCAACTTTGTCTGCCACCCTGTTTTGCTTTTCAGTGTTCTCTGGGCTACTTTGGATTATTTTCCAATGCTCTGTCTGCTACTGATGGTGTTTTCTAATATTCTAATTGCCACTGTCGTGCGTTTTCCAATACTCTGTCTGCTACTGTTAGCTGTTATCCAATACTTAGTCTGCCATCTGTACTTGTTTTCCAGTACAGGTGCTTTTCAGAGTTCTCTCGGCCACTGTTCTTTGTTTTCCAATACTCTGTCCGTATTG
>CM031596.1:90067536-90072536 GCA_018398815.1 Conus ventricosus
GTATCCAAATATATTGTCAGAAGTCTTTCTGTTGAAAATTCAGTTACTGAAGAAATACTGATTGATTCCAGTAAAGATTTTCCTAAGGGGTCTAAAAACATGTCACATATTCAACCAATTAGAAACTACACATCTGAAGTCTGCCCTCAAGTCTGCCCCCGTTGCTCTGTCTGGTCTCGCTCAGTCAATCATCATATTGGTGTACATTGCTGTGTCTGTTGCTCTGTGTCTGGTCTCGCTCAGTCAATCATCCTATTGGTCTACATTGCTGTGTCTGTTGCTCTGTGTCTGGTCTCGCTCAGTCAATCATCCTATTGGTGTACATTGCTGTGTCTGTTGCTCTGTGTCTGGTCTCGCTCAGTCAATCATCCTATTGGTCTACATTGCTGTGTCTGTTGCTCTGTGTCTGGTCTCGCTCAGTCAATCATCCTATTGGTGTACATTGCTGTGTCTGTTTTGACAGCTGATCAGTTTCGCTCCACAGCACACTCTGGAAACGTCCCTCTCTCTCTCTCTCTCTCTCTCTCTCTCTCTCTCTCTCTCTCTCTCTCTCTCTCTCTCTCTCTCTCTCTCTCTCTCTCTCTCTCTCTCTTCAGTTCCCCTATTTCTCTATCTCTTTCTGTCCAATCAGTCCATAGGTTTACGTTGGGGTGTCTGGTTCGGTTTGCCTAATCAGTAGCGATGGACGGGCCTGTCTTACCTGTCAATTACAAGTATTGACACTTAGTGTTGATTGCCCACTCCCACCCCAACCCCCTACCCCACCCCGGCCCACCCTCCCCGATCAGTATTCCTAATTGTGTGTGTTGGTGTGTCTGTCTTGTCACATCATATTATCCTCTACGTGTATCTACTTTGGCGTTTGTCATGCCCAGCTAACATCAATGACGGATGTGTGTTGTGCGTCTGTTTTGCCCAGTCATTATTGACAGACGCGTATATTGCTGCCTGGGTCTTGCCTTGTCAATATTGACAGACGTGTATGATGGTGCCAGTCTTGCCTTGTCAACATTGACAGGCATGTCTGATGATGGCAGTCTTGCCTTGTCAATATTGACAGACATATATGATGGTGCCAGTCTTGCCTTGTCAATATTGACAGACATATGTGATGGTGCCAGTCTTGCCTTGTCAATATCGACAGACATATATGATGGTGCCAGTCTTGCCTTGTCAATATTGACAGACATGTATGATGGTGCCAGTCTTGCCTTGTCAATATTGACAGACATGTATGATGTGCCAGTCTTGCCTTGTCAATATTGACGACGTGTATGATGGTGCCTGATCTTGCCTTGTCAATATTGACAAACATGCATGATGATGCCAGTCTTGCCTTGTCAATATTGACAAACATGCATGATGATGCCAGTCTTGCCTTGTCAATATTGACAGACATGTATGATGGTGCCAGTCTTGCCTTGTCAATATTGACAGACATGTATGATGGTGCCAGTCTTGCCTTGTCAATATTGACAGACTGTATGATGGTGCCAGTCTTGCCTTGTCAATATTGACAGACATGTATGATGGTGCCAGTCATCCCTTGTCAATATTGACAGACGTGTATGATGATGCCAGAGTCTTGCCTTGTCAATATTGACAGACAGTATGATAATGCCAGAGTCTTGCCTTGTCATATTGACAGACTTGTATGATGATGCCAGAGTCTTGCCTTGTCAATATTGACAGACATGTCTGATGATGCCAGAGTCTTGCCTTGTCTATATTGACAGACGTGTATGATGGTGCCAGAGTCTTGCCTTGTCAATATTGACAAAACTGTCTGAGTGTGCCAAGTCTTGCCTTGTCAATATTGACAGACGTGTATGATGGTGCCAGCCTTGCCTTGTCAATATTGACAGACGTGTATGATGGTGCCAGTCTTGCTTTGTCAATATTGACAGACTGTTGATGTGCCAGTCTTGCCTTGTCAATATTGACAGACATGTTATGATGCCAGAGTCTTGCCTTGTCAATATTGACAGACATGTCTGATGATGCCAGAGTCTTGCCTTGTCAATATTGACAGACATGTCTGATGATGCCAGAGTCTTGCCTTGTCAATATTGACAGACATGTCTGATGATGCCAGATCTTGCCTTGTCAATATTGACAGACATGTTGATGGTGCCTGTATCTTGCCTTGTCAATATTGACAGACATGTCTGATGATGCCAGAGTCTCTGCTTGTCAATATTGACAGACATGTATGATGGTGCCTGTATCCTGACTTGTCAATATTGACAACATGTATGATGGTGCCTGTATCTTGCCTTGTCAATATTGACAACATGTATGAGGGTGCCTGAGTCTTGCCTTGTCAATATTGACAAACATGTATGATGGTGCCTGTATCTTGCCTTGTCAATATTGACAGACATGTATGATGGTGCCTGTATCTTGCCTTGTCAATATTGACAGACATGTATGATTGTGTCTGAGTCTTGCCTTGTCAATATTGACAACATGTATGATGTGCCCGAGTCTTGCCTTGTCAATATTGACAGACATGTATGATGGTGCCTGTATCTTGCCTTGTCAATATTGACAGACATGTATGATGGTGCCTGTATCTTGCCTTGTCAATATTGACAGACATGTATGATGGTGCCTGTATCTTGCCTTGTCAATATTGACAGACATGTATGATGGTGCCTGTATCTTGCCTTGTCAATATTGACAGACATGTATGATGGTGCCTGTATCTTGCCTTGTCAATATTGACAGACATGTCTGATTGTGTCTGAGTCTTGCCTTGTCAAAATTGACAGACATGTACGGTAGTGGCTGCATCTTGCCTTGTCAATATTGACAGACATATATGATGATGCCAGAGTCTTGCCTTGTCAATACTGACAGACATATATGATGATGCCAGAGTCTTGCCTTGTCAATATTGACAGACATATATGATGATGCCAGAGTCTTGCCTTGTCAATATTGACAGACATGTACGATGGTGCCTGTGTCTCTCGCTGTCAATATTGACAGACATGTATGTTGTAACCTATGTCTTGCCCAGTCAGTATTGACAGACATATGTGTTGTGTGTCTGTCTTATCCAGTCAGTATTGACAGACATGTGTTGTGTGTCTGTCTTATGCAGTCAATATTGACAGACATATGTGTTGTGTGTCTGCCTTAGTAAGTCAATATTGACAGACATCAGTATTGACAGACGTATGTGTTGTGTGTCTTTCTTACCCAGTCAATATCGACAGACATGTATGTTGGTGCCCATGTCTTGCCCTGTCAATATCGACAGACATGTATGTTGGTGCACGTGTCTTGCCCTGTCAATATCGACAGACATGTATGTTGATGCCCGTGTCTTGCCCTGTCAATATTGACAGAAATATATGTTGTCACCTTTCTTGCCAGGTCAGTATTGACAGACATGTATGTTGGTGTCGGTGTCTTGCCCTGTCAATATTGACAGACATGTATGTTACTGCCTGTGTCTTGCCCTGTCAATATTAACAGACATTTATGTTACTGCCTGTGTCTTGCCCTATCAATATTAACAGACATGTACGTTACTGCCTGTGTCTTGCCCTGTCAATATTGACAGACATATACGTTACTGCCTGTGTCTTACCCTGTCAATATTGACAGACATGTACGTCACTGCCTGTGTCTTGCCCTGTCAATATTGACAGACATGTACGTCACTGCCTGTGTCTTGCCCTGTCAATATTAACAGACATGTATGTTACTGCCTGTGTCTTGCCCTGTCAATATTGACAGACATTTATGTTGGTGCCGGTGTCTTGCCCTGTCAGTATTGACAGACATTTATATTGGTGCGCTTACCTGGTCAGTACTGACAGAAATGTCTGCTGTTGCCTATGTCTGTGACGTGTATGCTGATGCGTTTGTCTTGGCTAGTCATAGGACTGACAGACATACGTGTTGGTGCGTCTGTCTTGACCTATCAATACTAACAGATAGTGTGTAGGTGTGTCTGTCTTGCCCTATGAATACTAACAGATAGTGTGTAGGTGTGTCTGTCTTGCCCTATGAATACTAACAGATAGTGTGTAGGTGTGTCTGTCTTGCCCTATCAATACTGACAGATAGTGTGTAGGTGTGTCTGTCTTGCCCTATGAATACTAACAGATAGTGTGTTGGTGTATGTCTGTCTTGCCCTGTCGATACTGATAGATATGTATATCGATGCATCTATCTTTACCGGTCAATATGGACAGACATATATGTTGGTGTATCTATCTTGTCCAGTCAATATTGACAGATATGTTTGCTGGTGCAGTGTATCTTGCCTAGGCAATAGTGACAGACATAATTAAAAGTTGGTAATTGTGTCAGTACCTGACAAACATGCATACTAGTGCCTGTGCCTTGCCCAGTCAATATTGACAAAAATGTATATTACTGTTTCTCTCTCACCCTGTCAATATTGAAAGACATGCATGTTGGTGCCTGTGATTGCCCAGTTAACGCTGACAGATATGTGTGCTGGTGGTTCTGCCTACCCAATCATGCCACCGGATGTGTGCTTCAGTGCGTCTATCGTGCCCAGTTAACCTGTGTGTTGATGCATGTGTCTCGACTAATCAGTTCAATTTGTCCGTCTGTTTTGGAGCTATGAATGAGTTTGTAATTGACGTATTTACTCGCAGTTCTGTTCATTTGACTTTTCGAATTTGGATGATGAGATTGATTTCCTCTACGTTTTGTAATTCGTTTCATATAGAGTACGTACTGATTTCCCTGCACTTATTTTTTTTTCAGTTTCTTTTATGAGGGAAGTATGAACAAAAAGCTATGAGCGTGATTCTTTAATCTCCTACAAAGGTTATTTTGGCTTCATTTGACGCATGTGGTGACATGTTTGTCTTGCCCAGTCGTTTGTGTCTGATGCGTCTGTCGAGCTACAACAATGAATACGCTCAGACGTCTATGGGTGTGTCTGTCTTGTCATTTCATATCTCTGACAGGGCTCGTTGGGTTGTTTGTCTTCTATTATCAGAGATTCT
>CM031596.1:90075036-90077536 GCA_018398815.1 Conus ventricosus
TCTAACTAGACAGGTGTGTTGGTGTGTTGCCTAGTGTGTCTAACTAGACAGGTGTGTTGGTGTGTCAGCTTTGCCTAGTGTGTCTAACTAGACAGGTGTGTTGGTGTGTTGCCTAGTGTGTCTAACTAGACAGGTGTGTTGGTGTGTCAGCTTTGCCTAGTGTGTCTAACTAGACAGGTGTGTTGGTGTGTCAGCTTTGCCTAGTGTGTCTAACTAGACAGGTGTGTTGGTGTGTCAGCTTTGCCTGGTGTGTCTAACTAGACAGGTGTGTTGGTGTGTCAGCTTTGCCTAGTGTGTCCAACTAGACAGGTGTGTTGGTGTGTCAGCTTTGCCTGGTGTGTCTAACTAGACAGGTGTGTTGGTGTGTCAGCTTTGCCTAGTGTGTCTAACTAGACAGGTGTGTTGGTGAGTTTGCCTGACCCAGGTGGTAACTGGGCAAAGTGGACATATCAATGGATACGTTTAGATATTCTGACTTGGCAGGACAGTCACACCAACACACATGCCTATCTATCTATCTAGCTATCTATTTATTTATCTGTCTGTCTATCTATCTATCTATCTATCTATCTATCTATCTATCTATCTATCTATCCATCTATCTATCACTGTCTGTCTGTCTGGCTGGCTGGCTGGCTGGCTGGGCTGCTGTCTATCTATCTGTCTATCTGTATGTCAGTCTATGAATGATATCTGACTGGGCAGGACAGTCACACCAACACACATGCCTATCTACTATCTATTTATTATCTGTCTATCTATCTATCTATCTATCTATCCATCTATCTATCTATCTATCTGTCTGTCTGTCTGGCCTGGCTGGCTGGCTGGCTGGCTGTCTATCTATCTGTCTATCTGTATGTCAGTCTATGAATGTATGTATGTATCTAACTAGACAGGTCTGTCTGTCTGTCTGTCTGTCTGTCTGTCTGTCTGTCTGTCTCTCTGTCTGTCTGTCTATTAGTGTATCTAGACACGTACACTGTTTTGCCAGGTTGCCCAGTTACTATCTCTAGGCATTTGTGTCGGTGCCCCTGCCTTGCCCAGTAACAATATCTGTACTAGTGCGACTGCCTTGCCCAGTCACAATATCTGTACTAGTGCGCCTGCCTTGCACAGTCACATCTGTATACGGCATCTGACTTGCCCAGTAAAGATATCTGTATTAGTGCGTCTGCCTTGCCCAGTCACTATATCTGTATTAGTGCGTCTGCCTTGCCCAGTCACAGTATCTGTATTAGTGCGTCTACCTTGACCAGTAAAGATATCTATATGAGTGCGTCTGCCTTGCCTGGTCACTATATCTGTATTAGTGTGTCTGCCTTGCCCAGTAAAGATATCTGTATTAGTGCGTCTGCCTTGACCAGTAACAATATCTGTCTTAGTGCGTCTGCCTTGACCAGTCACAACACCTGTATTAGTGCGTCTGCCTTGACCAGTAAATACATCTGAACAAATATCAGCTCGTCTGCCTATCCGATTAAAATATGTCTTATCGTGTGTGTTGCGTTTTTCTTACCAGTTAGTGTATTTAAATGTGTATTAGAACGTCTGCCTCGCCCAGTTATTTTGTCCAGACATCTGTGTCCTGTCTCTGGTTTTTAAAATGTGTGATCTGTGCATCTACCTCGCCTATTTATAGTATACATATACCTGTGTATTTAGGTGTGTCGTAGTGCGTTTGCTTTGCCAGTTAGTATATCTAAACACGTATCAATGTGTCTGCCTTGCCTAAATAGTTTATCTGATGTGCGCAATGGTGCGTCTGTTTCACCTAATTAGTTCATCTAAATGTGTGTGTGTGTGTGTGTGTGTGTGTGTGTGTGTGTGTGTGTGTGTGTGTGTGTGTGTGTGTGTGTGTGTGTGTGTGTGTGTGTGTGTTCCAAGTTAATTCATCTAGACGTGTGTGTTTGTCCGTCTGTCTTGCCTCATTACTGTATGGAGGCGTGTATGTTGGCGATTCCTGACTTTGCTTGACAATCCCTTGCGTTCTCTGAGGAACATAGGGCTGCGGTAGCACTCATCCAGCGGACTTGGTGCTAGCTGACCTTTTCAAGTGGGCACATCCCATTCCAGCTGCCTTCACCTCGGTATCCATGCACTGGTGCCAAGTCTGTCGAGGTCGTTCCATCTTTCATCTTTTTGCCTGTGCGTTCCATTCGAGTGTCTGTCTTTTGATGCTGGAAGGAGCTTTTGCAATGTTTTACCAGTCCACCCCCTCTCCCCTCCCCTCCCCCGTGATCGTTTCATTTTTCTAAATCCCTGTTTCTACAGAATTTTGATGGTTCTGTCCCACAGGGTTTTGTCAGAAAACAGTTCTGGTTATCTAAGTATGAGCCCACGGCACTTATTGATAAATGCCGAAAGATTGGAAGTGTTGGACTTTGTTGGTCTCCAAGTCTCTGAGCTATATAACAGAGCAGAATTCACAAGGAGGCAAAAATTCTGGTTTTGGCCCAGAGCTAAAGGGCTGTAGAAGCCCATACAGGTCGAAGAATGA
>CM031596.1:90086585-90105127 GCA_018398815.1 Conus ventricosus
CGAAGCTGAGTAGGGGGGGGGGGTTTGGGGGGTGGTAAAGGGTTTTTCGGTCAAATAATTTTTGAGTTTTTTGGAGTCCTTTGGGGCGATTATGAGGTAGTGGTGCCTGGCAAGAATTTGTCACGAGCACTCCGTTGGTAGTTTGGGGAGTCGTTGTGTGACGAGGGAATCGTGTTGGATAACACGCGGTTCCGGCATCTGTTACCAGGACCATAGACACAGTTAGGCAGTGAGTCAGCCTTTACGCTGACGGGACAAAAAGCTCCCCCCGACAGTAATCAAATTTTGCCCGTTATAGGCATTATCTGGCCATGACTCCCTCCTGTCCAAGTCCAGTCTACGGGGCACAGTGAAGGATGGACGTGCCAGAGGCGGACCGAACGATGAAGGGTCGACACAAAGTACCGGACAGTCGCATGGGTCTCTATCTTGTTGCGTAGGACTGAGAACAGAAGGCCTTGGGCATCTCTGACTTCTCACGCTACTGCCATAGCACCTGTATGGTCTTCTGTTGTGGAAAGGTAAAAACGAAAACAAACCACTTCTCACGCTACTGCCATAGCACCTGTATGGTCTTCTGTTGTGGAAAGGTAAAAACGAAAACAACCATAAAACAAATACAAACCAGCCTCCCTCGCCTCAAAGACAAAAAGGCAACAAAGAATATAGGGCACAAAAAACAAACCAGCCTCCCGCCTCAAAGACAAAAAGGCAACAAAGAATATAGGCACAAAAAACAAACCAGCCTCCCTCGCCTCAAAGACAAAAAGGCAACAAAGAATATAGGGCACAAAAAACAAACCAGCCTCCTCCTGCCTTCAAGACAAAAAGGAACAAGGAATATAGGGCACAAAAAAAAACCAGCCTCCCTCGCCTCAAGAGACAAAAAGGCAACAAGAATATAGGGCACAAAAAAAAACCAGCCTCCGCTCGCTCAAAGACAAAAAGGCAACAAAGAATATAGGGCACAAAAATCAACCCCTTCCTCGCCTCAAAGACAAAAAGGCAACAAAGAAAAATGGCACAAAAAACACACAAACGGCCGATGGAAAATAGGATCAGTGGATGGATAGATTGTGGATAGTTTTGGTGGATTGTGATGAAAATGATGGGTAGGAAGTGGGTAGATTGGTGGATCTGCTGAACTGTTGGGTAGGAATGTGGGTAGATTGGTGGATTGTGATGAACTGATGGGTAGAAGTGGGTAGATTGGTGGATTTGATGAATGATGGGTAGGAATGTAGGGTAATTGGTGATTGTGAATGAACTGATGGGTCGGAAGTGGAATTGGGATTGTGATGAACTGATGGGTAGAATGTGGGTAAAATTGGTGATGGATGAACGGGATGGTAGGAATGTGGTTTAATGGTGGATTGTGATGAATTGATGGGTAGGAATGTGGGTAGATTGGTGGATTGTGATGGGTTCAGGGGCAGAATTGTAGGTAGCTTAGTGGACTGTGATGAGTTGAAGGTCAGGATTGTGGGTAGATTGATAGAAGTGATGAGCTGAAGGGCAGGACTTAGTAGATTGGTTGAATGACATGCGTTGAGGGGTAGAATTTTAGGTAGATGGATGGAAAGAGATGGGTATCGAGGGCTGACTGCCAGAACCCAGATCTTCTTATATATATGTAGATATAAGATACTGGTCGGCAGGGCAACCCTTAACTGTTGAAGAGTCAGGATTGAGGTAATGGTAGGAATATGATAAAACTGTGAAGGGTGGACCGCAATAAAGTGAAGAGATTCAGTGATTGTCGGGTAGAAGGCGAGTGAAATGAGGGTTTGTAGGTCAGACTGTTGTGCGAAGGTGGTGGATAGGAAATGTTAACGGTGGGGTAGTTGATTGTCCAGTGGGAAGTTAAGAGGTGATGGGTTGGTCGTAGGTAGACTGGTTAAGTGCGATTAGTTGATGGGTGGGACTACAGGAAATTGGTGAGGTGTGGGTGTTGATAGCCAGGTGGAACATGATGAGGTGATGGTTGGATGTAGGTAAACTGGTTAAGTGCGATTAACTGATGGACGGACTGTAGATACTTTGATGAGGTGTGATGTGTATATAGTCAGGACTGTAAATAGATCGCTAGAACATGAATAGTTGAAGGACAGGATTGTGGGTAAATTGTGGAACGTAATGAGCTGATAGACAGGATTGTGGGTGGATTGGTGGAACGTGTTGAGTTGATGGGTAGGATTGTAGGTAGACTGGTTAGGTGCGATTAGTTGATGGGCGAGATTGTAGGTAGACTGGTTAGGTGCGATTAGTTGATGGGCGAGATTGCGGGTGGATTGTAGAATGTGATGATGTGATGGACAGGATTGTGGGTGGATTGGTGGAATGTGGTGAGCTGATGGGTAGGACTGTTGGTAGACTGGTTATGTGTGATTAGTTGATGGCGGATTGTGCTTGGATTGGTGGAACGTGTTGAGTCGATGGTAGGATTGTAGGTAGACTGCTAGGTGTGATTAGTTGCTGGGCGGGATTGTGGATGGATTGGTGGAACGTGTTGAGTTGATGGATAGGATTGTAGATAGACTGGTTAGGTGCGATTAGTCGATGGGCAGGATTGTAGGTAAATGGTAAGGTGTGAAGTGTTGATAGTCAAGACTGTAAATAGATAGCCGGATAGTGATAAGTTGATGGACAGGTCTGTGGATCGATTGATTGATGTGATGTGATGATGGACAGGATTGTGGGTGGATTGGTAGAACGTGATGAGTTGATGGATAAGATAGTAGATAGACTGGTAGAACGTGATGAGCTGATGGATAAGATAGTAGATAGACTGGTAGAACGTGATGAGCTGATGGATAAGATAGCAGATAGACTAGTGGATTTGATGAGCTGATGGACGGATTGTGGGTGGATTAGTAAACGTGATGAGTTGATGGATACGATTGTAGATAGATGGTGGAAGTGATGAGTTGATGGAGAAGATTGTAGATAGACTGGTGGATGTGATGAGTTGATGGATAAGATTGTAGATAGACTGGTGGATGTGATGAGTTGATGGACAGGATTGTGGGTGGATTGGTGGAGTGTGAAGACCTGATGGACAGGACTGAAGGTAGACTGGTGCTTTCTGATGAGTTTACCAGACAGCACTGTTGTTGGTAGATTGATGGAATGTTATAAGCTTATGGATTGGACTGTAGACAGCTAAGTCAAAGTCATGAACTGATCGGCACGTGTGGATCAGTTAATCGAGCTGGAGGCAGACGTGTGGGGATTGGCAGCTTTGACGGATTGGTGAGTAAGATGGATGGCTGACCGTGTGATATTGTGGCGGGTGTATAAGTAGACTGGTGTGCAGCCTTTTCGCTTATGGTAATTTGAGGCGTGTAACCAGCTGCCGTGGCGAAGTGGTTAGCGTCGAGTCGCGGACTCCCGGCTGGGAGGTCGTGGGTTCGAATCCCATCAGAGTCATGTGGGTTTTTCTGCCCCGACCGACTCCTACCCAGAGTTGAGTTTGCTACGGACTCAGTTGGGAAGACTGGGACCACACAGTCGAGTTTCATCCACTTAACGGATGCGTTTCTGAGAGTGTTGCTCAAATTTCCTGACCAACATTGCAGGTGCCTGTATCTCTTGGGCCTGGTTGACGCCGGGATATATTATGAAAGGAAGCGTAGAGTACAGCCCTGTCATGTAGTTTCAGACCGAAATGGAAATCCGTAGCATCATCTTAATCATCCTCATCCTCATCGATCAGCATAAAAAGTCTCCAATTCTGCGGCTCTTCATGCCCTGCTCTCATGGTGACCTCAGTTTCGAAGACCTCTCCACGTCTGTGGCCTTGGTTTGGCTCCGTCGGGGTCACCGGTATCGGCGAGTCCATGGGGGCTGTCGTTGGACGGACGTGGTGGCGCCCTCCGGAGGGAGAGCTCACCCACGCCGGCTCCGCGACTAAGCAATTATTGTTGGCAGTAGGGGGCTTAGTAGATGGTGTCCTGCGTATGTTAGATCAGAACAGGCGCCACTGAACACCACCGAAGTGACTCGGCAGCAGTGCAGTGTCTCCTCTGGTGGGTTGCCTCTTGACGGCTTGACATTAACTGCTCCCTGTGGATTGCCGGTGCCGGGGCTGCGGCGGGCCCGCCCTGGCTGTGGCTGTGGACGGGGTGTCGGGATGAGCGGCTGGGTACACTGCATCTGAGGTGGCGCAGAGATTGGGACAGCAAAAAAAAAAAAAAAAAAATTGAGGCGTGTAACCACTAGCTGCGCAGAAACCAGGGTTGTCTTGACATCCCCCCCCCCCCCCCCCCCCACACACACACCCCCATCCACTTCCTCCTTCCTATTCTCCACCCCCTTCCACTCAGCCTGCCATCCCATTTCATCCTCTATTCCCTTCCCCTTCTCCTCCCGTCCTCTTTCTGTCCACAACCCTTTTCTCTTTCTCCCGCCCTCCTCATCTTTTCTTTGCTTTGCTTTCCACCCGCCCTCCTTCCATTTCCTCCGCTTCTTTCTTTTGGCTTGCCTTCCATCAACCCTCCTTCCATTTCCTCCGCTTCTTTCTTTTGGCTTGACTTCCATCAACCTGCCTTCCATTTCCTCCGCTTCTTTCTTTGGCTTGCCTTCCATCAACCCTCCTTCCATTTCCTCCTCTTCTTTCTTTTCCTTTGCTTTCCATCAACCCTCCTTCCATTTCCTCCTCTCCTTCTTTTGCTTTGCTTTCCACCCAACCTCCTTCCATTTCTCCTCTTCTTTGCTTTGCTTTGCTTTTGCTTTGCTTTCCATCAACCCTCCTTCCATTTCCTCCTCTTCTTTCCTTTGCTTTGCTTTCCACCGGCCCTCCTTTCATTTCCTCCTCTTCTTTCCTTTGCTTTGCTTTCCACCCGCCCTCCTTTCATTTCCTCCTCTTCTTTTCTTTGCTTTGCTTTCCACCCGCCCTCCTTCCATTTCCTCCTCTTCTTTCCTGTTTCTTTGCTTTGCTTGCCACCCACCCTACTTCCATTTCCTCCTCTTCTTTCCTTTCCTTTGCTTTGCTTTCCACCCACCCTCCTTCCATTTCCTCCTCTTCTTTCATTTCCTTTGCTTTCCACTCGCCCTCCTTCCATTTCCTCCTCTTCTTTCCTTTGCATTGCTTTGCTTTCCACCCACCCTCCTTCCATTTCCTCTTTTTCTTTCCTTTGCTTTGCTTTACATTCCACCCACCCCCTTCCATTTCCTCCTTCTTTCCTTTGCTTTGCTTGCCACCGGCCCCTCCTTCCATTTTCTCCTCTTCTTCCTTTGCTTTGCTTTGCTTTCAACCCACCTTTCTTTTCCCTTTCCTCCTCTTCTTTCCTTTGCTTTGCTTTCCACTCGCCCTCCTTCCATTTCCTCCTCTTCTTTCCCTTGCTTTGCTTTCCACCCGTCCTTCTTCCATTTTTCCCCTTCTTCTTTCCTTTGCTTTGCTTTCCACCCGCCCTACTTCCATTTCCTCTTCTTTCCTTTGCTTTGCTTTGCTTCCCACCCGCCCTACTTCCATTTCCTCCTCTTCTTTCCTTTGCTTTGCTTTCCACCCGCCTCCTTCCATTTCCTCCTCTGCTTTCTTTTGCTTTGCTTTCCATCAACCCTCTTCCATTTCCTCCTCTTCTTTCCTTTGCTTTGCTTTCCATCAACCCTCCTTCATTTTCCTCCTCCTCTTCTTTCCTTTGCTTTGCTTTCCACCCGCCCTACTTTCATTTCCTTCTCTTCTTTCCTTTGCTTTGCTTTGCTTTCCAAACGCCCTCCTTCCATTTCCTCCTCTTCTTACCTTTGCTTTGCTTTCCTCCCCCCCTACTTCCATTTCCTCCTCTTCTTTCCTTTGCTTTGCTTTCCACCCACCCTACTTCCATTTCCTCCTCTTCTTTCCTTTGCTGTGCTTTCCACCCACCCTACTTCCATTTCCCCCTCTTCTTTCCTTTGTTTTGCTTTCCACCCACCCTCCTTCCATTTCCTCCTCTCCTTTCTTTTGCTTTGCTTTCCACCCACCCTCCTTCCATTTCCTCCTCTTCTTTCTTTTGCTTTGCTTTCCACCCACCCTCCTTCCATTTCCTCCTCTTCTTTCTTTTGCTTTGCTTTCCATCAACCCTCCTTCCATTTGCTCCTCTTCTTTCTTTTGCTTTGCTTTCAACCCACCTCCTTCCATTTCTTTCTCTTCTTTCCTTTGCTTTGCTTTCCACCCGCCCTCCTTCCATTTCCTCCTCTTCTTTCTTTTTCTTTGCTTTCCCCCAACCTCCTTCCATTTCCTCCTCTTCTTTCCTTTGCTTTGCTTTCCACCCGCCCTCCTTCCATTCCTTTTCTTCTTTCCTTTCTTTGTTTTCCACCCACCCTCCTTCCATTTCCCCCCTCTTCTTTCTTTTGCTTTGCTTTCCACCCACCCTACTTTCATTTCTTCTCTTCTTTCCTTTGCTTTGCTTTCCATCAACCCTCCTTCCATTTCCTCCTCTTCTTTCCTTTGCTTTGCTTTCCACCACCCTCCTTCCATTTCCTCCTCTTCTTTCCTTTGCTTTGCTTTCCACCCACCCTCCTTCCATTTCCTCCTCTTCCTTCCTTTGCTTTGATTGCCACCCACCCTCCTTCCATTTCCTCCTCTTCTTTCTTTTCCTTTGCTTTGCTTTGCTTGCCACCCGCCCTCCTTTCATTTCCTCCTCTTCTTTCCTTTGCTTTGCTTTGCTTGCCATCCAGCTCCTTCCCTTCACCCTCTTCTTCTCTTTGCTTTGTTCTCCACCCGCCCTCCTTCCCTTTCCTCCTCTTCTATTCTTTTGCTTTGCATGCCACCCACCCTCTTTCTGTTTCCTCCTCACCTTCTCTTTGCTTTGCTCTCCACCCGCCCTCCTTCTATTTCCTCCTCATCTTTCTCTCCGTGTCTCCTCACTCATTTCCTCCACTTCATTTTCCCTTCCTATTCCAAAGACTTCACCTCAATGGTTTCAGTGGTTCGTGGACAAGACAGAAATTCAGGATTTTTACACACACACACACACACACACACACACACACACACACACACACACACACACACACACACACACACACACACACACACACACACCACTCATATATTATGTGTACCCATCGTCAACACAGAGCAGACCTCCAAGGGTGGTACAGGACTGCTCTAAAGGCAGGTGAAGACAGTGCTTCTCTGGGTCCTCCCCAGCACCTTCGGGTGTTTCTTTTTCTTCATATATACACCGTGACCGTCAAGACTGCACACAGTCTACTTATTTATCGATCTCTCTCTCTCTCTCTCTCTCTCTCTCTCTCTCTCTCTCTCATCTCTTCCCCTCTCTCTCTCTCTATATATATATATATATATATATATATATATATATATATATATATATATAAATAAGTATATATATTATATTGATATTCTGCCTTTAGAGCAGTCCTGTACCACCCTTGGAGGCCTGCGCTGTGTTGACGATGGGTACAGGCACGCACAGGACACTCCATTAAGATATCAAGGGACATAACTGCTCCTGAACAGAGGTAAATCAGACTACAGGATGCAGCTCATAACAGCCTTAAAGTAGCATCCCCATGGGTGTACCAGCCCGTATTTCATGACTGCAGAGCCCACCGGCGAAAAACACCACCCTCCAGCTGCCGAGCACACCCCACAGACCCAACCACCTGTACCCATCGTCAACACAGAGCAGGCCTCCAAGGTGGTACAGGACTGCTCTAAAGGCAGGTGAAGACAGTGCTTCTCTGGGTCCTCCCCAGCAAACCTTTGGGTGTTTCTTTTTCTTCATATATACACCGTGACCGTCAAGACTGCACACAGTCTACTTATTTATCGATCTATATCTCTCTCTCTCTCTCTCTCTCTCTCTCTCTCTCTCTCTCTCTCTCTCTCTCTCTCTTTCTCTCTCTCTCTCTCCTCTCTCTCTCTCTCTCTCTCTCTCTCTCTCTCTATATATATATATATTATATATATATACATATATATATATATATATATATATATATATATATATATATATAGATATAGATATGTATATGTGTGTATATAGAAATGTGTGTGCGTGTGTATATATATATATATATATATATATACATACATATATAATATATATATATATATTATATATATATATATATATATATATATATATATATATATATATATATATTATATATATATATATATATATATATATAAAAACAAGTAAAAAGAGGAATCTTAAAACTATCTACAAATTTGTTTCGAGCGCGTTGCGCTGTCATCAGGATGGTTTTTGGTTTGCCCACCGCCGATGTTATATAGCGTGTGGGCTCCCGTTTGCGGTTGTTTGCACGTGCGGGTTGGCTGCACGTGTTTTTTGGGGGCTTTTAGGTTTTTGTTTGGGGTGTATTCACTAACAACGATTTCCATTTATGCCTGCAGTTGTTTACTATTTCTGTTTTGGGTGTTTAAAGTTGCTAAGTGTGGTTTGCATAGTATTAACCATTTTTCAGTTAAACATAGGTTGCACCTTTTTGAAACATTGCTGTATGGTGATGCTCTTTTTATGATTTTCCAGGATATATTGTAGCTTGTTTTTGCGTCTTTAAGTTTCCAGATATATTTGCTCAGTTCTGTTTGGTTTTTATATTTTTCTTTATTAAATGACTGTTTGTGGTTTGCATATCTGGTTTTGAAGTGGTTTTCAGTGATCCCTATGTATGTTTCTTTTTCATTTTCTGATGTCACAGTAGCCTGGTATACAATGTTGTTGTGAAGACATTTATTGTTTAGTGGGCACTGCTCATTTCTGGTGCAATTGCAAGTTTGCAACCATAACGAAAGGAAAACCCTTTGAAGATCAAATGAAAAAAATGATTAACCAATCTTGAATTCAAAAAATCTAACACGGTTTCCAAACAACACTACAAAAAAAGCAAATAAAACAATGCAAAAGGAAAAAAAAAATATTTGGGAAGCTAGAGAACTAATAAATACCAATCCTGTACTCAACCCCAACCCCAACAAGTCGGCGGTTGAAGTCAGGAATTGGTATTTATTAGTCTTCTCTAACAAGTAAGACATTAAATAACCTAAAAATACGACCGGGGAGCCAGAATGCCCCTTTTCGATCGCTGACAGTTAAGACTTCAATAACCAAAAAGTATCGACCCTACAAACAGACATACTGTGGAGGGTTATCCGGTTTTAAGACTAATTACACGTTATAATAATAATAGGTCAGATTTTAGTGTTGTGGTTTAAATTCTGTGTTTTTCCTGGTCATTTTCAATAACATCATTTTCACGCAAACTTCATCCAATGCCATCCTCTTCTTGCATGTGAAAATAAAACTACAGTCTTAACTGCTCTCTAAAGTCTTTTTAAAACTGAGTGATATTTTGACATAAATCCACACACTTATTTCCAGCATGTCTTTCCACCTGAAAGCCAGTTTTTGACAAAGTGTTTCTTTTTAACTATGTCGTTTCTGCTGAACAGTCATCTATAATAAATAGCGTCTGCGGTCCCTCAACAAGATAAAAAACGTTCTAGACATTCACTCAGTTTATTGGCTGGGATCAACTAAAAATTGTTCTCATCTGCCCAATATAAAACCTTCTATCATGATATGCTTTGTTCCATGTAAGTGTTGGACAGAAAATCACATATATTAAAATTATAATGATTAAACTGTTTGTAACATTGAGTTAAATTTTGTTTCCACAACCATTTGATCCGCAAATTAATGAACAATGAGGGTTTTGGGTCATAAAGTTTAACTGCTCCATAGTTTTACTAACAGAAATTTAATCTAATCCCAGTTATTATTTTTATCATACTCTCCGTCAAAAACGTTTTCAGTATAATAAAACGCCTATGAGGCCTAAATGTGTAAGATTAATCCATTTAGTTCTGTAAGATTGTTTCTATTTAAGTCAACATTGATTTGTGCTTGTTGTTATGACTTATATCCTCTGCCATTGTGAAGAACGACAATGGTAAACGTTAAGACGTTAAAACGACTAAGTATTTGCCAGCTAATAATTAATTCACTTTATAAGGTCGTCACTAACGCCGACAACCCCATCCCTCCCCCATCTTAAAGACGAAAGTTCAAATTCATTGTGGAACGGTCTCCTAATTTTCTGCTTGGAAAGATCTGTAAATTTGTGTAGAAGCATTTTTGGAAAAAACTGTTTCTTTTCTGTGGAGGATGTACTGTGTGTTCCCAGACGGCGTTATTTTCAATTCTTTCCGACTATGCCTCCGGCATAAGACTTACATGTAAAGGGCCAAAGTTGATTGTTTGCTGAAACTTTTTGACGGCTAAAATATGTAAATGGGCTTAATGAATCAAATTTTATTCCCTTCTAACTAAGGTTCTAAGTCATTTGAGTCAGGTTTTCGAACCTATTTTATAATTCATACTGGGCCAACATTATTTGCCTCTAGATTGCGCAGTTGTCTAGTTTTAGGAAACTTTTTGCTGCGCCAACCCTCTTTGCGTTATAATCACCATCTTAGTGAACTCAAAACCATACAAAGCGCCTATCTCACGTTCTGTTCAATAGTCTGCAACGTCTGCAAGGTCTTTTAATTCTAAGGTTATACACCTCACAGGCGCTAATGTAACTCCGGATTCTTCCTGCCCACGCGACATTTTTTAGTTACAGCTTTAATTTTATTTCCAAAACAATTGCAAGGTATTCACATTTCACGACTTTCCCTGTTTGTCTGCAAGTTTATGTTAATTGAGCCGACCCTCCCACAAACTAATCTTTTAAACTGTAATTCAAGGGGAATTGTATGATTTCAATAATCGCAATATGCAGCTTTTCCCTGATGGAAGAAGCTTCTTAAAACTGTTGAGGCCGTCCATCATATAAGTTTTCATCATGTCGCAGCTCGTCCAAATGAACATAGAGTAATGATTGTATGCAATATCGAGCGGATTCACCCCTCATAATAGTGTTTTTTGACGTAACTCTAAAACTATGAACGAACCGAATGGACAGTTTAAAGCCTAACATATTAGCTAACTCTTTTATCAATTAGTCCCTCTTCTTCTGTCTTCAGGTTTGGAAGGGCAAAAGTGTTTTGTCATGAGGCCAGGGTTAGTTTGAGAGCAATGTCGAAGTTACTCATTGCTTCTTTTAGCGACAAAACCCCTATTAACCATCAGTATGTTAACTGCCTAACTAATTGGCCTCTATTATTAACGTTTTAATCTTATTATTCTCCTTGGGCAGGAGGTGAGGTTACCATACGACTTTGAAATATTTCATGACGCGACCGTTCTGGTTCGCATTCGTTTAGTATAGCATGTTCGAAAAACCGAAGGGCGGTCTTGAGTTGTTTATTGTTACTAAACATTTTTAAAACATAATTAAAAAATGAGTGCATTCAATATACTGAGCAAAATATTCTGTTGGGCCCGCACTACTAAACAATCTTAAAACGTGATAACAACTGACACCCTCGACATTTCTGTGCACCCAGAACTGACACTTTCATAAAAAGGTAAGTTCTCCATTAAGCAGATATCTTAACCCCCCTATTAAAAAAAAAGACTACATCGCAAAGTGTGTTCAGTCATCCGATGCAGTTTTAGTCAAACAAGTTTAAACTTTGCTGTGTTTGTGCCATCCACTGGTGGTGGAGTGCGGATGCGTTCACTTAAATCATCCTAACCTTTGTTAGGTCAGGTATAGATTTTCATTTCTATTACACCTTCAACGTGTTTTGACTGAACTGCAAGCGCCATTTGCCAAATGACAAACCGTTAATTTCCCTTCAGCAACAGAATAGACATAAGGCGTTGAACGAATCTGTACCGAATTCAATATTAACATCAGACAGACTTAGGAACAAAAGTTGATCTAATCATGGCTTAGCACCCCATATTATTGGGAGTGCACAGATATAAGTATAACTATGACTGGAATCCTCCTTACACATCTTTTCTCTTCAGGCACAGGCGTTCCCTCGGTCTAGAAGAGCAAGAGCATAAAACAGCATGACAACAGTTAATCTTAGACACTTCTAAGGCCTACCAAAAGCAGGAATAGAACGAATAAACGACTCTGTTCGTCTTACGGTGGGGGGGGGGGTGGTTTTGCTATCTCGCAAAGCCACAAACTAATCGAGCATAACTGAATTCCTTCCTACCTGCTTTTGAATCACAAAAACAGTACTTAGTCCAAATTTAGAGGACGCCATAAATTCTACAGTCGATTTACACTTCAGTAGTAAAAGTACCAAAATGTTTTACAATTCCGCAAGATCGAAAGTAGACTTTTCTGTGGCACTGGATTATACATGCCTTCTGACCTCAGGCTCCAGATAGAACAATAATCAACTACAATAATGAAATCCCTTGTGGCAGGCAATAACAGAAAGTCGGAAAAAAAAACGAAAAATTCTGAGCCAGTAATAATAGCAAGCAGTAAAAAAACAAGATGACCCCTCCAAGAATATGTCATCCCATCCCCGTGGTCCAAACCGAAGACCGTGAAGACAGCGGAATCTGTCCGAGGTCAAAAATAATGACCAAATAATGAAAAGACGTCGCTTGTTCTTGATTAACTGCCTAGGATGACTGTCTTTATCTTACTAAAATAACCCAACTATTAAGAAACTATTTCCATAAGTGCTCGCCATAAAGCAACTACTTGCTTGCAGTAAGACAAAAGCCACTAACAATACCTCCTAATAGTCCAGGTAAAGAGTCTATAGCTTACCAGCTAATTTTTTATATAAACTCGCAAGATATCAACTGTTTTTTACCCAATGATTTATAGGTGACGAGGTGGCGGAGGGCACTGGACTTTTGACCTCCACCCGCCGCCTTTGGGGTAATAGCCAACACCAGTGTGCTTATTGCAAATCCTAAGGCTTTTATAACACTTGCTAATGTGGTCTCCTTGCTCCCTCTAAACGTGGTTCTTATTCCTTTCCTGCTACGTTGTGTCTCATATAAAATCTTTGGATAGTTTCTCTTATTCTGCTCACTTGATTCGTAAAATTGTTCTCTCGGGTAGTATGACAACACTTCTAGTCTTGCTGAGCTCTCTTGTTCAAGAATCTATTAGTCGGTGGTTTCTTTCTTAACACCAGCCCTAAAGTTGGCGTCATCAGCCCGCAACGAGTTTTTTCTTTTCACTTTTTATATGCTCATCTATTATCACCCTGTTTATGCTAAAATTGTTTGTTAATTCGCCTCTAATGGTTCTTAAAGCATGATCAAGGCCGCTATTTCTCAGCATGGTAAGCGTGATCGTGAGAGAGTCTTTAATGCTGTTTTCTTCTGAAAAACTGGTTTTGCCTATTGCATTTATTAATTCGTCTGCCGATTTGATTTAATTTTTAAGTTCATGTTTTGCATTTTGGTTAACTTTCGGAGTTCCTGCAGTGGTGTTTTGAAGTTTTAGCACGCATCCCTAATCCTAAATTTGGTTTTAGTAATGCAAGGCTATTTTGATCGCTCACACTAACCCTTGTCTAAATTTACTCTTTTTTAAAAACTTGATGAGTCGGATTTAGATGTAAGCTGAATCAAGTTTCCTTGGTCCTCTCAAAACAACTGGTCACTTTTACTTTCAAAATCATTAGGGATCTATAAATTCGGAAGTTCTTGGCCTAAAACTTGGTAATAAAGATCTGACCTTACTTTCTCTTAAGTCACGCCGCAAAGAGAGCCCCGATTCGATGTTTGTACCAAAGAGTCATTTCACTCATGTCGTCTCCAGATCAAAATCATCATAATCTTCATCTCAATGCCTGCCATGTTTTTTTAATAATTAACTTTTTTATTTTGTTTTTATAAAAAGCCACAAGCATATGGCACGAATCTTGACACCGAATAGAAGCTGAAAGAGCCCCTTGGCGTGAAGGGAAAAAACCGGAATATTACTGTTCCAAATAATCCATCGACTATTGATCTCAGATCAAATTCTTACTGTTAAATTTCCAGACCTAGGAGCGGAATGAAGTGATTGTGCCAGGGCTCTGCGCGTCCTTACTTTCAAAATAGTACTCGCATCAACAACAGACCCAAACAGGACAGTTGTACAGAATCTGGGGCGGGCATCGTTAAGAAATTTCTATAAAACTTGAGGCAAGAAATATGTTCTTTACAACACAATCAGACATATTTTTAACCTATTCTGACTATGCCTAACAGGGAATGAAAGGCCTGTTCTTGCGTTTTCAAGGTATCCCGAAAATGAAAACATAAAACATAGAATAGGCCGCTGGAGAGACAAAGACGTCAAAAAGTATGTACTGTAAATTTTGCGTATGGAAATCGCTTTTCCATTCCCTTAAGATTTTGAGTTGTTAAAAGCGCATGCGCCATCATTCAAGGTGCATTAAAAAGACAGATTGTCATATGAAGCTAACCCTTTTAATGAATATCAAACGTGTTATCAGATCAACAGACACCGAAGCAAAGTACAGCATTCCGACATCTCGTTATAGTTTTGTGACGTTGTTAGCAACCCTTATTTTAGCAAGGGCTGATGACAACAATATCATCAAAATTAGCAATAGATTACGAAGAGTGATTCATCATACAACATAATCCCAGAAGCAGGGCAGACGCGACATGGAATTTTAGTTTTAGTGTCGCAGCAAGCATCGCATTAACGGTATTTTATTGCTGTGCGAAGATGAAGAACGCGTCAAAAGAGAATGAAAAAGTTTTTTTAATCCAAAAATAAACGAAAGAACAATGTCGATTGAGGTAGTCCTAACCAAATCTACGCTAGCGGCTTACACCTTATCAGCATTTTGATGAAATAAGAAAACTGTTGAGTCGGGAGTGTAGAAATCCAACAGTAGACCTTGTGTCTAAAGATCTGCACCTTTCACAATGTTAGACTTGATGATTAGTTTAACAACGGAAATAACGGTTTAAGGATTGACCCGAAGGTCAACAGAGATAATCATTGCATGGAAGCGGGAGAACTGTGAGAGCGTAATAACATTCAAATTGATAAAGAAAAAAGCCGATAAAAAACCGCTTAATGTACATTTGTTTTTATATATGATGCGCAGCTGACATATTAAGGATAACAGATTAAAGATATACAATACTAAATTATTTTTATTGTAACAAAAAGCCTGTCTGTTCAAGTTTATCCAAATGTGCCTAACAGCGCCGCAACGAAAGAGATAGTAGAAACCCCTAACATAAAAACCTTTAATTAACAAAACATTAACAAATGCAGCAAGTAATAAGCAAGACCTTCAAATTACAGCAAACCAAACGAAAAGTTATTCCTGCGCTTTAATGCTGTTACTTATGTTTAATACTGGGGATCGACTATAAGGCGCTATCACAGCAGAAAGAGTGTAGCCTCTTACAACGGCGTTAGGCGCAAGCCCCGCCGCTTTACCTCTAGAGTTTTGTCTTTAGCTCTCGGTCCTTGTGTTCATTAGCTGTAAGTGCGGCTGCAAAAAAATTAAAACTAAACTCCAAAAGCACACAGCTATGGTTCAACTAAATAACGCTAAACTTAGTCGTTTAAAACTGACAATAAAGAAAGCGTCATAGTGACTCAACATCACGGATGAAAATTTAATTCGTTTTAACAGCCGATTTTGATGACTACAAAAGACAAAAGTTTGATCTACAAAGGAAAGCGAGGACAACTTTTCTCAACAGCCCAAACGCCGAGCAGATAAAAAAGGAAAGCTTAAAAAAAGTAAACGAACATTAAACGTCTGGTTCTAAACAGCTCCAGAACAACATCGAAGGGTGTTTATACTTTAGTTTTATGAGTCCAAGCACAAAAAGACTTGAATGATTCTGATTAATTATGTTTTTTAATTTAGACTAAAATTTTGAGTTAGAAAGAAACTCAGCATGGATAAGATATAGAAGGACCAGACGAATTGTTTTGAAGGAATGCCTTGAGAGAGAGCGTTTATCAAGAGCACTGAATGATATTGATCTAGAGTCATTGATCCGCAAACGTGCGGGCAAGCGTTGTACATGCTATTTCTCAAGTTCCAAGTAATCTAACAAGAACCCGCCATTAAATAATGTAGACTGTTTTTTAATTACTATGTAACAATAAATGAAGAAAAATCTAGAATCTTGGCTCGACTAAAACAACAGACTATTCTTTGAATAATGACTAACACCCGTTTGGGCAACCAAATGCTTACGCAGTTTGACGCTGGGCCGCTGAAGAAGCAAAATGGAGAGCTCTGGGTTGGTCCAAGGCGAAGTCTTAGAGATCAAGATTAAAACAGTCTAAGTATGCGCCCGAATGTTGGTAAGGCTTACATTCCACTATAAAAAACCTCCACATTATGTTGCAAAAAGACCGTTCAAACATTAAGAATACAGACAACAAATGCTTAATGTGGTGTGTTCCTCAGCAATGGCGTGCATTTATATCCGCAAAAACGCAGAGAGAGTATCTAACTATTCACCTTACATCAGATGATCTTAACTTTAGTGGGTGTTCTTTCCTGTTAGCGTAGACCAAATTGATCGTTTGAAAACAAAACTAACCAATAACTGTTAATGTATACGCATGGAGAGGAATCCAATCTACTGCCGAGTTAAAGTGTCCCTAAGAACACCCAACAATTGGCGAACCAGACAAAAATCATGGTGACTTACTACTGATGTTTTCATACCAGCAGGGCTAACCACATTACACATTGATAACGAACAATGATAAACTAATGCAGCATACTTCAAAAGATGGCCATAAACAAGGACTCTGTAAGAAAATGTTTTAACAAGAATTCCATCTGTTAAGCGGCGAGTGAAACATAAAAACACTGTATTGGTCCAGTTGACTGTAATACAGAACGAATTTACGCCCCCAGAAGGCAGTAAAGCTAGTTTACGAACTGGAAACGATGCCAATTCTCCATATGTTGTTACGCAGACTTTGAGTCGCTTATTGTCCCTTATGAAGGGCCAGCGTCACAAAAACTTCGAAAATCAGTCTTAATGATAAGCATCAAAATTGTTCATTTTGCTTTTCGCTAGTCAGGTCGATGCGTTTCATCAGAGCCCAGAATTTTATAAGGCCAATGCTGCAAAATATCATCTTAAACGCATGCAGAAAGTGCGTAATTGACTGACTAAATAATCTGAATTTATTCTGAAATCATGAAGACGCCTGAAGACCAAGAACAGTATGACGCAGCCACACATTGTTGGATTTGCGGTTAGTCATCTCTCAACGCAGAGAATCCCGACAGTAGAAGACCATGATCACATTAGTGGAAAGTTCAGAGGTGCAGCACACAGTAAATGCAATCTACAACTGAAGTTTATCCTAAGACTTGAAGCTGCCCTGTATTCCTTTCATAACTGCGAGGTTACACCTCATCTTATAATGAAACAGTGGACGTGCCTTCAGGGGTCATGCAGTGCACATCATCAGAAAAGAACATGTGTCTTTAAATCTAAATAACCATGTCTTTTTAAGACTCTATGGCACATCACATGATGGGGTTCATTAGAGTCACTGGCTATGCCCCTTAAAGTCCTGCCCAAGAACAGAAAATATTTTGACTCAACTCTTGTTAGAAAGGCTTTAATCCTATGAGTAAATGAACAGTTGGGAAAGGTTTGATGAAGACACACGATCCGCCTAAAGGCCGTCTTTTCTAGTCTTAGAGGAAAGGACATCAGTGTTCTGATTTCCAGCATGCTCAAGATGCGTGCAGAAGTTAGAGTGTAAAACAATGGGAGACTATCATGATTCATACCTTAAGCAGACGTAGGTTTGTTGGCGGACCGTCTTTGAAAACTATAGAAACACCTGCATGAAACATTATAGCCTGGATCCTGCGCATTATATTTCTCTGCCCCAGGGATGATTGGGATGCTTTCTTAAAGTTTATACTGGAATACAGGTTGATTTATGTCAGATTTACAATGATTCGATGAATGAAAAACGAAATTGCGTGGAGAATTAGTATGGCGTCGCATCATGACTGTAACGCAAACAACAAATACGTGGACAACTATGATCCGAGTAAAAAGTCTAACTATCTTTATGTATTTAGATGCAAACAATCTGTATGGATGGGCAATGGCGCAAGCCCCTTCCATTTCGTAACATAAAATGTCACAGGCGGCGATCCGTATAATATTCAAAGGCCTTAAAGTGGTTGGGCAGTTTAAAAACCGCCTGATTCAACAGCGGTTTCATTCTAAAGTTGACTTAGAATACCTATCCTCAGGAACTCCATGACCTGCATTATGACTATCCATTAGCAGCAGAATAGTCTAAAGATTGGATCCAATGAGAGGCCCGCCTACCACTTGTTCCTAATCTCGAGCAAAAAAATTATTGTCTATATGGTTTCATTACAGACTTCTACAATTTTAATTTAAGACTATGGTTTGAAGTTGACAGCTGTTCATCGTATAATCGCTTTTGATTCAATGAACAGTTATGAAACCATACATCATGAAGAAACACTGATCTCAGAACTAAATCCACAGATCCTCAGAAAAAGACTTTTTCAAGCTGATGAACCACAGCTGTATTGGAAGATATGAGAATCCCCACAAACGTAAAGAGTCAGATTAGTACACCAAAGAAAACGAAGCAATTAAGCTGACTTCAAAACCTAA
>CM031596.1:90105227-90135227 GCA_018398815.1 Conus ventricosus
CGTTTTTGTTCATTCTTCGAACATTAATGAACGTTTATGCTGTTAACTAAAACCCATGAAGTCCCAAACTCGTAGGCGAAGGCAAAAAGATCCTGTCCCCCCTCTCCCCTCCCCTCCCCCCTCCCCCGCCCAACATTCTTCACACTTCCTCTTCCTGGATCATCGCTCTGCTGTTTCAAGCCTTCCAACACTTACACACACACACACACACACACACACACGCACACGAACGCACGCACGCACGCACGCAGGCACGCACGCACGCACGCACGAACACACACACACACACACACACACACACACACACACATACATACATACATACCTACATACATACATACATACATACATACATACATACACACACACACACACAAATACACACGCGCGCGCACACCACACACACACACAACAGACACACAGACACACACACACACACACACACACACACACACACGCACAAACAAACACACACACACACACACACACACACACACACACACACACACACACACACACACACACACACACACACACACATACACACACTCACACGTGCACACACCACACACACACACACATCACACACACACACACACATACATACACACACACACACACACACACACACACACACACACACACACATACATACACACACACACAAATAAAAACGCGCGCGCACACACACACACACAGACACACACGCGCGCGCGCGCGCGCGCGCGCGCGCGCGCACGCAAACAAACAAACGCACACGCATGCACGCATGTACGCAGAGAGAGACTCAACTCAACTCAACTCAACATTTTTTTATTGCCATTAGCATAAGCCCTGATGGCAAGGGGGGGAAAAAGGGTGCATGTAACCACATGATATAGCGGCAACAAAGTAATAATACAAATTGTTCCAGACTTGCTTTCACACACGCGCGGGCGCACGCGCCCGCACACACACACACACACACACACACACACACACACACACACACACTCACACTCACGCTCACATGCACGTGCTATCAGCACGAAAAGTTAGTTTCACTGACCATCAAGAATCTAAACACTGTAGACCAACATCTTGAGAACTAGATATATAGGGTCACAAATACACAAAAATAACAAAACGGTTAACTGGTATTTTCCTTCGGTATTCAGAAGCTTCAGCAATATATCTAGCAAAGCGTGCAACGAGGTTTACATTATGGCTCGATAAGATTGCTATAAGATCTTTTCTCTGTGCGACTGGTTCGTTAAATATTTCGCATTTACTCCGTATAGTATTATAGGCGGGACAATCAAACACAAAATGCATTTCATTTTCTACATTAATTGTCATCTGTGCACATAAGACACGTGCTATTGGCTGATGTTTCAAACCATTTTTTGTTGGCATTAAGGCCTAGTGTTCTTGTTCGGAATTTTGCCAAATGGTATTTATGCCAGTTATTAGTAATATGTATAAAATACTTTTCTACTTCTAATGTGCTTTTAAAGGAAAGAAACCAGTTATATTTATCGTTATCAATCATACTAGCATGCCAGGTTTGTTTGTAAGAGCATATTAAACGATCTTTTAACTCTGAAAGAAATTGTCTATAATTACCTACACCTTGGCAAAGCCAAACAATACCAAAACCATTCTCGGTCAACAATTTTTTTACACGAGAAACCCAGTTGAATTTACCTGACTCATGTTGCAAAAACAACATTTTATAAGCTTGTCTGCATAATCTAGTTTTCTTCTAAATTGACTAACTTTAGCCAATATTTAACAGATCTGACACAGGTTACAATATGTAATGGATAGCGCCCAGTCTCACCGTATATCATTTTGTTAGACGCTGTGACGGGTCTCCGACGCTCCCCCTCGTATTAAAATATGATTTTCATATTCAGGGATGCAGGGGGTTATAGACAGAAGTATTTACGCTTCCACAACCAAAATGCGCTCTCGCATAGGCACACGCACTCTGTCACTCACATCGGGCCCGCACAAAGGTGACGGGAAACCAATAACATTTCATAGAAAATAATCAACTTTATTTAACTTGACTCCGAGCCCCCACCCGTCACTACACAACACAACTATCTGTATCATACAACAATGTAAACATCATACAGACAATCTCATAAATCGCATCCCCTTTCCTTCAATTACTCTTCATTAACCAGGAAAGACAATATTCCACTATTCCGTTTGCACACTTATAAACTTAAGAGCAATAAAGCGTTTCCATAACTTTCCAGCTTTCCCTTTGGGTTGACCAGTTTCCTCTCATCCCACTGTGCGACCACGAGCTGAAGCTGCCACACTGTTGTGTCCTCCCGATTGGCCAAATCCCGTTGGGGACACTGGCAACGTACTTGAGTCGCACCCTCACACCGAGTCTCCCGGACTCCACCGTACTTCGCCCTCTCCACGGAAAGGGCTCCTTCGGCCTCTCGCACAGGTCTTCTCTGGCTGCAAACCCCCCCCCGTTTGTCTGGCAGCTCCCTGTCTAGGCCCCAACAGGCTGACACGTCTTGCTGTCGACCGTCCCCACACGGGAGACAATTCTTCTCGTCTTGGGCTCCGAGGCTACAGAAAACCCCACTGTCATACGTCCCCACCCAGGAACAACGAGGCGACAGCTAACCTCTCCCTTCACGCTGTATTTTCTTGAGCCCTCAGCAAGAGGGGGCGATTTCCCACTTTTCCCTTAAGTGAGTCAAAACCTTTCCTGGTTTTCCAAGCACCTTATATTCGTTCCAAAGAAAGAGAGAACCGAGTTTAACTGGCTCAACCATGGAATCACTGGCACACACATATCACACGATTTGTACCAATAAATCCCCAAGTTATTTTATTCCACCAATGGAATCACTAGTCACCTACACACACACACACCACAGCTGCTAGCGCCAACAAAGACTTGGGCACCCAGTGGTTAATGCATAACCTCCTATTCAAACTCATGTTCGATTCCCCGAAGCTACCCATTGAACAAACAGCCTGGATTTCTCTACAGCCAGGACTGAGGCTTCAAGTATTTACTACCTCTATAGATAACAAGGTGCGAATCACTCAATAGGTCGCAGCCTTCCATTCATTCCTCAGAAAAAAGGACGACTGAATGGTCGCTGTACTCCTGCCTGCAGGCTGACGGTCACCTACCCGTGGGGTCACCTAAACACGATTGCCTTTCTGTCCGGCCCACGGGAGACCCCAGTGAATAGCCAGCCAGTGGTCGGACTGGAACACTCCTTTTACCCAGGACCGGCAATCGGCAACTCCTCGTCACTATCCCTCGGACATGCGAAACACTTCCTAGCACTTCCCTCCTTCAGTATACGACTGGGGGTATCCCCCCCTGGTGATCCCTAAATTCGCACACTTGAAGACCCAAGGAACGTGCTCTCAACAACAGCAACTACCCTTAATTTGCCTAAATGCTCGAGAACATTCGGCCGACTCATTACACCCCCGTACCTAAGAATGTTGTTCCAATCAACATTTTCTCCGGACAAATTTTCTCCAATTGGATAAAACAAACTCAGTTGCATGGGTCGATATACAGTACTACCTCTATGCTTTAAAAACATCACTTCCATCAACATCTCTAACATGGAAAATGTACCCAATTAAAAACGATAAATCAGTCAGATAGTCCATTGAATCACCAGTCATAACCTGGCTCACATATAATCAAGAACTCTCTCTATAGCATTAGTTTATCAGCATGTCCATACATATTAATTAATCATTCCATTCACTTCTAAATAGCACAACCTGATTACCACAAAAACCCAAAATTCGGTGGGTGGCCCAGCCTACTTAAACATCAAAATCAAATCAGGCGTGGGGCCAAAAACCACAAGGACAATTCAAATTCGGCTGTCCCCAACCTACATAAAAAATCAAAATCAAATTCAGCCCGGTGTCCACAAACAGCTCACACGGGCTCACACACAATATGCAAATTCAAGCATTATCCTGATTTCACAAAATAAGGAAAATTTTCACAACTTTACCGAGAATGGGACAAAAACAAACATAAGCAAACCAGATAATCAACCAAAAAATCATAAATCATAACACAATGAGCATGCACTCAACAAAATTGACATGAACAAAAGCACGTCAACTGATACCATTAATCAAAAAAATTTTAAAACAAACAAATGAACAAAGACTCAACCCACCCAACGAATGGGACGCAAATCAAAAAACACAACCAGCCAGCTACATTATTTACATGGTAGGCTGCCCGTAACAGATGACATGCTCACACCACCACCACAAATTCACAGAAAGCCCCGTAGGCATTGTCGCCTCCCCATTGTCCGCTTCGGTGTTCACAAAAACTACGAGAGCAACACCCAGGAGGCATTACTCCAACCCTTGACCCTACCCGCCCCTCTCAAATCTTGACCGCCGTTTGTGGCTCGCCAATAGTACCTTGGGCAGATATTTGCGCATTCCAGGCTTTACAAGAGTCAGAGCACCTTTCACACGTTTAGTCTTAATAAAGGACGCGTGAAAATCTCGCGATCCTCTTCTTACCTGTCGCACCCATGCACTGCGACACGTCATTCCCCTTTTCAAATTTGTTATTGATTGATCCCCACTCATCTTATCCGAACTGATTTCCCTTCTCTCTGGGGAAATTCCTTGTTCAAAATCCCCTCATGGCCTATGCCCATTACTTGAGTGACTTATTTACTTTACCCTTTCCTGACACTGGATATCTCTCCTTTGGCTGATGCCCCTTTGCGTTCCTAACGATAGCTGTTCACGTCGACCTTCCTTGCCATGCGTTATCACTGCCTCCCGGTCCCAACCCAGCTGCTGGTTCCTTACCTGTGCCCCCATGTGGCCCCGACCCTGAGGTCCGCACCGGGGCTCCTACCTTCTGACAACCAAGGCAACGCCAACACCTTTTGAACCCACCACTAACGGCCCCTCCATGGCCTAGGGTAACGGCAAACTAGAACTATTTCATGGTCCACTGCACCACCACAATGGCCACCTCCATGCCAAACTAGCTCCACTGCTAGCGGCGCTGTGCACTCCACTGCGTTCTGTTTACTTTCCACCCTTCATTGCCCTTGCTTTCCCCCTTGACTTGGCACCTGCTAGCTTCAGGGTATATACCCTACCCCCTAACAAAGCGGGGATAGGGAAGATTTTTTTGCACTGCTGCAGTGAGAGTACTCCTGACAAACTCTGACTCCACTTTGACACGGGCCAAAGGTAGCCGATTAATTCTACCATCTGCATATCGCACGCAGGTGGTTTTCCCCGGTATAGTCTTCTCCTCAAAACCGGGCTCTACCATTGCCGCTAGAGTCAGTCCTGTATCTAATAAGCAGGTCACCGGCTTCCCGTTTACTACTGCCCTAGTAGTTGGTGGTGGTACCTGCCTTGCTGTTGAATTGTATCAACGGCAACCACGGAATGTATTCGCAGTCCCCCACATTCCTTGGCGATATGACCCTCTCGTCCACATTTGAAACATGTGCGTTTCACTCTAACATTCTCTTGAGTCCCCCGTTGCCTTGGGACTTAGAATGCGTTTCTAACTGCGGTCTCGCCTCCTGTTTGTAGGGAGTCGGCGAATCACTCCCTGACTGTGTGGTCTGGGCATTACGGGTCGACTGGTTCGATCCCTTCACCCATTACGCTGATCATGGGCAGATTCATACCTGTCTGCAACTTTCACTAACTCCTCTAAACTTCCTAATTCTCTTTCTGCCAAGAATACTGTGAGATCCTTCTGACAAGTGGAGAGAATTTGCTCCTTAAAACGATCTCCTCCCTCAAAGACTCAAAAGTTTGCTCGATGTTTCCTAAACCCTTTTCCATTTGTCAAAGAGAGCCCTAAACCGATTTAAAAGGGAAATGTACGTGCGTCTCACCTGATTTTACGAACGGTTTCTTGAACAATTTCCTAAAATCTATCGGCGGTTACCTGGTACCTCTGAAACAAAGCATCGCGCACCGACTCATAAAACTGTCTGTTTTTTCCGGTGGTAAGCCCGAAAAAAGCATCCCTAGCCTTGGGGGTCAGCAGGGCAGACAAATTTGTGGCCCACCGTTCTTCGGGTAAGGCCTGATCTTTGGCAATCCTTTCAAATTGCGAAATGAAAACCTCTAAATGGTCCGGATTTTTTAATCATCGAACCTTGGCATATTGATCAAGGACTGGGCATGTGGGGCCAAAATTCACTTGAGGTTTGCGTCCACGTCCCGTTCTTTCTCCAATTTAATTTTTCTAACTCAAACTGCCTTATCTTTCCCCTCTTTCTCTCTCTTCTCTTTCCCGTTCTCTTTCTCTCTCCTCTCTTTCCCCCTTCTCTTTCTCTCTCCTCTCTTTCCCGTTCTCTCTCCTTTCCTTTTCCCCGTTCTCTCTCCTCTTTTTCCCGTTCTCTTTCTCTCTCCTCTTTTCCCCGTTCTCTTTCTCTCTCCCCTCTTTTTCCCGTTCCCTTTCTCTCTCCTCTTTTTTCCCGTTCCCTTCTCTCTCCTCTTTTTTCCCGTTCCCTTTCTTCGCTCCTCTTTTTTCCCGTCTCTTTCTATTTTTCGAGCCTCAATTACCGGGGCCAGTTCTCATCTACATATGCCTTCAGTTTTTCCCGACCCTTTAGTCCTAAAGCTTTTCCTTCTTCTATGAGGTCCATCTTTTTCAGCGGACCCATTGTCTCAGCACCCTCTTCAGTCGACATTCTGAAGCATCTAACCCTCGATCAGCTAGTTAATTTCAACCACAGTAACAGCGAGATATCCACACGATCACTTGTTTAAAAAAGCGATCAAATAGTTGTGCTACACACAATCAAACCCCAACAGCAACCCAAAACAAGCAAGTTCAAAAACAAGGCCCAGTCATGAAAAAAAAGATCAAAACAAAACAACACATGACTAACGTCTTTCCAGTAAGAAAACAAATCTAGGTTTCCCCAATCACGACAAATTTCAAATCCCTTGCAATTGAACAAAACCAGAATCAAAATCACTTATGGCTCATTTATTTTCATCCCGGACGACAGTCCCCCAATTTGTGACGGTCTCCGACCTCCCCCTCGTTATTAAAATATGATTTTCATATTCAGGGATGCAGGGGGGGTTTTAGACAGAAGTATTTACGCTTCCACAACCAAAATGCGCTCTCGCATAGGCCCCACGCACTCTGTCACTCACATCAGGCCCGCAAAAAAGGTGACGGGAAACCAATAACATTTCATAGAAAATAATCAAATTTATTTAACTTGACTCCCAGCCCCCACCCGTCACTACACAACACAACAAACTGTATCATACAACAATGTAAACATCATACAGACAATCTCATAAATCGCCCTCCCCTTTCCTTCAATTACTCTTCATTAACCCCGGAAAGACAATATTTCCCCTATTCCTTTGCCACACTTTATAAAAAATTAAGAGCAATAAAGCGTCCATAACTTGCCAGCATTCCTTGGTTGACCAGTTTTTCTCTCATCCCACGTGGGGACCACGAGCTGAAGCTGCCACTGTTGTGTCCTCCCCCCGATTTGGGCCAAATCCCAGTTGGGGGACACTGGCAACGTAGCTTGAGTCGCACCCTCACACCGAGTCTCCCGGACTCCAACCGTACTTCGCCCTCTCCACGAAAGGGCTCCTGTCGGCTCTCGCAAAAGGTCTTCTCCCGGCTGCAAAAACCCCACCGTTGTCTGGCAAGCCCCTGTCTAGGCCCCAACAGGCTGACACGTCTTGCTGTCGACCGTCCCCACACGGGAGACAATTCTTCTCGTCTTCGGCTCCGAGGCTACAGCAACCTCCACTGTCATACGTCCCCACCCAGGAGACAACGAGGCGACAGCTAAACCTCTGCTTCACCTGTATTTTCTTGAGCCCTCAGCACACGGGCGAGTTCACTTTCCCTTAAGTGAGTACAAACCCTTCCCCGGTTTTCCAAGCACCTTATATTCGTTCTCAAAGAAAGAGAGAACCCGAGTTTAAACTGGCTCAACCAATGGAATCACTGGCACACACATATCACACGATTTGTACCAATAAAATCCCCAAGTTAATTTTATTCCACCAATGGAATCACTAGTCCCTACACACACACACACCACAGCTTTCTAGCGCCAACAAAGACTTGGGCACCCAGTGGTTAATGCATAACCTCCTATTCAAACTCATGTTTTGATTCCCCGAAGCTACCCATTGTACAAAAAAGCCTGGACTTCTCTACAGCCCGGACTGAGGCTTCAAGTATTTACTACCCTCTATAGATAACAAGGTGCGAATCACTCAATAGGTCGCAGCCCCTTCCATCATTCCTCAGAACAAGGACGACTGAATGGCGCTGTACCTGCCCTGCCCGGCTGACGTCACCTACCCGTGACGGTCCACCTGACACGATTGCCTTTCTGTCCGGCCCACTGGAGAGGCCCAGTGAATAGCCAGCCAGTGGGGCGGACTGGACACTCCTGTACCCAGGACCGGCAAGTCGGCAACACCTCGTCACTATCCCTCGGACATCGAAACACTTCCTAACTCTCCCTCCTTCAGTATACCCACTCGGGGTATCCCCCCCTGGTGATTGCCTGAATTCGCACACTTTTAAGACCCAAGGAAAAGTTGCTCTCAACAAAGCAACACCCTAATTTGCCTAAACCCCGAGAACATTCGGCCGACCATTACAACGCATGCAACGGAACATGCAAATGCGCTTAACGCATAGGGTGTACCTTTTCCATATAAACAATATCTAGCAAACCCAGATCTCTGATGAAATGTTTAAAAAAGGTTGTATTTGCGTACAAATAATTTTCCGAAAAGACAGAAATCAGATGAGTTCAATTTTTCATTGTTTCAATATTTCAAAAACACCTCTCTTTCCCCTTCTTATAATTTCTAACCAGCATCTGTTTAAACTTAATTTTGTTGTAAAGAACATACCAAGATATTTACATTTGTTACTTGCACTCCGATATCCAAAAACCATCGTTTTATGTTGAGCTAAATTTCCCCGTTTTCTAAACCCATGATTTGTTTTTACTTAGGTTAACTGTAATTGTAGTTTGTCTGATTCTCTTTTTAAAGCGTTTAATGGTTTTTGACCAATAGCGTTATCAAAAGAAGAATAATATCATCTGCAAAAAGCACAAAAATAATTCTATAGCCCCGGTAACTTTTGGGTTTCCATGTCCCCCCTTTTTTTTGATTTTTTCTTAGCAGTTCATTTAGAAGAAAAAAAAAAGTATGGGGCTGAGAAAACAGCCCGTTTCACCCCACGTTTGGCAATCGAAATAATCCGAAAAACACCTTTGCCCACGGCACACCACGGCCCCGAATCATACATTCCTCGAAGGACGCAACAACTTTCCTTTTAACCATTCTTTCTCAAATATTCCATAAAATGTTTTCTTTTTACACAATCGAAACCCTTTTTAAAAATCCACAAAGGCGACAAAAATTTTAATTTTTTCTTAATAGGTATTTTTGGACAAGGGCATACAAGTAAAATATGGGGTAGGGGCGTAGCCAGATCTAATCCACTTGTTCTTTATTTTTATTTTTTTTTCACCCATCTGTCAATTTTTTATTCAAATATGCGTATACTTTTACTTAATAGCTATCAAAGCAATCCCACGATAATAATCGGGGTTTGGAAATTTTAACCCTTTTTTATAAAGGGAATTTTTGGATTTAGACCTGGTTCAGGGAAGATTCCTTTATCGAAAAAAGAATTAAAAAGTTTTACTAAAAAATCAATAATGACAGGTTACCTTTTTTTAAAAACATTCACTAATTATTCGTCGGGACCTGCCTCTTGCCACATTTAAGATGTTTTAAAGCATTTAATCTATTTCTTGAGATATTTTCATTAAAAAGGGGTTCTCAAGACAGTATTCTTCCTGCTTTTCTATTTTATATCACACTACGTCAGAAAATCCATTGAAGACCTAAAGAAATGTTCGACCATTGTTGAGAGCTTATCTCGTTAAATAACTGTTTTCCTGCTGATTGATCAAATTTGTTGACCGAAGAGTTTAGTGCGTTCACCTACTTTTAGTTTCTCTACTTTTCTCGTCAAATTTTTTTTTTCTTCTCTTCCTGAACATATATTTTTTTCTTTCTTTACAAAATTTTGCTTTATTTTCTTCCTCAGATCTACAGACTTAACTTTTTGGGGTAACGTTTTTAACCAATTTGTTCCCTTCCTTTTCTTCTTTCACACTCCCAATAAAACCCAAAACATCCACTTTTTTTTTTTTCTTTGCCCAACAACCCACCATAAAAGGCAGCCACTACATAAAGCATTTGTAAATAACTAAATACACATTTTTATACTGTAGAAATATAAATAAAGCCTTTTTAGAATTGTTTAAAATCATCTGAGTTCAATTCTTCTTTAAATTTCCTCATGTCATCTGACCACACAAAGCGTTCTCCCGGGACACACCGTGAGATTTTCTTCTGTCTACACTACTTTTTTTTTTCCTTTTCTTTTCAAAAGGGAAAATCCAAGAAAACAAGCATCACCAACATCCTCGCAATTACTAGTAAATCTTGAGAAGCAATAAATAGTCAACAACACAAACTACCATTACAGGAAACAAAATGAACTCTCCGTTCGAATCACTAACATGTTCCTTTCAAAATCCCAAATCAAACAAAAAACACATGTCTAATGGGGTTTTTCCCAAAACTTATTTACACTATATCTTTAAACGACTTTAAAGTCAGTTTTTATTCAGTATTATCTATAACATTAATTCGAATCATTCACCCCCAAAGCACAATCCTGTTACCATCATCATCAAAAATATCATAATAACCATCACAAAAAAGTCGTGATTTAATATCCCCCATCCCCCCTCTCACCATACCCATCATCATCTTTACAGTATTTTTAAAAAATGGGAAGAAAATTTTCTCATGCATTGGTTGCTGTTCCGTTCGACATTAAAGCCCCCACACAAAGGGAATTACACCTTTATTTTCTAGTATATCTAATAAATATCCTCTAAAAATCATAATTCATTTTTAACTATTAAAGTCATCAAAATGGGCCCCTCCTTCGGGACAACAAACAACCCACCAAAAAAAATTTAATTTTTTAAAAAATGCTTTATTTGCTTTCAAAACAACCAATTATCACAACTAAAAATTATTTTTACTAACAAACTTTTTGTAATTCTTTTAACCTGAATAAAACCCCCCCGAATTTCGACCCTTATGTGATATTTTTTTTGCTGGTGCATTTATTTTACAAGTTAAGAAAGATACCAAAAAACAAACTTTTTGTCAATAAACGTTTCGTTAAGCACACAATTCAAAAATATTTCAAATTAATAAATATGCTCATTTAGTTTAAAAAAAAAATTTTCACTTATAATTTAAGGAAAGGGAAATTTTTTTCTTGATGGGCTTGCCTGTCCCCTTTTTGAACGTTCTTGGGCCGTATGATCATCACTGCCACCTTTTGCGAAGTAAGAGTTCACTCCCGTCTGTCTGCCATTCCCCGGGCACGGTAGCATATTACGCACTTTTGCCCCCCCTCCCCCTGTCCACACTTTTGGGCCATCACTATCGCCACATGCCAGAATTCCTCGCCTGTCGCACCACCTCACTCCGCGAAGCTTGCCGGAAGGGCCGCGAGGTCGGGGGAAACCCTGCTACGCCAGGTGAAAGGTCACGCGTCCGCTTGATTCGTCTCTTCAACACAGGGGTCGCGCCTGCCTGAAGGTGAAAAGACACCGCGCTTGTTGGTTGAAAAAGGGTGCTTATTTGATTGGGTTCTACATGCATGACGTCACGAGGGCAAAGAGGCAGGATCTCGCCGCTGCCCGCGCTGACCGGCCCCCGTTCTCCCCCCCTCTGGACATACGCATTGATGGCTGATGCTCGATCTGACGTCAGGGAAAACCTCCACCGCATCCCCCGCACTGCGAACTGTTTCCACATCCCGGGGAAAGGGGGCTTTTCCCCTCGTTCCAGCACCCAATGCCGGGGCCGTGTACCGTTTTTGTAGCTGCTACCCGGTATGTTTCCGGTCAGTTACGTGCTGTTTTCAAAAAATTTGTTCACAAAAAAGTGCTACCTCCCTTTTAATTTTGGGGGGGGGCACTGTTTCTGTTTTTCTTTTTGTGAGGGCATTTGCCATCTTTTCACCCCTTTTTTTAGCTCATTTTTTAAACTCTGTCGCGAAAGCTCATTTTTTGTCCTCCACTGACGAAATTTAAAAATCATTGTTCTTGGGGCCTTCAACTCGCCTGTCCCAAATCGAGTCGCGAACATGTCACTTTTGTCCATTTTTTGAAGCCTTGCCCTGTTCACAAACTACCACACCTTGGCAACGGTCCCCTAATCTTTACGTATTTTAGGGTTCAAAAAGGCGTAGGTTATCACGCCTTGAGAAAACCTTTTAAGCGATCAATTTCTTCGTTCATGCGGAGATTTCCGTTCTAAATTGCTTACTGTTTTTTACAGATTTGCAATCTCTTGTCTCCCCTCACGTTCACAACCAAAAGGAAAGGGCCCCCTTCATCGCTCGACAGCAGTTACAGTCTTTTTTGATCAATTCTAACGAGCACAACGGATTGTCCTTGGCATTTCCTAACACATTTCCAACTCTGACTTAATGTGATTCAGCCACCACGAATTTTAGGTTTTTGTTCTCTTGGGGGGTTTATCCCCTAACTGTTTTTAGTGCTGACATGGATTTGGCAGCAGGGGGCAAGGGCGTTTTTTTACATTTTGGGACTGTTATCAACTTATTCGTGTCTCGTTTTTTTTGTCGCCGTCTTTCAGTGTGCAGGGCCCGGGTTTTTTTCCACATCACCACTAAAGTGTTTACCCTACACTTTAAAGGGGGGCTTAGTGTGACTGTCTACTTAGTGCGTTAGCTATTTCCCAGTATTGGGGTTTTTACTTATGCCACAAACCATACACACGCACACGTCAAAACCCCCCCTGCAGTACTGGGGAAAGGGGGAGTGGGGTCAGTCTGTGACGCCCTGCGTGGGCCCGGGGTTGCAGCTTCGAGGGGCAAGCAGCGACGGCGTAAAACCCGGAAAAAGGGGACGGCCACGTCTGGTTCCGCTGGTCGGGGGGGGGGGGGGGGGTTTTTTTAAGTTGGGGGTTTGGGGGCCGGGTGTTGTGGCCCACACTCCTCCGTAGTTGAGGGAGAGGGCGGCGCCGCAAAGGTAGTTGCTGTTGGGTTTGAGTCGGGGGCTGGGGTTGAGGGGGTCCGTACTCGACGGGGGGGAGTCGAAAACAGCCAACTCCTTCCCGCCCTGTCTCGCTGGAGGAGCACGCCATTGCGAGCGCCCTTCGGGTTTCCGGTGGTGAAAACCCAGTGCATAGCACCACACTCGGCGTCCCTCCCCCCCGACTTTTATAAAAAAGCTTCCAAAAGTGGGATTCCCTCGCAAGAGCCCAGGTCCGGGAGCACCGCTTGGCCCTAACAGCTGAAGAGGCGCGAGCATTTCTCAGACAGGGCCAAAAGCTCCTCCAAGGCACGACCATTGGGGCCACACACTCGGCCACCTGGAAGAGTTGGGGTTGGGGGCAGACCACTGCTCTTTGGGGGACGGGAAAAATGGGGCTCTTCTCCAGAAGGACGGGCCCGGGCCCCTCCCACCTAGTCCTTTTTCTGCTCCGGGTCAAAGGACTGGGCTAACCGGTAAACCCAATGGCAATTTGGGGGAAGGCCCCCCCCACCGGTCGCGGGGGGTTCCCCATCCCCCGCGAAAAATGAACAAAAAAACGCTGCTATGGGGGACCATCCCCGGGTCACATTTGCAGGTAGCCTCTCCCCAATCATCCCCAGGCAACCCTCGGGGTGTAGCCCACAACATGGTGGGGGAGCCAAGGGCAGAATCCTCTGGAGACCAGCTTGGGCCGGATCAGGTCTCAATTGGCTGCTGTGGGCGAGTCCAATCTCGCCCCCAGCGGCCGCCCGTGGCGTGGAACCAATTTTCCCCAGAACAAGGACGACTGATATGGTAGCTGTACTCTGCTGCAGGTGACGGTCACTACTACACCGTGAACGGTACCAGACACGATTGGCCTTTACTCGTCAAGGAACAACTGGGAATCGAGCTAAAGTGACATAGCCAGCCAGTGGTCAGAGGACCTGGACCATACTACTGTACCCTGGACACGGCATTGTCGGCAACTCATCGTCACTATCCACTCGGACATGCGAAAACAATCTAATAGCTCTCTCCATCACCTTCAGTAAACGACTCGGGTATCCCCCACTGGTGTTGCTGAATTCGCACACTTGTGTCCCAAGGAACGTGCTACTCATCAACAGCAAATACCCTAATTTGCCCATAATTGCTCGTGAAATTCGGCAGATTCTTTAATGACGCATGCAAACGGTACATGCAAAATGACGATTTAAAGCATGGTGTGTACCACTTTTCACCATTAACATTATTCTAGCACAAAACCCCTGATCTCTGATGACTATGTGAAAATAGGTTGTATTTGTCGTATCAAATAATTGACCAGAAGAGACAGAAATCAGATGAGTTTCATTTTTTTCATTGTTTTCAAAATTTAAATAACACCTCTCTTTCCTTCCTTATTTGTTTCTAACAGCATCTGTCTTAAATCTTAATGGTGTTGTAAAGAACCTTACCAAGATATTTGTAACTTTTGGTTACTTGAACTCCGTTATATCCAAAAAACCATAGTTCATGTTGAGCTCTAAATAGCCAAAGTTCTAAACACCATGATGTTAGTTTTATCTTAGGTGAAATGTATTGTTAGTTTGTCATGATTATCTTTTTAATGCGTTTTAATTGGTTTTGTAGCACCAATAGGGTATCAGAAAGAAGTATAATATCATATGCAAAACAGCATCAAAAATAATTCTATAGCACCTGGTAACATTTGGATTCCATGTCTCCCACTTTTTGATATTCTCTATTGCAAGTTAATTTTATGAAAAAGAAAAATAAGTATAGGGCTGAGTAAACAGCCCTGTTTTCACCCTAGTTGGCAATCGAAATAATCCGAGAAAAGAAATCACACTTTGTAACGGACACACGCACGGAACCGATCAATACATTCTCGAAGGAAATGCATACAACCTTTACATTACACCATTCGTTCTAAATATATTCCATACAAATGTTTATGTTTACAACAATCGAAAGCTTTTGAAAATCCATCGAAGGCGCATTCATTTAGATTTTCTTTTTAGGTTTTTTTGGACAATGGCATACTAGGCAAATTTCAGGGTCGGAGTGCGTAGGCAGATCGGAATCATGTTGTTCTTCTATTTTTTTATTTTCTTTATAAAGCCCATGTGTCATTTTTATTCATATTATGGTATAAATTTTACTTAATATGCTAGTCAAAGCTATGAACCCGATAATTATCAGGGTTTATAGGAATTAAATTTTTATACAAGGGGAATTTTTTATGGACTTTAGACCATGGTTCAGGGTAGATCCTTTAATAGAAAAAGAAATTAAAATTTGTTACTAAGAATTCATAATGACAGAGTTACCATGTTTAAAACATTTCACTATTATCTGTCGGGACCGCACTCTATGCACGTTAAGATGCTTTATGTATTTATGTCTCATTTCTTGAGATATATTCATTAATCTAGTGGGTTCATCAGACTGTATTATTTCACTGACTTTTACTATGGTTTTATATCATCAGATACGTAGTTAATATCCATTGAAGTCACTCCAAAAGAAATGTTCGTTACATTGGTGAGGCTTATCTCGTTATAGATAACTGCTTCATGCTGATTGATCTAATTGTTGACTCAGAAGAGTTTGTGTCGTTCATCGCTAGCTTTTAGTTCTCTAGTAGTTCTGCGTCAAATATTCTTTTCTTCTCTTTCCTGAAATCTGTATTTTATTTCTTCTTTGACATAATTGCTTTATATCTATCCTCAGATCTACAGTCTTAACTCTTTGGTTACGTTTTAACCAACTTGTTACATTCATTTTCTTCTTTTCACACTCCCAATCAAACCAATCATCCACATTTTTTTCTTTCTTTGTCACAATAATCCTCTTCAGATCAGGACAGCAGCACTACATATGCATTTGTAAATAATCAATTTCACATGTTTATATCTGTAGTTATTATAAAGTAAAGCGCTTTCTAGAGATTGGTTTAAAAATATTGTGTCTCATTTCTTAATTGTAAATTTCCTCAATGTCACTCATGACCACACAACGCGATTCTACCCGACACACTGTGATGATTTTTCTGTCTGTTACACTACGGTTTTCCATTTCAGTTTAAAAGGCAATAATTGCCAAGAAAAACAAGCTATCACCAACAATCACTCTGCAATCTACTATAGTAAATCTTGAGATGCAATATTATAGTAACAACACTACTACATTACAGGAAAACAAAAGTGAACTCTCAGGTTCGAATCATATATACATGTTACATTCAAAATCCAAGATCAATCAAAATCCACATGTCTAATAAGGATATTTTCCAAATTATTTAATGTCTATCTTCTAGAACGACGTTTTAAAGTCATGTTTTATATCTGTATTGATCAAATCAAGCATGTAATTCGATCATTCACACACCATACAGCAAAAATACATGTTACCATCAATCATCAACAATACATAAGAACATCACAAATATATGTCGTGATTAATATCCCAATCTATCCTCGTCAAATACCATACATGACATCTTACACAGTATTTGATAAATAGGAAGATATATTCTCATGCATTGGTTGCTGGATTAATGTTGAGCAATTTAAAGTCCCCTCAATAAGGAAATAGCATCCTTATTTTATAGTATATATATTAAAGTATCCTCTAAAATCATAATTCCATCTTTAACTATTAAGTCATCTTAAATTGGACATACATTCTGGTAAAACATAAATACCACCAGAATTGTAATCTTTAGATGTGTTAATATTGTTTATTTGCTTTCAAAAAAACCATATTATCACAAACTAAAATTAACTTTGACTAAAAACTCCTTTTCGTAAATTCTTTTAACAATGATATACACCACAGAATTTCGGACCATTATGTGATATTTTTTTTGCTGGTGCTTGGTATTTCACATAGTTAAGAAAGTTACCAGAAAAATCAACCTTCTGTCAATAACGTTTCAGTTAAGCACACATGTCTAAAGTATTTACATTAGTTTAATTGGGATGCTCTCATTCTAGTTTAGAATATAAAATTTTCTACATTATATTAAGGAAGGCTATTTCTTTTTCTTGATGGTCTTGCCTGTCCTATCTTAGAAAACTGTTCTTGGACCCGTAGTGATCTATCACTGCCACCTTTAGCGAAAGTAAGAGTTTTCACTCCAGTACTGTCTAGCCAATTCCCAGGTATACGTGTAGAATTATGGTATGCACTGTGTGCCCCCCTCTCCCATGTCCAACATCTTTTGGTACATCAACTAATTACAGCCACAGTGCCAGGAATTCCTCTGCACTAGTCGCACCATCGCTCACTTCGAGAAGCTTGCACTGTGAACTGAAGGCGCGAGGTTCGGGGGAAACCCTGCTATGCCAGGTGGAAAGGTCACGCTGTTCGCATTGAGTTCGTCTGCTTCAACATAGGTGTGAGAGCACTGCCGGAGGTGAAAAGACACGCGGGGGGGGCGATTTTTTTCGCGTTGTGGTTGAAGGATGTTATTTGATTGGATTTACATAGCAGTGATCGTCACGACCGGGCACAACGAGGGTCAGGATCTCTGCGCTGCTCGCGCGATCGAACGGCCCCGGTCTACCCCCCTCTGTGACAGGTACTGCAGGTGATTGGCTGATAGCTCGATATGACGTCGGAAACACCTCCACCCGCATACCCACACTGCTGACACGTTGCTACATACGACGTTGGAGGCTTTCGCTCGTTCAAGCACTCGAAGTGCCGGCGCACGTAGTTCCCGTTTTGGTCGCTTGATAGCTTCCGCGTATATTAGCGGGTCAGGATTAACGGTGCTGTTACTGTTACAATAAATATCCACGTTCACAAAACGTGCTACCTTGCATTCTATTTTTGCTCTTGCTGGAACTGTTTCTGTTTGTTTTTTGTGAGGTATTTGCGTCTTATATAACCCCTTTTTTCTAGCTCCATTCTAAATTCTCTGTCCGCGAATTGATCTTCATTTTTTGTCTCTCCTTGAAGAAATTTCACTTTCTTTGTTCTGGTACCTTCAGGATCTCGACTGTCCAACTCGATGGCGCGAACATGTCAATCTTCTGTCCTTTTCTTGAAGCCTTGCACACAATGTTACAAGCAAATGTCTACACACACTTGGCACCCGTGTCATAATCTTCTTGGCGATTTGTAGGAGATTCCAAAAAGGGTTAGGTTAATCAGCCTTGAGAATCATTCAAGCAGTCTATGTCTTCAGTTCATGCATGATGATTTGCCGTTCTAAATGCTTAACTGTTGTTGACAGATTCAATCTCTTGTCTCCACTATCTGTTCGGAATCCAAAACGGTAACTATGTTCCTAATTCATGCGCTCGACAGCCAGTTGACAGTCTGTTTTGATCCGATTCTAACTGGGCCCCACAAACGGTTGTTGATTCTTGGCATTTTCCTTAACACATTTTCCAAAACTATGACTTAATGTGATTAAGCTCACCACGTTTATAGTGTTTGTTCTCATTGTTCATACATATACTGTTCTTGAGTGCGGACATGATTTGTGAGCAGGGTCAAGTCGATTGTGTTTAATTTGGCACTGGTGTATTCAACATTATTCGTGTCTGCGTTTGTTTGTTCGCCGTCTTTCCAGTGTTGTCAGGGCCTGGGTTTCTTCCACTCACCCACTAATGTGTTTTAACCTACACTTTAGAAGGGTGGATTAGTGTGGACTGTCTAATTAGTGCGTTAGCTATTCCGAGTATTGGGGTTTCTATTATGCACACAAACACATAACACGCACACAGTGAAACTCACCTGGCAAGTACGGGAAAAGGCGGGATTGGGTTTAAAGTCTGTGACGGTCTGTCGTGGCCGCCGGACTTGCAGCTTTCAGAGGGTAAAGCAGCTGACGGCGTAACCAGGAAAGGCGGACGGCCAGATTGGTTACGTATGGTTGGTATGGTTGTTGTTGGTCTCGTGGTAGTTGGTCACAGTTGGTGTTTGTCAAGGACGCAACACGTCGATCCTGTAGTTGATGTAGAGGAATAGGGCGTCCAGCAATGGTAGTTGCTGTTCTGGCTTTGTAGTAGGGTGGCTGGAAGTTGAGGGGATCCGTACTCGAACGGGGGTAGCGAGACGAATGCTGCCAACTCCTTACCGCCCTGTCGTACTGTGAGTGATTGTGAGGCACTGCTCATTTGGACGAGGCGCACCTTCGGTTCCGTGGTGAACAGAGTGAAATCGCACGCTACATCGTGGTCACTCCATCCCCCCGAATTTATAAAAAGCTTCAAGAGTAGTAGTTCCCTCGCAAGGTGCCAGGTCGGCTAGCATACCGTTGGCCCCTAACAGCTGGTAGAGGGCAGAGAATTGCTGGCAGACAGGTCCAAAAGTCCTCCTCAGGCATCGACAGCATTTGGTTGCAACACACTCACGGCCACTGGAAGACAGTTGGTTGGGTTGCTGACCACTTGGCTCTTTGGGGGACGGAAATATGGAGCGTCGTCTCAGAAAGGCTTGTAGGTCACCCGGTCCATCCCAATAGTGCATTTTTATGCTCAGGGTCTAGGTTCTGGATAAAGGGTAAACCCGTAAGTGGACATTGGGGTAGGCAAACCAACCCAAACCGGTCTCGGACGTTCTCATCAACCGCGAATAACAGTGAACATAAATACGCTGAGGCTCATGGGGTTGGGACCATCCTGGACAGGCTCAGAATTTGCAATGTAGGCCTCTGCCCAATCATTCCCCAGGCATACCTCGGCGTGTAGCAACCACAACATGGTGTGTGAGGGGGGGGGGGGGACCTAGGGCAGAATCATCTGGTGATTCAACAGCTTGCCGGATCAGGTTCAATTGGCTTTGACTGTGGGCGAGTCCAATCTCGCCCCAACAGCGGCCAAAACCCCCGCCCGTGGGATGAGACAAGTTTCCAGCAGCCACTAACAAGGATCTCTCCATATCCCGACCAAGCACATATGTCGCACAAATCGCTTGAGGATGCAGCCCAACCGCCACCACATAATCCTTGGGCAACGAACAAAGTTTCCATCTGGACGGAGGTGGTAGGAGACGGGATCGCTAAAGGAGCGCACATGTTCACCAATTGGTCCGTTTCCCAATCCTCCACGAAGGTCCATCCAGCACAGCCCTCAGACTGGAGTCCAGCGGGAGCTGCATTGATTTGATAAGTATATCCAGGTGAAGTGTCTGATCAAATGCCCGCGGATAGCTGAGTTTCGGGTATCATGGCTGCTGGGCAGGCTCTAAAGCCTCCGGCGACTGGGATAATGATACTCCAGTACTGCACTCTCCTGGTGGTACATTCCGCGCCACCAGTAGCAGCCCCACCCTCAAGTGGACACAACAGGCTGGTGACTTCGTCCGGGGTATACAAGGGAAGGTTGTCGGCACCAGGCTAACCAATGTATTGACAGAAAGCTGTCAAGCCTCCCTCTGCCATCAAGATGCGTGCATCATTCGGGTGGACAGGAGACGCCTGCATGTTGAGGAACCGAACCATGTCCTCCAGCGACCACGACCTGATTCAAACAAGCTCACATGCGACCTGTAACAACGCACTTCCTTGCCACTTAAACACGTTTTCTAGATGTTTGTGGGGCAGCTTTCGTCATAACCCCGGGCAAGGTGGTTGTACGTGAAGGCATGCACTTCAGGTCCCACACTAGCTCCTTCGCAGACGGTACACATAAAACTCTTCCTCCCGGGACTCGACTGGCAGAGTGTGACGGATACGGGACGGCATCCCTCGGCCCAACGAAAAGAGGGGGTGAAGGTAGCGCTGGGGGGATCGCTTAGGGCAGCCAGCTTCTTAGCCTGTTTTTTTCTTCAACTCCTCCTGCGGCCGGAAGCCGTGAAGATGCTTTCCTGACCCTGCACTCCTCACTCGCAGTCCTCCCAAATCAGTACGGGAGGTGACAATGAAGGTCCACTTTTGCTGGGCAAAGACTTGGGAACCTTACCTAGTGCCTATCGACGTGATGAGGCCTGCCAAAGCATTGCGCTTCGCTCTAGACTTCCGGAGGCTCCCAGTACTGAACACCACCTCTTGGGAGGAGGATTTGTGTACTGTGGCATCAACTCCAGTGTCAGTACCGTCGTACCCGCCTGGCGCCATACAAAGATGAGGAAGAGCACACCAGAAGAGGATTTTGGCGTTTCCCGGGAACGACCCCCGGGCGGTTTCGTGGGGTGAGCAACCCATGAAAAGCTTTCCCCAGTATCCTCAGCATGAGGAATGTGGAATGTACATTACCACCACACTACGGCAGGCTCATCCCTGCGGAGGGAATACAACCACACCGCCGATTATGGCATTCCAAACTGGGGTGGTCAGCAAGCGTTATGCTCAAGGCGGACTACCACCCCAAAATTGTCGGAGGGATGGTTTGGACTTGAACCAGGAGAGTACAGATCGCGAAGTGAGAGACAGGTGCAACATTTTCTGTGATACACCTATTAATTCAGCAAATGATAAGTCTGCCATCGCCTGGCAACCTTCTTCAGCAATCCCCGTGAGAAAGGGTCATCCCGTGCTTGGCGACAGCGTCCATCCGGAGCAAGCATGCTTCACGATCGTCTCTCGGACGCCTCTTTGGTAAGCCAGATGGTCCTGCACCAATGATCTGTGTGCGGGGGAACTGGCAGACCTGACGCTGACAAGCCCATCATCGCGATACAGGGCGTTCATTGTCGGTGGCAATCCTGAAACAGAACCTTGTCTAATAAGATCACTGCCGGCAAGCCCTGCACTTGTATTGTCAATATCAAGTGCGTAAGTGGCGCGTGACGTTTAACAAACGATCAAAGGGTACAAATCCTGGCAGAGAAGCTAGCATTGGATCATCGAACACGCCCACCCCCACCTTGCTTCCTGCAGAAGCAAGTAAACAACCTGATCTTCATCATCCGGAACTTCTTCTTATTCTTCTGGCGTGACTTGAACGCTGGATCCATGCAGGCTGTTTCCTGTCCATGCACGGCATCAGTCGGGTCATGGTTTGTCACGAAGACCGAGTTTCGGAGTTTGATGTACCAGGTAGGCTGTCAGCTTTTCCAGTTATGACCAGGACCTTTCCAGGTGTGACAGGGAGTTTCCTGAATTACCCTTCACAAACTGCACGTATCAAGGAGATATACGAATCACACTCGGCATATGGTCTCAACATGGCTCTTGAGATCATAAACTTCTTTTCATACGGCGTAGGGATGTCTTAAGATTCTTCTTGCAAGCTGTGTGGGCCTCACTGCAAGGAATGGAACAAGTGGGGACACTGTATCATCTCAATACTCGAAATATGGCGCCCCCCCCCCTTTGGGGAACGGGGACATCAGCTGAGGCTGGTATTGTTACCTCCCTCCCCAACATCATCATGTTAGGGGTAAAGCAGTGGTTGGTTTCACAAGGGATCGGATAGCTCAGCTATCATGCTGTACGTGTTGTTCCCACTGTTCTGCGCTTTCACCAGAAGCACCTTAACGGCAACCATTCAACGTTCGCGTTGTTCCGCTCACCTGACCATTAGACGCAGGACGAATGTGTGTTGTTGGGACTTGTGAAATTTTGAAAGGTGGCAAAACCGCTCGAAACTAATTGCTTTTCAAAATTGCGTCCCTGGCTGAAAACAGCTTGGAGCGGGCAACGAAAGTGATAAGAACCATCCACCGGCAGATTTTTTGGTGTTGTATCGGCATTTCTGAGATGGAAGAGAGGCACGCAATCCTCCAATTTGGTAGAATTGGTCCACCATATGAGGCAGTGCTATTTCCATGTGTTGTCACCTGGGCTGGGGCCAAATGAAATCCATACTGACACGTTCCTCGGCGCCCCTGCAGGGTATTCAGTCAATGGGACTTTTCCATTAACGTTTGTTTTTCTTGTTCTTGCTACAGTACAGCGACAACAAATAGGCCTCGACATCGCGAGCTAAAGAAACCAAAAGAATATTCTCCTTCAGTTTGGCTTTAGTCCTCGCCACGCTTGGTGTGATGTGATGGAATGGTCATGTGCCACTGTATTGCTTGGTTACTGACAGGGAGCGGGGACTACAGTGCCCATGTACTTGGAGTCTTGCTTGCGCTTGAATTGCCAGCTTTCATTATGCCAGGAAACAAACAAGCTGTTCAGCCAATAGTGTGTTTTCACCTGGCGAAAGCTAATAGAGTTCCCCTTCATGTGTTCAGTCCATGTCCTGAAGGTACTGGAGGAGCAGGTTGTAGATCCTTATCTTTACCTGGCTGTCAGGAGTTCTTGTAGCTGTGAAAAACCCAAGACACGAGGGGATTTGTGAGGTAGCATCTTGTGCAAAGAAGATCAATTACAGGTCCTTAACTGCACATGTCCATCCCGTGGTCTTCTCAAAGCTTAAATACGCCCTTTTCAGTGCTGCCAGTCTCAAAGTCTTCCAGACCGGCAAGACTTTCTCCATGACTTTTCAGGCAGTGGGCACTTTGACTGCCCGAGGACCAAAAAACTTAATGTAACTCGTTCTGGTCACCCGCTCGTTGTTAACTTGGACCCTGGGCGTTTTCCACACAAGGTGAAACAACGATTGCCGGACCCAGACGAAGAGTACTTCGGCGCCTCAGGAGGTGTCAGAAAGAAAATGGCAGGTGCAAACCTACGAGTGTGCAGACAACTGTCAGGACCCCTTTCGGGCCAAGGACAGAAAACTGTCGGTTCACCTGCGTGTGAAACCAGGAACTGGCAGGCACAATCTGCACCTGAAAACTGGCAGGGATGTCCGGGACATCCCAGAAAATGGCAGACACAGAGCCCGACGGCCCTTCAGGTGCACCCCACGTCTGCCCCACCCGAGGACAATGGCATGCGCTCCGGTTGGGACCGCACGACCGATTGGGCATCTGTCTGCTTGTTGGCGCATGGGCAAGCAAGACTTTCGGAATGTGCAAGGAATTTTGCCCACTGTTGTTTTTTTTTTTTTTTTTCTTTCTTTTGCACAAATTCAATCGTCAGAAGTAGGCACAGCGTCATATGACTGGCATTACCCCATGGTACCCCTCCCCGCAGGAGAAAGTACACGCCATGATGGCTGGCACAACACCATGGTCCACCTCCTGCGGGAGAAGGCACACGGTCCTTCATGACTGGCAAACCCATGGCACCTCCTTCCGCGACTCCTCGAGAGAGCACAACTACAGAATCCACTGTGAGTCCATAAGGATGGGGAAACCCGGAAGTAGGCCCACGGCCATCATGACTGGCAAACCCTGGTCCCCTCTGCGGGAGAAGTACACGGCCATGATGACTTGGCAAACCCCATGGCACCTCTTCCTTGACTCTCGAGAGAGACCCCCCCACAGAATCTACTGTGGTCAATCCGGCTGGGGCCTGGAAGTAGGCACAAGGCCTCATGACTGGCAAAACCCCATGGTACCCTACCTGCGAGGAGAAGTTCACGGCCATGATGGCTGGTAAACCCCATTGGAAACTCTTTCGTGAACACTATCGTGAGAGTCACCCCCACAGAAGCAACTGAGGTCCATCCGGCTGGGGCTCCTAGGGAGCCAGAACTGTCAGGCTTCACTTCCGTCAGTCAGGGCCCGGGCTTGTCCACAGCTGAAATGAACATCCCTCCAACTGTTCGTCGGAGCTATTGCAGTATTTGCAACCCCACAAGGAAGATTTCAGGCCGGAATTGCCAGCCACGATAGTTGGGACAAAGGGGTCAAAGCGGTCAGGAATTCTGGAAACGCATCCGCGTTCTGATGCTTTGCCCCGGCCCGATGTTGATTAACCATATGGAACTGGTGATAGTTCTTCCAATCATCGGGCCAACTGTCCCTGTGGGTGTTTAAACGCAGGAGCCTTGTCAGACTTGAGTGTCGGTCAAGGAGTAAAAAGTCTTCCATAATTGGTAGTAACTTAAACTGCCTCTGTATACCTCACGATACCAACAGATTTCTTTAAGGGTTGTTGCAGTACCTTCTCTGTTCAGGAAGTCAGGGCGAAACTGCCGTACGCAATCAAAAGCCTCCACTCCTTGAATCTGATTCAGATACAGCCCGATTGCGAATTACCTACTTTAGCATACGTATCCAAACAATGGATCGTGCTGTTTGGCAATGACAGGACAGGGGGTTCAGTCAATACTTACAGAGGGTATCGAAGGAAAATTTATGCTTTTCCTCATCCAGAAGATGTAACTTGTTTTTTCCTGTGAGGTTATTACAAAGGCTGCGCCAACGCTGCAAAGTCTGATAAGAACATGCAGATGGTATAATTAGCGAAGCAAAGGAAGCAGCTTCCACATTCTTTGAAGATTTCGGAACGGGCCGTACCGTATCACAGTTTGAATATACCTGTCAGACATAGCAATTGGTTTTGTAACCATAGCCCCAGGAACTCAACTTTGGACTGGAAGAAAAGGCTATTCTTTGCTTGAGCTTAAGACATGCTTGTCGAAACCTTTGCACGCCCCCATAAAATTCTGCAAATGGATCCTCAAAGCTGTCCCCCCACTGTACAAATGTCGCTCCAGGAAAGCGAGCACAGTGTTCCATGTCAGACCTCTCAGGATAAAGGTCTCCACGCGTGAGAAGTGCTGGCGCATTGGTGAGCCCAAATCCATGCCGTACTGCTCGAACAGACCGTACTTAGGTTCAAAGAAGGCAGTTTTGCTTTATGTCAGCCTCCCTGAATTCACTTGCCAGTACGCATTATGGCCGTTCAAGCGATCGAAAACCATGTGCTCCCCGACATGGTATCCAGACAGTCTTCAACCAATGCAAGGGGAAAGTGTCCTTGACTGTGACATTAATTTAGGGCTCGGTAATCGGATGCACCAAGCGGACTGATCGTCTTTCTTTCGGGATAAGTATGGCAGCCGTGCCATCAGATATTGACTCCTGAATGACACAGCTTCAGCATTTCTGTAAATGTGCTCATCCTCTCCTGCGAATTACTGAAGGACGACGGCGCAACTTCTTTGCTTTACGGCTGGCAGCCAAAAGTGTCTATGGACGAACCGAGTGCTCGACGATAACCCGTGAAGTTCCATAAATAATACTCATTTGCAGCAAACACATCCTGATTATCACATAGGAGTTTAGTAATCCAACTTCTGATTCTTTGTCAGAGTGTGTGCTGGAGTCATAGCCAAGGATTTCTGTGATGTCCGGTACTTGGTCCTCTAGGGGGTGGCTTAACCCCCCTGTACCATTTCTGCAGCTGGCTTCCCCTTACCATTTTACTTCAGAGGAAGAGTTCTCCTGTACCGGGTCCATAACCTCCTTGCACTTCATATGGCCGTGGCCAAACTGCCTCCACCTTCGGATGGTTTGGTAACATGTTCACTGGGGTTTTACCAGGCAGAGGATTGGACGTACACGGAACTCGCAATGTCATCGGATTTAAGAGCTCAGCGACACGAAGACTCTAGTGTAATAGTACGAAGGACTGTATACTATCTGACGATTTTACCATCTCGGACGTGTTGTTGGTACCACAACCTTACAGGCTCTGTTACCTGGCTATGTTTGGCGGGTCCCTGACAAAAACTCATGTCTAAAGGCGATAATTTCGTCCCCTATCAAAAGTGTAGTTTCGCTCTCATGTCATGAATCGCCCCCCAATGGTGCAGAAGATCATGCCTACAGGCATCTCGTCAGCAATCGGAAGCACATACAGCCCCTCATCTGAAGGTTGAACTGGCCAATCTTCAGTGGTACTGGTGATGGTGACAAAAACCCTTCAGAGTGGACCCTGGTCCAGCCATTAGCTTCACCAAACTCCTTCAGTTATGCTTGGTTTCTTGGAAGTCTAACGTACACAGAAAAGTGGAACAATGGTGATTTTGCCCCAGAAATCACAATTCTGGCTTAACCGGAATGTACCCACCATGATATGACCGGAAGAGCATGGACAAACCCGATTGACTCGTATGATTTCGGTGGTCGTCGGCAGAGTGGGTCGATGTACCATTCTCTGACTTGCCACTGGGGTATTTAGGACCAGGGGCAGGCTAGTCTTGACTGCTAGAGAAACCATGCGGACCACCGGAAATGCCTGGTGCAATTTGGCTGCTTAGGCCTTTGGGCAAGCCGGAATCTAGGATGTACGTCGAATATTGGCTGTGGCAAGGTAAGGAGGAACTCGCCCTTGGACGTGGTGACCCTCCGGGGGACAACACTTTCTTGGGACTCCAAACTTCGAAAAAATCTGGCCCCTTGTGTATATCACGGCTCAGAGGGATCGGCACCATCCCAAGCATTAGGCGTTTAAAAAGACCTTTTTGGAATTGCCAAATTGTTTGACCTCCTTAGCAGCCGCTCCGACTAACGCATGGCTGGTACTTTTTACTCGGTGGCCCTTCTGCTGACAGCAGAAAGCATTTTCCCCGGGAGTCCTGGGTGGCGGGTAGTTTTGGGTTCAGAGGAAGAAGTGGTTTCCTTAGTTTCCATTTTCGAGAGCTGAGAGTAGCTCTCTATGGCCTCTTTGCAGACTCTCGAAATCGTCCCTTGTGACAGGTGAAAACTGTCCCTACATGCTAGTCCTAACCTAGGATCTACAACGGGGCTTGTGCCTCCTGTCACCCACTGGATCGGGAAGGAATGTGATGGAACTGTTTGATTTTATTCACAGCCACTCCATGGATTCGTGTTCCCTCAGACAGAATGTTTCATGCCTCTATCCAAGAACTCCCCAGCAGAACTTGTTAATGGCTTCATACTCGGAAATGCTTCTCCAGGCAGGGTTTGGTATAATGCTAACGTTGCCAGCGTGTAAGCACCTCTATCAGCCCACTATCGTCCTAAGATTCACCCGCGTTCTAGTGGCCTGTTGGAATCGCATACGGGAAGTCCCCAAATACTCCTTGGCACCAAATCGAGCCGCAAGCTTCCCATCAAACCTGATGTGTAAGAAAACTCACCGCACAACTGGTGGAGGTTGTGAAGAAATACAGGGCCTTCCCTTCTAAGACACCAACTAGTAGTCCATACTATTCCTAGTTCCGACAGTAAAGGAATACTCGGTAGCTGTCGAACTTTTGCTGGAAGGATGCACATTTAGTCAATCCATCTTAGTGAAGGTTATTTTGGCAGCCTCCTGGGGTCTCCTCTTGGTTCAGAGAGAGGGAGCTACCCGCAGGGACCTCTCCACTACCACCAGGTGAGTGAGGAGCTATATGCCCCAACATGAGCTTACCACATTGGCGATAGGGACGATGTGGCTGACTGTCGCGCTGCCCGGACGGACCCCATGCCATAAGTATGACTCGGAGGAGAGGGATGTCTTACATGGTTCACCCCTCGTCGCCATCGCTGTTACTGCACCATTGATCCACTCTGCTGTGATCCCACCAGGGGGCCCTGGTCGTCCGGGTCAAATCACCGGCTCTTTACACTCCTCTCTGCGGTGACCTAGATCCAACGGGGACTAGAAGGAACCCGTTGGGATTCAGAGTACTCATGATCACTCCCACGGCACTCACGATATCGGGTATCCGGCAATGCCCTTTTCGAGGTACATTGCTGGAACCTCTCGTGTGTGTTGCGGGGCAGAGCTGTATCGACCCCTTGTCTTCAGTGGTACGGGAAACAGACGAAACCAGAGGTGGACCGTTTGGCCGTATTCTACTCCATCACTCCGGTCCATAAACAGTGAGTGTGTCTCTCCACCAATTTTCCGTTAGCAAGACATTTCTGACTCACGAGCGGAAAAGCTCTGATTCAATATTCTCTCTAGTCAGACGGGGGGTCGGGACAAGGCTGGCTGGAAACTTTACGGGTATCATTTTTGATTGGACTGGACTGGCTTGGGGTAGACTGGTCTTCTGGCTTCACCCTTTACTGTAACTACACCAAGTCGCCACCGACCTTCAGTATTTCCCCCCTGGTCCCCAAAGTTTACTCAATAGAAAGAGGTAAGTGTCTTTACTTCTAGTGCAGCACGGACGTCAAGATTGATCAAGGTCAATACTCCCTCCCTCTCTTAATTCTGACACAACTGGGCCAGCCCTCTTAGCCATTTTCATGGCCAAGCATCTGACTAATCTGAGATGCCAGTTGATATATTGATTTTTGTGCCAATAGGGGAGTGACTGTTATTGTCTGGGTTACTCTAATATAGGGTATAACCCACTCCTTCCATCTAACTGCAGGGTTGACAGTATTATAATGTAATGCTGTATCTGTGTAAATAGTGCTTGGTGCTAGGAGCAAGCGCAACACAATTCCAATCAAACTAGGGAAAACAACACTAACTACAACATAAAAAGACGACTAACAACACTCTATACCTCAACATACTCCTCTTACACTGACATGCATGTAATAAATATAATACACAACTAAGCTAAGGGTATACACTTATGACACCATTTAAAGTGTTTACCCTACAATTTTGAAGGGTAGCTTAGTGTGACATGTCTACTTAGTGAGTTAGCTATTCTAGTATTGGGGTTTCTACTTATGCAACACAAAAACACATTACACAAAAGCACGCAGTGGCAAACGTCTTCCATGCAGTAATGGACATGGCCGAGTGGGTGTCAGTCTGTGAGCGCTCTGACGTGGCAGGGTTGGCTTTCAGCGGGGTCAAGCAGCTGACGGCGTAACATGGAAAGGAGGACGGTCAAGTTCTGGTTCGCTGAGTTCAGGTATGTGGTTGTTGGTCCCAGTTGGTGTTGGTAACAGTTGGTGTTGTCAACGGACGCCACACGTCGCTCCTGTAGTTGTGGGTAGAGGACGGGAGTCCGCCCCCCCCCCCCACAATGGTTAGTTGCTGTCTGGCTTTGTAGTAGGTGGAGTGAGCGTTTGAGGGGATCAGTCTCGAACGGGGGTAGCGAGTCGAATGCGCCAACGACTTCCGCACTGTCGTTCTGCTAGGTGAGTGATTTAGAGCAACTGC
>CM031596.1:90142727-90145227 GCA_018398815.1 Conus ventricosus
ACACGCGGGGGTGGGGGGTGGGGGGTGGGGGGGTCCCTGGTTTTCCCTACTGTGACAGACAGTGTGCCGATGTTTGTGTGTGGGGGTAGTAAATTGTTTATCTTCTTCTGGCAGAAAAATGCTAGGCAGAATTGCGAGGGGGGCGGGGGGGGGGGGGGGGGATTCTTGATTTCTTTTCTATCCTCCAGAAATGATGACACGCACGTTCTTTTCTTGCATTCTTTTTCATTTTGTCTTCTTTTTTATTTCCTTGTCGTCCTTCTTCTTCTCCTCCTCCGAATCCTTTCTCTCCCCCTACTCCTCTTCTTCTCCTCCTCCTCCTCCTCCTCGTCCTCCTCCTCTTCCTCCTCCTCCTCCTCCTCCTCGTCCTCCTCCTCCTCCTCCTCTCCTCGTCCTCCTCCTCTTCCTCCTCCTCATTCTGCTCTTCTTCCTTCCCCTCTTCTTCCTCGCATTCCTCTTTCTTCAACTTCTTTTCTTGTTCTCATTCTTGTTCTTTTCATTATTAATTTTGTTTGATTTTTCTTGAAGTTATTCTTGTTGTTGTTGTTGTTCTTCTTCTCTTCTTCTTCTTCTTCTTCTTCTTCTTCTTCTTCTTCGTCTTCTTCTTCTTCTTCTTCTTCTTCTTCTTCTTCTTCTTCTTCTTCTTCTTCTTCTTCTTCTTCTTCGCATCCTTCGCATTCTTCGCATTCTCCGCATTCTTCTTCTTCTTCTTCTTCTTCTTCTTCTTCTTCTTCTTCTTCTTCTTCTTCTTCTTCATTCTTCGCATTCTTCGCATTCTTCGCATTCTTCGCATTCATCGCATTTTTCCTCGCATTTTCTTCTTCGCATTCTTATTCTTCGCATTCTTCTTCTTCTTCGCATTCTTCTTCTTCTTCGCATTCTTTTTTCTTTGTATTGACAAACTATGATTAATCGCCAGACAAAAGGACAAGCAAATTACAAGACAAAACACGACGCGTTTCGACCACTTTGGGTCTTCTTCAAACAAGAGAAACAACATTCAGGACAATGAAAGTGAAGAACGAGCAATCACTGTCTTCTGAAACTGTGCGCAAGGTGGACATTGGTGGACGTTGGTTCCACGTCCATCTTGCGCCGAGTTTGAGATGGTTAACGATATGTTTGTTATTTATTCTTTTGTGTATGATTTAGTTAGATGATTTTGTTTTTTATTTTTTTAGCTGCTTTATTGTCTTATTTGCAGCTTTCGTAGCAATTTTTTTTTTTAAAGCTTGAACGTTATTAGCTTAGCTCAGTTTTCCTGTTAACGCACGCACGCACGCACGCACGCACGCACGCACACACGCACGCACGCACGCACGCACGCACACACACACACACACACACACAACACACACACACACACAAAATAGGAAATACATATTCTAGCAAGAGATTTGTGGAGATGGGCATCCCTCAGGGTTCTGTAACTGTCCCTTTGCTTTTTAATATCCTAACGCACGATCTCACAAAAAGTATTTCTAAAAATTCCAGTTTAGTTCAATATGCTGATGATGGATGTATATGGATGAATGTTACTTTAAAAAGAACACACCTTTAAGGTCAATTACATACATGAAAAAATTACATCAAAGAGACTTAGACAGTATCGCTAGATTTATGTTTGAGAATGGGTTATGTCTGTCTACTGAGAATCTCATATGTGCTTTTTGACGCTGGTGGTAATTTTCATGATCTCCCTACTTTTAAGATGGATGACACTGTACTTACCTACACATCTTGCATAAAGGTTTTAGGTGTACATCTTACTTCAAAATTATCATGGAACACACATATTGAATATATCATAACTCAAGCAAGGAAAGCTCTTAATCTTCTTAAAGTTGTGAGCTACCAGAGTTGGGGACAGGATACGTGCAGTTTAATTCATTTATCAAATTCTCTGGTCAGGACAAGGATTTCATATGCACAGGAAGTATATTTTTCAGCTCCTAAGTATCTATTACAAAAGTTACAAAGCACAGATTGCAAGGCATACAGAATAGCCCTGGGAGTTCCCCTTTACGCCTCCATTTTAGGGACATATCATGAAGCTGGCGTTTTGCCCCTGGATGCTTATCGAAAATTAGCTTGTGCTAAATACATTCTAAGATGTTCTACTGTTCAGAACTCAATGAGGATGAACTTGACATGCGATCTGATTTAGATTTTCCAAAACGCGCAAAAACAATACGATCACATAAAACCATCCTTACGTACTCCTCAAACCTGTTGAAATCTGCCAAAATTGATCACAAAACCATTGCCCCACGTTATCCCCTGAGTCCCATTCCGAATTGGGAACTCATCCCGGCAAGGTTTGATTATAAATACACTGATTTGCAAAAGAATGTTAATAATAACGTCTTAGGTGCTACGGCCAAGTCACATATTGACGATAGTTATCCTAATCACTTAAAAGTTTATACAGATGGATCCCTATTAAATGGCAATGCGGTTCCGGCTTTGTTATTCCTGCCTTGAAAGCAGATAAATCTTT
>CM031596.1:90147727-90150227 GCA_018398815.1 Conus ventricosus
GAGAGAGAGGAGAAGAGAGAGGAGGGAGAGAGAGAGAGAGAGGAGAGAGAGAGAGAGAGAGAGAGAGAGAGAGAGAGAGAGAGAGAGAGAGAGAGAGAGAGAATAACAAAACAGACAGACAGGCAGACGAAGCAGTTAGACAACACATGAAGTGAGCCAAATGTTTGGAATTTTGTAGAGGTGACTTGCACTACCTGAAAGCAAGTAATTGTTCTGTACAATTTCCATTGGCCTGTGTAGAAAGATGTAACGTAGATATCAAAGCATGCGTATAATCACAACCAAAATGATAGGTGCGAATCAACATGCACTCAAAATTCGATTTATGTCCGCGAGCAGAGTCTTATACGGAAGCCATCTGGAAATAAAATCTTCATACATGAAACTTTGTCTTCCTCGGTTCTGTACCTGTGTTTAATTTTATGGATAAAATATTTGTGATACCGGAAGGGTTTGTTTGTTTTTTGTCAAATTTACGCTGGCACAAGTACTGTTCGGTAAATCCAAGTATGACAAGAGGCTCGGCTATTCGCAAATTAAACACATTCAGACATTTTCATTTTTCCTTCATTAAGTCAGTCTGTGCTTACCAAAATCGTTCGAATGTGTGTTGCAGAAGATATATTCAAAGAGAGTTTTCCAGGGGAGCAGCCAAGTGCCTTGTTGCCAGAGTTCTTTTTACATGAGCCATTTTCATGCTATACACGGGGTCCTCAAGTTGATCGTCGCACGCGAAGGACTCGCACTCACGCCACCACTTTTGGTGTGGCGGAGATGGCGGCAAATAGCGCCATTAACAACGCCGACGACAAAAATTTATTATGATAACAATAGCAGCAGCAGCAGCAGCAGCAGCAACAGCAGCAACAACAAGAGCAATAGTTGTAGCAGCAGCACCAGCAGCACCAGCAGCATTATTAACAACAGCAGCACACACAACAACAACAACAACACAGCATACGCTGTGCAGGACTCGATTTACATAGCTGTGATGTTGCTCGCATGCGCGCAGTTTAGACGAGTGTGTAACCACTAGGCCACCGTGCTATTGTCAGAGTGAGCTTCTTTTTTCTTTTTCTTTTTTACTTTGGCCAGGAGGTTTTCGATTTCGCTCTCGTCTCTTTGTTTGTTTGTTTGTTTGTTCGCTCGTTTGTCAACAAGATTACGCAAAAAAGACTGAATCGGTTTTGACAAAACTCGGTGAAAAGACGGAACGTGGCCTGACAAGGAAGCCATTGAATGTTGGAGCAGATCCGTGACACGGATCCATGTCAAAGAGTAGATCCAGGATCATTGGATCTTTAGCCGAGGTGTGCTCTCTCCTGAGCACCTTCTATTTATTTATTTTTATTTATTTATTTATTTATTGGCATAAGGTCATCAGGATCAGTTGTTCTGTTAACGTGGGCTTTTCTAAGGACATAGAGCACGCTCTACACATAACTTTTGGTCTGCACCCTCTCGCCCCGAAAGATTAGAAGTATCCTGACCATTGCTTAAAGGAAGGACAGAAAAGGGATGGTATGTGGGTGAATGGACTGACTACTTTAGGGTTTTCTCCCTTTCTGGACGAGTGTCTTGCCGCTACACCATTCCGTGTCGGTCTCTGGTGGTTCGTGTGTGTGTGTGTGTGTGTGTGTGTGTGTGTGTGTGTGTGTGTGTGTGTGTGTGTGTGTGGTGTGTGTGTGTGTGTGTGTGTGAGAGAGGACACAGAGAGAGAGAGAGAGAGAGAGAGAGAGAGAGAGTGTGTGTGTGTTGTGTGTGTGTGTGTGTTGTGTGTGTGTGTGTGTGTGTGTGTGTGTGTGTGTGTGTGTGTGTGTGCATGCGTGTGCTCCCTCTCTCTCTCTCTCTCTCTCTCTCTCTCTCTCTCTCTCTCTCTCTCTCTCTCTCTCTCTCTCTCTCTCTCGTGTGTGTCTGTGTGTATGGTGTGTTACATGTGTGCGGATGGGGACGAGTGTGTGCGAGCGCGCGCTTGCACCTGTGTCTGTGTGCGTGCATTTGTGCGTGTGTGCGTTCATGTGCGTGTGTGTGTGTGTGTGTGTGTGTGTGTGTGTGTGTGTGTGTGTGTGTGTGTGTGTGTGTGTGTGTGTGTGTGTGTGTGTGTGTGTGTGCGTGCGTGCGCTGCGTGCGCGCGCGAACCCAAGCGCACCGGCGATTGCTTTTAAGGGTGGTGCTCTTTACCCGTTTTTGTCACGTTACTGTTGATGTTCCTTCTCCTTATCAGAGCTTTCACCACGAAGTTTTTGTTGATCTGCCGTCTGTTCGTTTGTTGATTTGTTGGCAAGATCATGGCAACGCTTCGGAGCTGACTTTAGCGCAACATGGTGAAAAGATCCGTCGTGCTCAGGATGAACCATTAATTTTGGGTGCTATCCGAATCAAAGAGTTGGTTCAGGCGAGAAAAAAAATTCCTCCACTTCTTTTTTTTTTTGATATGACGGGATTGGGCACTTCAGGGGTTTTGGAGGCAATGGTGGTGAAACGTGTTTTAGGGTTGTAA
>CM031596.1:90162886-90165386 GCA_018398815.1 Conus ventricosus
AAGAATGCAATCCCAGAAAAGGCTGGTGTGCAATACCGTAGTATGTTTGTTGAGTTTTCAAAAAACCAACCAAAGGTGCCACCTAAGAAGCAAAAGAAAATCATGAAAGAGCAAAACAAGCTACATTTTCTTGTGAAAAGTAGAAAATATAAAAAGATAACCTCTTAAGACACAAGTGCTGAGGGCCAGTTCTTGGAATGAATCCGCAAGGGACTAAATACAACAAACTAATAAATTCCAAGGATACGTACCGAGCACCGTTCCAGCAACTTACAGAGCAGCTTGGTGTTGCAATGACTGCAAGAAATATTGAATTATAAACAAAGCTTGCTCTTATGTCTTAGGTTGAAGAAATAGGGGGAGATAAGCATTCATATCTGCAGTGGTAGATATATATAATGAGAAGGGAAAAGAGAAAAAAAAAAGAGAAATGTGGGACAAAATAGACTGATAGATGTCCCACAAAAAGAAAAGAAAAATAGAAGAAGGAAAGAACATGGGGAAAAAGAAACGGGTGGTTGCAGGCAAAAAAGAAAAAAAAAGTGAGCTCTGTTGGCACCTTCTAGTTTCATGGCAGCGACAGGCTCTCTCTCTCTCTCTCTCTCTCTCTCTCTCTCTCTCTCTCTCTCTCTCTCTCTCTCTCTCTCTCTCTCTCTCTCTCTCTCTTCTCTGTGCGTGCGCGCGCGCGGTGTTTTGTGTGTGTGTGTGTGTGTATGTGTGTGTGTGTGTGTGTGTGTGTGTGTGTGTGTGTGTGTGTGTGTGTGTGTGTGTGTGTGTGTGTGTGTGTGTGTGTGTGTGTGTGTGTGTGTAAGTGTGTATAAGTGTGTGTGTAAGTGTGTATGTGTGTGTGCATAAGGAGAGACAGAGAGACAGAGAGAGAGAGATGTGTGTGTGTGTGTGTGTGTGTGTGTGTGTGTGTGTGTGTGTGTGTGTGTGTGTGTGTGTGTGTGTGTGTGTGTGTGGTGTGTGTGTGTGTGTGTGTGTGTGTAATTACGGAGCGGAGAATGAAAGGGAAATAATAGCATCACTTAATCGAAAACTACCCACTGGGTATGAAATGGGAGAAGGAAGACTAGGAAGTGTGGAGGAGTGGTGTTGAGAGGAGAAGGAAGTGAAAAGGAGAAATAAAAAGCGGTAGAGTGAGTGTAAATTTGATTGGGGGGCAGTTGTCAATACGAGCAGACGAGATGTTGAGGGTTGATTGTTTTGTGGGTATGGAGAGAAGAAGAGTAAGTGGCTTGGAGCTGGGGTTTAGAGTTATTGGAATTTTCCATGACCGTTTTTTGTATTAGTTGATGACTTGTTAGCCGGGTCCTATCCCGTCCTTGATGTCTCCTTCATCACGACCCCTGAATGGTCAAAATATTGGGAAGAACAGATGTGCGTGTGTTGTTTTTCTCCATTATCCCGGTTCACACACACACACACACACACACACACACACACACACACACACACACACACACACACACACACACACACACACACCACACACACACACACACACACACACAATCTCGCATACATGCACACATGTATGTACACACCCACGAACGTACGTACAAATAAACATGGACATACGCGTCTCTCTCTCTTCTCTCTCTCTCTCTCTCTCTCTCTCTCTCTCTCTCTCTCTCTCTCTCTCTCCATCATTTAAACCTGAACATTTCTTTGATTTTGTAGACTATAGATGTTTTCGAGACTATCTGGTAAAATTGCGTGTTGGTGTTCTTCCGATTAATGGGCCATTATTTAGACAAACATTTAGTGAAAATGTGAACAAATTGTGCCCTGTATGCAATGTTGTCAAAGGCAAACGTCATTTTATTTATGTTTGCCTCTTATATTCTGATATTAGAAGCAAATACTTAAGTGGAGCAAGGTATCAGTATACCAATGTTTAAAAAAAAAAAACGAATCAGAAGAAATAATCAGAAAACTCTTTATATTTGATTTATGTTATTCGTAAAAGAAAATATAATGATGAGAACGCAAAACGTTAAAATACCTAGGGATATCAAGCCCGTTTATTAATGTCAGTGGCATCAATGATACTTCAATGTGCCTGTGCTTTCTGTATATGCGCGTTCATGTATGACTTTGGCCTTTCTAAGGGCCAGTGGCATATACATATTAAAATGTTCATTGCTCTTCTCTCTCTCTCTCTCTCTCTCTCTCTCTCTCTCTCTCTCTCTCTCACCCCCCCCCCTCCCCATTTATGAGACTTTTTCAGTTTAGTATGAAAATGGTGTTAGACCGGGCGCTCACTGCCACCACTGTCCACCAAGCGATAAAGAGAGAGAGAGAGAGAGAGAGAAGAGAGAGAGAGAGAGAGAGAGAGAGAGAGAGAGAGAGAGAGAGAGAAAGAGAGAGAGAGAGAGAGAGAGAGAGAGAGAGAGAGCTGTAGAGTCAAAGCGGTGACATCTGTTTGAGAATATACCGCGGACTGTGTCAAGGTGGTGATGATGATACGTGGGTGGGTAGGGAAACGTCTATTGGC
>CM031596.1:90170386-90175386 GCA_018398815.1 Conus ventricosus
ACTGTGTGCGTGTCAGCATTTAGATCGATTGATGCATTGTTTGAGCCATTTGTTCTTTCATCTATCATTTTCCCACCTACTAGTTTTATAATTGTTACGCCTTTTTCAATATCTTCTTTTGATGTTTGCGTAACACTGAAGTGTGTGTGTGTGTGTGTGTGTGTGTGTGTGTGTGTGTGTGTGTGTGTGTGTGTGTGTGTGTGTGTGTGTGTGTGTGTGTGTGTGTGGTGCATGCGTGCGTGCGTGCGTGCGTGCGTGTGGGTTCTTTTTTTTTATAGAGAGTACTTATATAGCGCCTATCCCCGGCCAGAGACCAAGCTCTAAGCGCTTTACAATCCGCATTCTCGTTCACACAACGGACTGCCTACCTGGGTAGAGCCGACTGAAGAGCTGCCTGTTTCATCCAGTCGTTTCCCGTTTCATTCAGTCAATGTCGTTCATTCAGTTTAACAACTCCTCTATTTTTTGTACTCCCAGACCATACAAGGTCATAAAACACGTTACACTGATTACCATTAACAATGTACGCAAACATCATACAAGGTTGTAAAACATGTTGCTTTGACTGACATTAATTAAATCCCTGCATATGCGTGCAGCGTGAGTACCCCCCCCCCCCCCCCCCCTCCCGCACACAGCCACTCACGCTAAAACCCCCGCCTACGTAGCGATTTTGGCATTTTTGGAATTTATCTTACGTGTTATGTTTGGGCCGTTGTAACATCATGTTTGGTATGTTTGAAAAGACGAAATCAAGGACTTTTAGATGAAAGTACTTTCAAAACTCTAAGCGATCCTGCTTTAACACAACGCACGGATAAATGAAGTAACCAAACACAGAGAAATAAAAACGAGTGCAGAGTTTGACGATCAATGTTTAGTGATGGCATGCAGACAAATTGATACAAAAAGCACTCACCTAATACAGTTATGGTTATGATACTTTTCGCTATCAGTTATTATCCATTTTTAAACAATTTCACAGAATCTGGGCTAGAGAGGTTTTGCTAGTCAGGCGCCTGTGTGTGTCACTGAATCAGTCGAATCAGTTTATTTGTCATTGTAATCAAGAACATTATCAAATAGCCATTCCTCATCTTCCCTATAATCTCCACTGTCGATCGACTCTCCTTCGTTATCGGAATCGCTTTGAATACATTGAAACAGTAACGGCGCTGAGCTGGCATTTTTACTAGACTCTAGCAGACGAAAGGCCGGTGCCAGAAATGCGGTCAGTTCCAAGTCGGAAAAACCCAGTAACGGGTTCTTTGTCTCAGCTGCAGATAGTGAAGGTGAACTCTGCTTGAACTTAAGAACTAGGGCATGTCAGGCTACCAGGAACCCTCTACTAACTTTTGGCGGGAGTTACTTCTCTTAGACCGTTACAGTTTGAATAGTAGAATTTTTCGAAATAAGAACGCATGCACCGGTGCGTTCCGTAGGCAACGGAGCTTTCAGTCAGCGCACAGCACCGTGCGTTCCCCGGGAAACGGGGCTTTGAGCAGCGCACGGAGGCGTGCGTTCCGTCGTACACAAACATCGTACATCGTACACAAACATCATACAAAGTTATCAAACACGTTGCATGCCTTAGGGTGCGGCCACATGAAAAGCGGTTGAGCTGCGCTGTAGCCGCGCTGTAGCCGTGCTGCAGAAATAGTAATAGGGGTTATTGTTGGAGTGGCCACACGATTCGCAACCACCGCGCGGTTACCGCGAGCCCACTGCTAGCGTCGAGCGGTGGAAAAGTTCCAAACAATTATCACCGCTCAAAGCTCGAGCGGCGGTTGCCGGGCCAAAAACAGATGTGATGCAATGGGGGGTTTTTTGGTTTACGTCCCTTGTGTCTTTTTTTCGCAACGTCAGTGCTTGCAGAAGAAGCTCCTTTTGAAAATGTCCTCATATGCTCATATCATATCATATCATATCATATGCTGATATTGGCCGCCTGAAGCCAATGTCTTGTTTGCTAAGGTGAGGTTGCACCAGGTCCAGCAGTGTTGCAAAAGTGGTTGGTAGCATTCTGAAGTAGGAAAGAAACCTTTCAGCATCTTGCTTGAGGTCGGGAACCAAATAGTGATATTCTCCATACGGCAGCTACGTATTCATGTGGCCACGCAAGCTTTAACCAGCAGTGCAGCTGGCTGCTCGCTGGCTAGCTGCTAGCTATCGCCGTTTTTGTTGTGGCCACCCACCGCTCACTGCTCAACAGCTCGCTTACCACTAACGCACAGTGCGGCTACAGCGCAGCTTGTCATGTGGCTGCACCCTTAGGGTGCGGCCACATGAAAAGCGGTTGAGCCGCACTGTAGCCGCGCTGTAGCCGCGCTGCAGAAATAGTAATAGGGGTTATTGTTGGAGTGGCCACACGATTCGCTACCACCGCGCGGTTACCGCGAGCCCACTGCTAGCGTCGAGCGGTGGTAATGTTCCAAACAATGATCACCGCTCAAAGCTCGAGCGGCGGTTGCCGGCCAAAAATAGATGTGATGCAATGGGTTTTTTTTTGTTTACATCCCTTGTGTCTTTTTTCGCAACGTCAGTGCTTGCCTGAAGCCAATGTCTTGTTTGCTAAGGTGAGGTTGAACCAAGTCCAGCAGTGTTGCAAAAGTGGTTGGTAGCATTCTGAAGTAGGAAAGAAACCTTTCAGCATCTTACTTGAGGTCGGAAACCAAATGGTGATATTCTCCATACACACTCCGTTGCGTGTTAATGAGATGGACCCAATAATCTCGGTCATCAACAAGAATTCCTCGCTGTATATATGGCGATGGTTCAGACAACTCTGAAAGTAGGAGATACCTCCTCTCTGCTATTTTGATTCTGTCTCGTACAGCTGTAAACAGATGTTACAACAAACCGTGCACAGCTAGCGGCAGGCTAGCATACAACTAGCTACGGCAGCTATTCATGTGGCCACGCAAGCTTTAACCAGCAGCGCAGCTGGCTGCTCGCTGGCTAGCCGCTAGCTATCGCCGCTTTTGGTGTGGCCACCCACCGCTCACTGCTCAACAGCTCGCTTACCACTAACGCACAGTGCGGCTACAGCGCAGCTTGTCATGTGGCCACACCCTTATCATCTTAAATCCACAAAATCATGACATTCAAAGAAATTAAATTATACAGATATATTTCAGTGTCATATTGTTCTAATAAGGTTCCAAGGTCATGGACGATATTGAATAAAAGAAAAAGAGAGAATATACAGTACATAATATCAACATATTGAGTACATAGTATGAACATTAACCCCCTGGTAATTTAATATGTGGTGACTATTTAGTTTGGTAGCTTTTCAATTCATCTCCATTAAGGATATGCAGTTCTCCATTTTATATCTATCGTATAGCTACTTCAAAAACATGTTTGGTTAGTGTGTGTGTGTGTGTGTGTGTGTGTGTGTGTGTGTGTGTGTGTGTGTGCGTGCGTGCGTGCGTGCGTGCGTGCGTGCGTGCGTGCGTGCGCGCGCGCGCGTGCTTGGTGTGTGTGTGTGTGTGTGTGTGTGTGTGTGTGTGTGTGTGTGTGTGTCTGCGTCTGTCTGTCTCTCCGTGTTTGTTTATTTGTGAATGTGTGTGTGCATGTGTGTGTGTGTGGTGTGTGTGTGTGTGTGTGTGTGTGTGTGTGTGTGTGTGTGTGTGTGTGTGTGTTGTTGTTGTTTGTTGTTTTGTTTTGTTTTGTTTTACATCTAACCACATTACGTGTGTGTGTGTGTGTGTGTGTGTGTGTGTGTGTGTGTGTGTGTGTGTGTGTGTGTGTGTGTTTGTGTGTGTGTGTGCGTATGTGTGTGTGTGTGTGTGTGTGTGTGTGTGTGTGTGTGTGTGTGTGTGTGTGTGTGTGTGTGTGTGTGTGCGTCTGTGTGCGTGTGTGTTTTGTTGGTGTTGTTGTTTGATTGTTTCAAATTCTTCTTGTGCTGTTGAGGAGAGAGAATGACTGGAATAGCATAGATGTCGAAAACTATCACAAATAATGATTCGTTTGAATACACGGGTCAGTTTGTGTGGGAACGATGCGTGATGATATTCGGTCCCTTTGCTGAGCCTATGGTCTCTGTACAGCCACGGAGTGTTCGTCAACCTCCAGTTCAAGTGTAACAATTCCGAGTGTATCCCAGTCTCTTCCCGGTGTGACGGTGAGGATGACTGCGGTGACAACAGCGATGAGACTGGTTGTGGTAAGTTGACAGCATCGACCAAGCCTTTGTTCATGCTCCTTGTATTTACTGTTCTTGTGCCCTACTAGTCAACAGCGGGAGGTTTGGGTTACAACTGACTTTACAATTCTGTGTCTGTAGCGTCTTTCGTTTCGTTTCTTCAGTATTCATACACACGTATCCAATTCCCCTATAACGATTTCTGAAAGCCTACATTGTCTCATTTCTTCTCTTCCATCAGACAGGGTGGCGTGCGCTCCAGGGAAGTGCAATGTGACAACTACATTTGCATTTGGAAGGAATGGCTCTGCGACGGTGACGATGACTGTGGCACTGGATGGGACGAGGAAATATGCGGTAAGTCATTTTCCTTGGTTGTTGTCCTTGATGAAACTGGACAGGGAGGGGGAGGAACAGAGAGGTGAGAGGGAGAGGAGAGGAGAGAGAGAGAGAGAGAGAGAGAGAGAGAGAGAGAGAGAGAGAGGAGAGAGAGAGAGAGAGTGAGAGAGAGAGAGAATAAGACTGGTTATTTGGGTTAGTTTGTAGGAAAACACTTAACAATACGACACTTATCATTACACTTCTTTTTAGTACAAAGGCTAGCAGGGACGGGGCAGGAGAAGCACAATTGGGAAGAGAGAGAGAGAGAGAGAGAGAGAGAGGAGAGAGAGAGAGAGAGAGAGAGAGAGAGAGAGAGAGAGAGTGGAGTGGGTGGAGGGAGAGGAAATGGAAATCGAATAGTATTACATAACATTATTTCGTTATCGTTCGGTGAGGAAAGATACATGACAAACCTCGGTCGCTATGTGTCGTGTATGGTCTCTGTATAGCTACTGACTGCTCGGGAGAG
>CM031596.1:90180386-90202886 GCA_018398815.1 Conus ventricosus
TGGCAGTGATGATGATGATGATGATGATGATAATGATGATGATGATGATGATGATGATTATGATGATCATGATGATGATGGTGATGATGATGATGAGGAGGAGTAGGAGGAGGAGGAGGAGGAGGAGGAGGAGGAGGAGGAGGAGGAGGAGGAGGAGGAGGTTGATTACACATACAAAAGACGATTAGATAAATTTCGTTTATCCTTTGATCCAGTGAAATACCAATTTATCCCTTAGCCACATATTCACTATCGCAGCCTTCCACTCAGTCATTCATTTTCTTTTACTAATTGCTAGGTCCAGGCTTCTTGGTGGGTTTTATTTTTTTTTTAAATTAAGAATGTAAGTTTGCTGTACTGGTCTTAACTATTGTTAAGGTAGCAACGACACACACACACACACACACACACACACACACACACACACACACACACACACACACCACACACACGCACACACGCACGCACGCACGCACGCACGCACGCACGCACGCACACACGCACACACCTCAACAGCGGGAGGTTTGGGTTACAACTGACTTTACAATTCTGTGTCTGTAGCGTCTTTCGTTTCGTTTCTTCAGTATTCATACACACGTATCCAATTCCCCTATAACGATTTCTGAAAGCCTACATTGTCTCATTTCTTCTCTTCCATCAGACAGGGTGGCGTGCGCTCCAGGGGAAGTGCAATGTGACAACTACATTTGCATTTGGAATAATTGGCGCTGCGACGGTGAGGATGACTGTGGCACTGGATGGGACGAGGAAAACTGCAGTAAGTCATTTTCCTTGGTTGTTGTCCTTGAATGAAACTGGGACAGGGAGGGATGAGAGGAGTGGAGAGGAGAGAGAGAGAGAGAGAGAGAGAGAGAGAGAGAGAGAGAGAGAGAGAGAGAGAGAGAGAGAGATGGAGAAAGACAGACAGACAGACAGACAGACAGACAGAAGACAGAAAAACAGACAAACAGGCAGACAGGCAGAGAGACAGAGACAAAGTGACAGAGAGAATTTTAATGACATTGTATACGTCGGGTTCATTGCCTCTGCTGCAGGGCAAACAATATACAAAATGTAGTTCACCAGGTTATTTACAAAACTACAGATCACGAACTATATGTGCATCATGACATTGGTATAGAAAGCAACTGAAATATTTCATAAGTAACTCTTTCTTTTCTGGAAGCTAGCAGCATGCTTAATCGATACTGGTTAGGATTATTGTCGTGTTTCAGAGCAGCATTTCTCCTGTTCTAAAGTTTTTTAACTTCCAGTAGCACAAAACAAAATGCATCTTATCTTCATTCTTTTCTTTCTCAGAAATGGCAGACTAAAATTCGTCTGTAACAGTAATGATGCATAGTAGTTTCTAAACAAAAAGCATTTAAATCTTTTCAAAATAGATTTAAGATATTTGTCTACATGTGTTTCTAGACATATTATGACATCATGCAGTTAAGAAATCTCTGGATGTTTTAGCAAGAGAATCCCAGTCTTGCCATCCATATGAAGTCAGTCTGTCTTTGAACTCATACAACTCATACTACCTGATACTATTTACTTCTTGGTTTGCAGTACATACCCAAAAACGTCTTGCTGAAATTTGCAAGAAATAATTGACACCTTATTTCTTTGTCTCTCATGTCTGAATCAAATGATTTTGTAAGATATCTGTAATCATTCAGTCACGGCCATAAAGTATCACAGAATTGGTATATCAATCAGTTCCTTTATCACACGACCATTGTGTGTCTGTTGTCAAACTGCGGAAAACATTTCTTAAGAAAATAACAGCATTTTGTTACATTATATTGCTGTATAATTTAGAGCCGAAATTTCTGCAACATACTGACCTTGAGGGGTGAACTCTAAGAATGCAATGGATTTGAAAATTAAATTCAAAACAGTTATTGTACAAAACATGAACTTTCCATAAAGTAAATTACACAGCATGTTTTTGGCTTTACTTCCCAAGATTACAACATGTTCGAGTGAAACTAAATTTTCAGGAAACATTATATCTAAGCGTTTATATGGATTCACAATGTCTGTTTCTTTCTCTTGCTGCTAAGTGGCCATCTTTTGTGAAGTCAACATCATTGCTTTTATTCAAATTTACCTTTAGATCAAGATAGGTAGCAACTCATTGAAAACTACTCAATTGTTTCTAAAATTCAACAACACTTTTTCTGCAAGTAGGAAAACGTCGTCAGCAAGTAACAGTGTGAATACTCAAATGCGGTTGTGGTCAAAGCCTTATATTTTCTATTTCCGATGCAATTCGTTTTATATTTTTACACAGAGGAGGGGGGAGAGAGAGAGAGAGGGAGAGAGAAAAGGAGAGGGAGAGGGAGGGGGGAGAGAGAAGGGGAAAGAGAGAGAGAGAGGCATTTTGCCATGGTTTTTAGTCCATGGCATGCCCCCATAGGATTTTTTCAATGGCATTTCCCCATTGTTTTGATTTTGTTTAGGGCCCCGGTCTTGATTGGAGTTTTCTAAAAATGTTTCCCTTATGACCGACTTTAACAAGCATAAAACATCTTTTAAAGGCTATAAACCTTTTGCTTGATTAACTTAACATGTACGAAAACAAGTAAAAGGGGTTTTAAAACAGAAAATTTTTAAACATTAACAAATGTAAAATAACACCATACAATTTTTAAAAAACACTTTGCATTGTTTTCTTAAAAATTGCACAAACATCTAAAGGTTAAACAAACGTTACATTATTAACATTAGAAGTTCGAACTCATCAGCTTAAAAAAACTGTTACTTTGTTAATTTTAAAAATTTACACAAACCCCATCACTTTTATAAAAAAAGTTGCTTTGAAAAATTTAAACAACGAACACAAACTCAACAAGTTATAAAACACGTTGCATGCCCTTACCTCTCAAACCCTTTAATCAGACATTCAAAGATAGTAAATTTATACAGATATTTCAGTGTCAAGTTCAAAAAGGTTCCAAGGTCATGACGGGATTGAATAAAGAAAAAAGAGAGATAAGTACATACAATAAACATTTTTGGAAAAGTTTTTAACATAACCCCCTGTAAGTTAAAAAATTGGGCTATTTAGTTGTGTAGCGTATTTTCTCCCTTTAAGGATGTGTAGTTCTCCGGGTTTATATCTATCGTATCCCCCTTCAAAAAAAGTTAGATTAGGGGTGGGTGTGTTGTATGTGTGTTGTTGTGGTGTGTTGTGTGTGTGTGTGTGTGTGTGTGTGTGTGTGTGTGTTTTGGTCTATTGTCTGTCTCTCTTTTTTTGTTTGTGAAAGTGTGTGCATGTGTGTGGGGTGGCGGCCCCCGGCTCCCCGCGGGGGGCGCGGGTGGTGTGTGTGGGGTGGTGTGTGGGGTGTGGTGGTGTGTGTGGTGTGTGTGTGTGGGTGGGGTTTTTTTGATGTTGTTTTTGTTGTTTTTTTGTTTCAGATTTTTTTTTCCCCGTTGGGGGGAGGAATAAGGGGAATGGTTAGATTCCAAAAAAACTTCACAAAAAATAATTGTTGAATGCTTGGGTCATTTGTTTTTGGGAAAGATGCGTGATGATTTTCTCCCCTGTGGCCTATGGTCTCTGTACGCCCGGGGAGTTTCGAAACCCTCCCATTAAAGGGGTTTAAAAATTTCCCCGAGTAAAACCCGGCCCTTTTTCCGGTGGGTGAGGATGACTGCGGGACAACAGCGATGAGAGGGTTGTGGAATTTGACAGATTGACAAGCCTTTGTTCATGCCCCCTTATTTACTTTTCTTGTCCCCTACTAGTAAACAGCGGGGGGGTTTTGGGTTACAACTGACTTTAAAATTCTGGTCTGTGGCGTCTTTATTTCATTTTTCAGTATTCTACACACTATTAATTCCCCCTAAAACGATTTTGAAACCTCATTGTCTCATTTTTTTCTTTTCCATCAGAAGGGTGACGTGCGCTCCGGGGGAAAGTGAAATGTGAAAACGACTTTTGCTTTGGAATAATTGGCTCGGAGGGTGTGGTGACTGTGGCCTGGAGGGACGAGGAAAACTGCGTAAGTTTTTTCCCTTTGGGTTGTTGTCCTTGATGAAATGGACGGGAGGGGAGTAACGGATGGGGAGGAGGGGAGAGTGGGGGGGAGGGAGAGAGAGAGAGAGAGAAAAGGGGGAGAGAGGAGAGAGGAGGAGAGAGATGGGAGGAGAAGACAGACAGACAGACAGCAGACAGAAAAAAGACAAACAGGCAGACAGACAGAGACAAAGTGACAGGAGAATTTTAATGACACTGTATTCGTCGTGGCATTGCCTCTTCTGGGGGCAAACAAAAACAAAAGTAGTTCACCGGGTTATTTACAAAACTACAGATCAAAACTTTTTGACATATAACTTGGGTTTAAAAATGCAACTAAAAATATTTCAAAAACTTTCTTTTCGGGAAGCTAGCAGCTGCTTAATCGATACGGGTTTGGATTATTGCGTGTTTCAGAGCAGCATTTCCCCGTTCTAAAGTTTTTCACTTCCAGAGCACAAAACAAAATGCGTTTATTTTTATTTTTTCTTTCCAGAAAGGGGAGACAAAATTGTCAAAACAGAATGATGCTTTGTAGTTTCTAAAAAAAAAGCATTTAATCTTTTCAAAATGGGGAATTTAAAGAATTTGTTTACAGTGTTTCTAGACAAAATATGACTTCAGCTTAAAAAATTCTGGATTTTTGAAAAGAGAATCCAGTTTCCCATCCATATGAAATCATTGTTTTTAAACTCAACAACTTACTCCCTGTTATTTACCCTGGTTTGCCGTACGTACCCAAAAACGTTTTGCTGAAATTTGCAAGAAATAATTGACACTTTTTCTTTTGTCTCTCATGTCAATCAAATGATTTTGTAAGATATTGTAATCATTCAGCCGGGCCATAAAGTATCACAGAGGTATATCAACATTCCTTTATCACACGACCTTTGTTGTCTGTGTCAAACTGCAGAACACTTTCTTAGAAAATAACGAAATTTTTACTTTAATTGCTGTATAATTTAGAGCCAAAAATTTTGAAATACTGACCTTGAGGGGGAACTCTAAGAATAAAAGGATTTAAAAATTAAAAACAAAACAGTTATGTACAAACATGAACTTTCCATAAAGAAAATTCCAGCAGTTTTGGCTTTACTTCCAAGTTACAAATGTTCGAGTGAAACTAAATTTTCAGGAAACATTAATCTAGCGTTATATGGATTCACAATGGCTGTTTTTCTCTTGCGCTAGTGGCCATCTTTGTGAAGTCAACATCATTGTTTATTCAATTACTTTAGATCAAGATAGTAGAACTCATTGAAAACTACTCAATTGTTTCAAAAATTCAAAAACACTTTTTCTGCAAGTGAAAACGTCGTCAGCAAGTAACAGTGTGAATAACTCAAAATGTCGGTTGTGTGTCAAATGCCTTACTATGTTCAGTGACTCTCGATGCAAGTTCGTTTATATATGTTGACACAGAGAGAGAGAGAGAGGGAGAGAGAGAGGAGAGAGAGAGAGAGGAGAGGAGAGGAGAGAGAGAGATGAGAGATGAGAGAGAGAGTAGAGAGAGAAGAGAATTTGCCCATTGTGTTTTTAGTCCATGGCATTGTCCCATAGGATTTTATTCAATGGCATTGTCCCATTGTTTGATTTTGTATTACGGCCCGGTCTTGATTGAGTTTTACTAAATAGCATGTTTCCATATAAACTCGACATTAACAATGTACATAAAACATCATACAAGGCTATAAACCATGTTGCGTGATTAACATTAACAATGTACGCAAACAAGATACAAGGTTATAAAACACGTCACATTGATTAACATTAACAATGTACAAAAACCCACATACAAGGTTATGAAAACACTTTGCATTGATTAACATTAAAAATGTGCACAAACTTTCATACAAGGTTAAACAACACGTTTCATTGATTAACATTAGCAATGTATACGAACATCATACAAGCTATAAAAACATGTTACTTGATTAACTTTAACAATGTACACAAACACCATACACGATTATAAAAAATGTTGCTTTGACTGACATTAACAACGAACACAAACGTCATACAAAGTTATAAAACACGTTGCATTGCCTTACCATCTCAAATCCATTAAATCATGACATTCGAAGATAGTTAAATTATTACAGACGTATTTCAGTGTCATATTGTTCTAATAAGGTTCAAGGTCTTGACGAGATTGAATAAAAAGAAAAAGAGAAAATATACAGTACATACAATCAACTGTTGAGTATATAGTATAAAACAATTACCACCCTGATTAAGTAATATTGGTGACTATTTAGTTGTGTAGCTGTATATTTCATCTCCATTAAGGATGTGTAGTTCTCCGGTTTATATCTATCGTATAGCTCCTTCAAAAACATGTCTAGATAGGCGTTGTGTTTTGTGTTGTATGGTGTGTGTGTGTGGTGTGGTGTGTGTGTGTGTGTGTGTGTGTGTGTGTGTGTTTGTGTGTGTGTGTGTGTATCTGTCTGTCTCTCTTTGTTTGTTTGTGTATGTGTTGTGCATGTGTGTGTGTGTGTGGTGCGCGGGCCGGCGCGGTGCGCGCGCGGGTGTGTGTGTGTGTGTGTGTGTGTGTGTGTGTGTGTGTGTGTGTGTGTGTGTGTGTGTGTGCGTGGTTTTTTGATGTTGTTTTTTTGTTGTTTGTTTGTTTCAGATTCTTCTTTTCCCGTTGGGGGGAGCGAAATAAGTGGAATGGCATAGATGTCCAAAAACTATCACAAATAATAATTCGTTTGAATGCTTGGGTTCAGTTTGTGTGGAAAGATGCGTGATGATATTCAGCCCCTCTGCTGACGCCTATGGTCTCTGTACAGCCACGGAGTGTTCGACAACCTCCCAGTTCAAGTGTAACAATTCCGAGTGTATCCGGTCTCTTACCAGTGTGACGGTGAGGATGACTGCGGTGACAACAGCGATGAGACTGGTTGTGGTAAGTTGACAGCATTGACCAAGCCTTTGTTCATGCTCCTTGTTATTTACTGTTCTTGTGCCCTACTAGTCAACAGCGGGAGGTTTGGGTTACAACTGACTTTACAATTCTGTGTCTGTGGCGTCTTTCATTTCATTTCTTCAGTATTCATACACACGTATCTAATTCCCCTATAACGATTTCTGAAAGCCTACATTGTCTCATTTCTTCTCTTCCATCAGACAGGGTGACGTGCGCTCCAGGGCAAGTGAAATGTGACAACGACATTTGCATTTGGAATAATTGGCTCTGCGACGGTGTGGATGACTGTGGCACTGGATGGGACGAGGAAAACTGCAGTAAGTCATTTTCCTTGGTTGTTGTCCTTGATGAAACTGGACAGGGAGGGGAGTAACGGAGTGGAGAGGAGAGGAGAGTGGAGAGAGAGAGAGAGGAGAGAGAGAGAGAGAGAGAGAGAGAGAGAGAGGAGAGAGAGAGAGAGGGAGAGAGGAGAAGACGGACAGACAGTCAGACAGACAGACAGAAAAACAGACAAACAGGCAGACAGACAGAGACAAAGTGACAGAGAGAATTTTAATGACATTGTATTCGTCGTGGTCATTGCCTCTTCTGCAGGGCAAACAATATACAAATGTAGTTCACCGGGTTATTTACAAAACTACAGATCACGAACTATATGTACATCATAACATTGGTTATAGAATGCAACTGAAATATTTCATAAGTAACTCTTTCTTTTCTGGAAGCTAGCAGCATGCTTAATCGATACTGGTTAGGATTATTGTCGTGTTTCAGAGCAGCATTTCTCCTGTTCTAAAGTTTTTTCACTTCCAGTAGCACAAAACAAAATGGTCTTATCTTCATTCTTTTCTTTCTCAGAAATGGCAGACTAAAATTCGTCTGTAACAGTAATGATGCATAGTAGTTTCTAAAAAAAAGCATTTAAATCTTTTAAAAATAGAATTAAGATATTTGTTTACATGTGTTTCTAGACATATTATGACATCATGCAGTTAAGAAATCTCTGGATGTTTTAGCAAGAGAATCCCAGTCTTGCCATCCATATGAAATCAGTCTGTCTTTGAACTCATACAACTCATACTACCTGATACTATTTACTCCTTGGTTTGCCATGTACGTACCCAAAAAGTCTTGCTGAAATTTGCAAGATAAAAATTGACACCTTATTTCTTTTGTCTCTCATTTTCTGAATCAATGATTTTGTAAGATATCTGTAATCATTCAGTCACGGCCATAAAGTATCACAGAATTGGTATTCAATCAGTTCCTTTATCACACGACCATTGTGTGTCTGTTGTCAAACTGCAGAACACATTTCTTAAGAAAATAACAGCATTTTGTTACATTATATTGCTGTATAATTTAGAGCCGAAATTTCTGCAACATACTGACCTTGAGGGGTGAACTCTAAGAATGCAATGGATTTGAAAATTAAATTCAAAAACAGTTATTGTTACAAACATGAACTTTCCATAAAGTAAATTACACAGCATGTTTTTGGCTTTACTTCCCAAGATTACAACATGTTCGAGTGAAACTAAATTTTCAGGAAACATTATATCTAAGCGTTTATATGGATTCACAATGGCTGTTTCTTTCCTTGCTGCTAAGTGGCCATCTTTTGTGAAGTCAACATCATTGCTTTTATTCAAATTTACCTTTAGATCAAGATAGGTAGCAACTCATTGAAAACTACTCAATTGTTTCTAAAATTCAACAACACTTTTTCTGCAAGTAGGAAAACGTCGTCAGCAAGTAACAGTGTGAATAACTCAAAATGTCGGTTGTGTGTCAAATGCCTTACTATTTTTCAGTGACTCTCGATGCAAGTTCGTTTATATATGTTGACAGAGAGAGAGAGAGAAGGAGAGAGAGAGAGAGAGGAGAGAGGAGAGAGAGAGATGAGAGAGAGAGAGAGTGAGTGAGAGAGAGAGAGAGAGCATTTTTGCCATTGTTGTTTTTAGTCCATGGCATTGTCCCCATAGGATTTTATTCAATGCATTGTCCCCATTGTTTTGATTTTGTATACGGCCCCGGTCTTGATTGGAGTTTTACTAAATAGCATGTTTCCCCTATGACTCGACATTAACAATGTACATAAAACATCATACAAGGCTATAAACCATGTTGCGTTGATTAACATTAACATGTACGCAAACAAGATACAAGGTTATAAAACACGTCACATTGATTAACATTAACAATGTACAATAACACCATACAAGGTTATGAAACACTTTGCATTGATTAACATTAACAATGTGCACAAACATCATACAAGGTTAAACAACACGTTACATTGATTAACATTAGCAATGTATACGAACATCATACAAGCTTATAAAACATGTTACTTTGATTAACTTTAACAATGTACACAAACAACCATACACGATTATAAAAATGTTGCTTTGACTGACATTAACAACGAACACAAAACGTCATACAAGTTTTTAAAACACGTTTGCATGCCTTACCATCTCAAATCCATTAAATCATGACATTCGAAGATAGTAAATTATACAGACGTATTTCAGTGTCATATTGTTCTAATAAGGTTCCCAAAGGGCATGGACGAGATTGAATAAAGAAAAAAGAGAGAATATACAGTACATACAATCAACATGTTGAGTATATAGTATAAAAACATTAACCCCCTGATAAGTTAATATATGGTGACTATTTAGTTGTGTAGCTTGTATATTTCATCTCCATTAAGGATGTGTAGTTCTCCGGTTTTTTATCTTCGTATAGCTCCTTCAAAAACATGTCTAGATTAGGCGTGTGTTGTGTGTGTTGTGTGTGTGTGTGTGTGTGTGTGTGTGTGTGTGTGTGTGTGTGTGTGTGTGTGTGTGTGTGTGTGTTCTATCTGTCTGTCTCTCTTTGTTTGTTTGTGTATGTGTGTGCATGTGTGTGTGCGTGTGCGGCCGCGCGCGGCGCGCGGCGCGCGGTGTGTGTGTGTGTGTGTGTGTGTGTGTGTGTGTGGTGTGTGTGTGTGGTGGTGTGTGTGTGTGTGTGGTGTGCGTGGTTTTTTGATGTTGTTTGTTGTTGTTTGTTTGTTTCAGTTTCTTCTTTTCCCGTTGAGGGGAGAGATAAGTGAAAAGGCATAGATGTCCAAAAACTATCACAAAATAATTCGTTTGAATGCTTGGGTCAGTTTGTGTGGGAAAGATGCGTGATGATATTCAGTCCCTCTGCTGAGCCTATGGTCTCTGTACAGCCACGGAGTGTTCGACAACCTCCAGTTCAAGTGTAACAATTCCGAGTGTATCCGGTCTCTTACCAGTGTGACGGTGAGGATGACTGCGGTGACAACAGCGATGAGACTGGTTGTGGTAAGTTGACAGCATTGACCAAGCCTTTGTTCATGCTCCTTGTATTTACTGTTCTTGTGCCCTACTAGTCAACAGCAGGGGGGTTGGGTTACAACTGACTTTACAATTCTGTGTCTGTGGCGTCTTTCATTTCATTTCTTCAGTATTCATACACACGTATCTAATTCCCCTATAACGATTTCTGAAAGCCTACATTGTCTCATTTCTTCTCTTCCATCAGACAGGGTGACGTGCGCTCCAGGGCAAGTGCAATGTGACAACGACATTTGCATTTGGAATAATTGGCTCTGCGACGGTGTGGATGACTGTGGCACTGGATGGGACGAGGAAAACTGCAGTAAGTCATTTTCCTTGGTTGTTTTCCTTGATGAAACTGGACAGGGAGGGGAGTAACGGAGTTGAGTGGAGAGGAGAGTGGAGAGAGAGAGAGAGAGAGAGAGAGAGAGAGAGAGAGAGAGAGAGAGAGAGAGCGAGAGAGAGAGAGAGAGATGCAGACAGACAGACAGACAGACAGACAGACAGACAGACAGACAGACAGACAGACAGAAAAACAGACAAACAGGCAGACAGACAGAGACAAAGTGACAGAGAGAATTTTAATGACATTGTATTCGTCGTGGTCATTGCCTCTTCTGCAGGGCAAACAATATACAAAATGTAGTTCACCGGGTTATTTACAAAACTACAGATCACGAACTATATGTACATCATAACATTGGTATAGAATGCAACTGAAATATTTCATAAGTAACTCTTTCTTTTCTGGAAGCTAGCAGCATGCATAATCGATACTGGTTAGGATTATTGTCGTGTTTCAGAGCAGCATTTCTCCTGTTCTAAAGTTTTTTAACTTCCAGTAGCACAAAACAAAATGCGTCTTATCTTCATTCTTTTCTTTCTCAGAAATGGCAGACTAAAATTCGTCTGTAACAGTAATGATGCATAGTAGTTTCTAAAAAAAAGCATTTAAATCTTTTCAAAATAGAATTAAGATATTTGTTTACATGTGTTTCTAGACATATTATGGCATCATGCAGTTAAGAAATCTCTGGATGTTTTAGCAAGAGAATCCCAGTCTTGCCATCCACATGAAATCAGTCTGTCTTTGAACTCATACAACTCATACTACCTGATACTATTTACTCCTTGGTTTGCCAGTACGTACCCAAAAACGTCTTCTGAAATTTGCAAGAAATAATTGACACAATTGTCACGGACAGAAGAAGAAAAACCGAAGTCGTGGTCAGTCGCCAGCCAGTTTGTTTGGACATAAGCTCCAACTCAAATATTCTCGGCGCCAGGCAGACGGCCTCATGTGTCGGGTCCAGCCAATTAAGCATAGCAGAGAGGCTTCACGGAGACGGTACGGTCCAGCCAGACAGACTAAGTAGCTTGACCGACGCCTCGATGTCTACCCAGACGGGCCTCGGCGCCTGGGTCAGACTCATCCAGCCAATTTGTAGGACCAGTGTCCACAATTAAGTCGGACGTCGCCAGTTGAAGTAGGAGGGGGGAAGCTATTGTGTGGTTGGGGGTAAAATCAAGCTAATTAATTAAATGACCCATTGACCACCACAGAGAGTAAGGCTAGTGGATGTGACTTGACGAATTGAAGGTCCAATGGAATTAGAGGGAGGTAACTTCGGGTACAAGGCGGTAAAAATACTGACCAATGGTACTCACCCTTGGACACATGGGATGATAATAAGAAAGCGATGCGAGAGGAGAAGGGGGAGAACGAAAAACAGAGAGAGGGAGGAAGAGGTTCTGGGTGTAAGCTCTGACGAGAGAAGAGCAGAGGGATGATGAGAGGGGTGAAGAGAACCGAGCTGTAGCACTAGCACCATAGAGGGTCTGCAGAGGGAGGACTAAGGAGAGATGTGGAGAGAGAGAGCTGCTAACTGATGAAGAGAAGAAAAGAAAAAAAAGAAAAAAAAGGAGAAAAGAAAAGCAACCATGTCCATTTGAGAGAGCAGACTAGAAGAGAGAGAGAGAGAGTGCAATGCGTTAATGCAGGAAGAAGGAAAGGAGAACAGATCGATGTCTGATAGTCACTGTTCAACCTGAACCGGGGTTCGACCTCATACCTGGCAGCGTCACTTCGTCAAGCAGAACCACAGGCCAACGCCAGTGCCGGCAGTCTAACCTGACCAGTGCCAGCAGTCCAACCTGACCAGTGCCGGCGGTCCAACCTGACCAGTGCCAGCAGTTGTGTTGTGCTTGTGAAAGTGACAGTGAAAAGAAAAGAAAAAAAAAAAGAAGAAAAGGAAAGACAGTGATTCGTGAATAGTTTAAGATCACCTGGCCAGGTAAAGTAGAAATCTATTTATACCCGGGTTAGTTAATGATGATTTAGATAAATGGTTTTGTGAAGTTCAAGGAAAGAGAGAATGTTTTATTTTGTTTGACTCCATATGCATTGATGTTTGGTTCTATGATCATGTGTAGTAAAGTTATAGACTTTACTAGTGGTTTGATGTGACGAATGCATGATATATGAATGAGATTGTAAGCAAGCTGTGAGTGTGTTTGGGCTGTGCGCTAGTCCTTCCTCCACTGACATACCCTGAGGTTGACAATTTATTGGCGAGCCTGCCAGGATATTCTGGCCCATTTATTATAATTGTTCAACTTCTCAGAGAGGAAGCTGGGTGGGATTCAAGTATTGTAATCCTAAGGCAAGGTAGTGTCTTACTGTATGTTCCCAAGATAGTTAAATACTAGGCTTGGCATTGCTTCCAAGATAGTTAACACTAGGCTTGGCATTTCAGCCCAGAGTACTTATTTCGCACGGATTGCCTATAATTCGCTCTCATAGTTGGGTCAGGCGCTAGGCGTCTTATAAAAACTAATTACGTTGTCCCAAGCTAATATTATCATTCATAGGATTGTGCTATTTCGTCACTCGCGTCAGTAACCACCAGTTTGGCTGTCGTAGGAATAAAATCTTGTTTAAAAAAAAAGGAAATAATGGCGGACGAAAAGAACACCCCTATCGAACAACTTGTGAGCGTCGCTCGTGATTTAGGCTACTCGGGAGAAGAGTTGCGAGCATTCGTAGAAAACCAACAAAAGATGGAAAGAGATGAGCGAGCGGAAAGACGCCGTGTCGCAGTAGAAAAGCAGAACGGGAAAAGGTTAGGGAAACGCAGGAGACAGAAAGAATAAGGCAGGCGCAGGAGACAGAAAGAATAAGGCAGGAAACAGAAAGATTAACGCAGGAAACAGAAAGGTTAAGGATTCAGGCTAACGTAACGCAGGAAACAGAAAGATTAACGCAGGAAACAGAAAGATTAAGGATTCAATTAGAGTTAGAGAAAGTGAGAGTACAGAGGGAGACCACTGATGATGGTAGCTCAGTTTCCAGTGACCCTGTGCGCAGTTACGCCCCCCGACCAAAGTTGCCAAAATTCTCTGAAGGATCAGATTCGATTGATGCGTACATCAGTCGTTTTGAAACGTTTGCTACTAGTCAGGGTTGGCCTTCAGAAGAGTGGGCAGTCATTTTGTCAGCGCTATTGACGGGTAAGGCATTACAGATTTTCACTGCGTTACCAGCAGACCAACAATCTGATTTCGGTGCTGTGAAGGAGTCGTTGATGAAAGGATTTGACCTCACAGAGGACGGGTTTAGAAAGAAATTTCGATCAGCTAGGTTACAAGCAGGTGAAACGTACACTCAGTTTGGTGCACGTTTAGATCACTATTTTGATAAATGGTTAGAGTTGAGTGGTACGAGAAAGGAGTTCGCTGAATTGAAAGAGCTAGTTATGAAAGAACAGATTTTGTCAGGTTGCAGTCCAGAGTTAACTATACATTTGAAAGAGAGACAGCAGAGACAGCAGGAGAGTTGCTGAAGTTAGCAGAGGTGTATAGGGAGGCACGTTTGAGCACTAAGGTGCAGGAGAAAACAGGTGCCAGGCACAGGTGAGAAGAGTGCAAGGAGACTAGGGGAGTTTTCTGCAAAGTCTGCAAACCCAGTGGTGGGGCAGAAAGGAGGACAAAGGGACAATAGGTGTTTCATTTGTCACAAGAAGGGACATGTGGCGAGGGATTGTCGCATGAGGTTCCAGAAGGCAGCAGCCTTGCAAGAGGTTGATAAGGGTCGCCAGGGGAAACGACCTGCAGTGGAACCAAAAGGGATCCAATCTGAAGAGGGTGGAGTGCGGCCTATGGCTAGCACTAGACAGCAGTCAGTGTCAGGGATGGAGGGCACTAGGCTGAGTGGTTCATTACCAGTGGAAGAAGGGTGGATTGGCCAGCAGAGAGTGAAAGTGTTACGGGACACTGGTTGTTCATGTGGTGTAGTAAGAACAACGCTGGTCGAGGAAGGGGATTTGACAGGGCAAATCCAGACCTGTACTCTAATCGATGGCACTGTGAGGGAGTTCCCAGTTGCTAAGATAGAAGTACGTACCCCTTACTTCTCAGGCGAGTTGTCTGCGCTGGTGATGGAGAAACCCCTTCATGATTTGATCATTGGAAATATTCCAGGTGCAAGGGATCCAGGGGATCCTGAGTTGTTGACTGCTACAGGGGCAGCAGTTCAAACACGGACAAGAAGGAGGAAAAGGTTGATAAACCGTTAGTCGTTCCAGCAAGGAAGTCAGGCATAGATGTGTCGCCTGATGAGTTTAGGGCAGCGCAGGAACAAGACCCTTCGCTCGTGAAGTCTTGGGAGTTGGCAAGAGGTGGAGAGAAACAGGTGGTTAGAGGAGGTGAGACAGAATTTCTTGTGAAAGGCGGGTTGCTGTACCGAGTGTTCACCAAGGGGAAGACAGGCAAGGTGACAACCCAGTTAGAGGTACCAGCATGTTATCGTGACACTGTCATGTCAGTGGGTCACGAGTCGCTCATGGCGGGTCATCTCGGCACCAGCAAAACAGCTGACCGAATCTTTGATGACTTTCACTGGCCAGGAGCAATGGCAGACGTAAAGCGGTTCTGCATGTCATGTGACGTGTGTCAAAGGTCAGCCACAAGAGGGGTGAAGAGGAAGGCGCCTCTTAAACATCCCCCTTTAATTGACACACCATTCAGGAGAGTGGCTATTGATCTGATTGGCCCAATCTCGCCCTGTTCCAAAGGTGGGCACAGATATGTGTTGACGCTCGTGGACTACGCGACCAGATATCCAGAAGCAGTCGCATTGAAAGGCGTAGATACGCAACAGGTCGCTGAAGGGCTGGTAGATATCTTTTCTCGCGTGGGTGTGCCGTCACAAATTCTCAGTGACAGAGGGTCACAGTTCACCTCAGGCGTGATGAGGGAGGTCAACAGGCTGCTAGGGATCACACAGCTTCTCACTACCCCATACCATCCACAATGCAATGGCTTGGTGGAAAGATTCAATGGTGTGCTGAAGGGCATCTTAAAGAAGCTCTGTGAGGAAAGGCCAGCAGATTGGGACCGCTACATTCCAGCGGCACTGTTCGCCTACAGGGAAGCCCCTCAGGAGAGCACAGGCTTTTCGCCATTTGAGCTGCTGTATGGGCGGACAGTCAGGGGACCAGTGTGTATTCTCAAAGAGCTGTGGTCCGGAGAACAGGAGTCAGAAGAGGTCAAAACCACTTATCAGTATGTGGTGGACTTACGCAATAGGCTAGAGGAGACATGTAAGGTCGCAAGGGAGAGTTTGCAGGAGGCTAGGGTCGTTCAGAAGAAGCAATATGACAGGAAGGTGAGGAAGCAATTCCTCAAGGTGGGAGATCAAGTCCTGTTACTGCTTCCCAGGGATCACAACAAGCTGCTGATGCATTGGAAAGGACCATTCACCATCATTGAAAAGGTAGATCAGGACTACCGAATTGATGTGAATGGGAAATCAAAACTTTTCCATGCGAATTTGCTCCGCAAATATATTCAGCGTGAGACTCAGCACATAGGCGCAGCAGCAATCATTGATGGAGGTGAAGGAGACCCAGCAGAAGAAGGGGAGATTTTGTTGCCTGAGTTTCCAGGAGAAGAGTCATACAGGGAAGTGTCACTGTATGAAGGGCTAGACGGTAGGAGACAGGAGGAAGTTAGGGGGCTCCTAGAACAGTATAGGGCGTCCCTGACTGATAAACCAGGCAGGACAACTCTAGAGACCTGTACGGTGGAGTTAACATCGCAAAAACCCGTACATGTGAAACCCTACCCGATCCCGTATGCCACCAAACGAGTGATCGAGGAGGAGGTGGAAAAGATGTTGGACCTTGGGGTGATCGAACCGTCCAAATCATCGTATAGTGCACCCGTCGTCTTAGTGAGGAAAAAGTCAGGTGAGCATCGATTCTGTGTTGACTATAGACGTCTGAACAGTGTCACCAAAGTCGATGCAGAAGTCATACCGAACGTGGAGGACCTCTTCGCTCAGGACGCCACAAGCAAGAGCAAATATTTCACCAGAATAGATCTGAGCAAGGGTTATTGGCAGATAGCCTTGAGTGAGGACTCAAAGGAAGTCACAGCATTCTCCACTCCCATGGGGCTATACCAGTGGCGAGTACTTCCTTTTGGTATGGTCAACGCACCTGCAGTTTTCTCTCGGATGATGAGGAAGTTATTGACGGGTTTGGAGGGTGTAGTGAATTTCATGGATGACATTCTGATAGCATCTGAGACATGGGAGGAGCATATGAGGCAGCTAGGAGCAGTTTTAGAGAGGTTGAGACGAGCCAATCTCACAGCCAGACCAACAAAGTGCCAGATTGGTTTTCCAAGCCTGGAGTTCCTAGGTTTTGTTGTCGGAGGCGACACAAAGCAGCCAGAAAAGGGAAAAGTGGAGAAGATGATGAATTCGGAGAGACCAAAGACCAAAACAGAAGTCAGGAGTCTGCTAGGTTTTATTGGTTTCTACAGGGAATTTGTTCCAAATTTCGCTGCAATCACGAGTCCTCTCAGTGATTTGGTCAAGGCAGGGAAACCGGCAGTGGTCGAGTGGTCAGACGCTGCAGAGCAAGCACTGCAGACGGTGCTGGAAAGACTAGGTTCCCGTCCCATCTTGAAGCTACCGGATATGTCAAAATCATTTTTGTTGCGGACAGATGCATCAGGCGGTGGAGTAGGTGCAGTATTGTTGCAGGAGCACGAAGGGGTCGAGTTTCCTGTGAAATATGCTAGCAGGAAGCTGACGAAGTGTGAAGAAGGGTACGCAACGGTGGAGAAGGAGTGTTTGGCCGTTGTGTGGGCCGTGCAGAAATTTCACAAATACTTGTATGGGAAAGAGTTCGTGATAGAGACTGATCATCAACCACTCAAATTCCTGCAGGAGGCGCAGCTGAAAAACAGCAGGGTTCTGCGTTGGGCGATGGCACTGCAGCCCTACAGGTACCGAGTGCAGTACATTCCAGGTCGACAGAATGTAGGAGCTGACTATTTAAGTCGTATAGTCTAGCAAGCTGCAACTCAGAGGAAGTCAGTCATATCCGGGGGTGCATAGCTACTTTGTTGATAATATGTGTTGATTACAGTTATGTTGATTGGATATGGGTTCATTCCCATTTGGCTATGGTTCATTATTTTCTTTGTGAGACTTGTTCATGTAAATGTAGTTATGTTTGGAGCATACAATCGCTTGTGTAGTAATGCACTGTTTGCGATGAGTGAGGATGGAGATTCCTCAGTGAGGTGTCATGGATCGTTGTCATATTAGATTGTGCTTTTCATAGTGGTTGTGAAGAGAAGATGTGGCAAATCCGCAGGTAGGGGAATTGCATAGGTGCGCACAGAGGTTATCAGAAAATGAGTTGAAAAAAAAAAGGCAAAAGCGCACGTCAATGATAACTCATTGGGGTGATATCCACTAATGATATATCTTACAATTTGTAAACCGTTTGTTGTAAATTATTTTGCAATATTTTGCACGTGTAGCTGTGGTGTCAGCAAATTCGGTTGTTGTCTTTTTGTACCGTTGTTTTGAGACAATGCTGAGCATAGTCTTTTGCAAGGGGGAAATTGTCAGGACAGAAAAGAAAAGCCGAAGTCGTGGTCAGTCGCCAGCCAGTTTGTTTGGACATAAGCTCCAACTCAAATATTCTCGGCGCCAGGCAGACGGCCTCATGTGTCGGGTCCAGCCAATTAAGCATAGTGGAGAGGCTTCACGGAGACGGTACGGTCCAGCCAGACAGACTAAGTAGCTTGACCGACGCCTCGATGTCTACCCAGACGGGCCTCGGCGCCTGGGTCAGACTCATCCAGCCAATTTGTAGGACCAGTGTCCACAATTAAGTCGGACGTCGCCAGTTGAAGTAGGAGGGGGGAAGCTATTGTGTGGTTGGGGGTAAAATCAAGCTAATTAATTAAATGACCCATTGACCACCACAGAGAGCAAGGCTAGTGGATGTGACTTGACGAATTGAAGGTCCAATGGAATTAGAGGGAGGTAACTTCGGGTACAAGGCGGTAAAAATACTGACCAATGGTACTCACCCTTGGACACATGGGATGATAATAAGAAAGCGATGCGAGAGGAGAAGGGGGAGAACGAAAAACAGAGAGAGGGAGGAAGAGGTTCTGGGTGTAAGCTCTGACGAGAGAAGAGCAGAGGGATGATGAGAGGGGTGAAGAGAACCGAGCTGTAGCACTAGCACTATAGAGGGTCTGCAGAGGGAGGACTAAGGAGAGATGTGGAGAGAGAGAGCTGCTAACTGATGAAGAGAAGAAAAAAAAAAGAAAAAAAAGGAGAAAAGAAAAGCAACCATGTCCATTTGAGAGAGCAGACTAGAAGAGAGAGAGAGAGAGTGCAATGCGTTAATGCAGGAAGAAGGAAAGGAGAACAGATCGATGTCTGATAGTCACTGTTCAACCTGAACCGGGGTTCGACCTCATACCTGGCAGCGTCACTTCGTCAAGCAGAACCACAGGCCAACGCCAGTGCCGGCAGTCTAACCTGACCAGTGCCAGCAGTCCAACCTGACCAGTGCCGGTGGTCCAACCTGACCAGTGCCAGCAGTTGTGTTGTGCTTGTGAAAGTGACAGTGAAAAGAAAAGAAAAAAAAAAGAAGAAAAGGAAAGACAGTGATTCGTGAATAGTTTAAGATCACCTGGCCAGGTAAAGTAGAAATCTATTTATACCCGGGGTAGTTAATGATGATTTAGATAAATGGTTTTGTGAAGTTCAAGGAAAGAGAGAATGTTTTATTTTGTTTGACTCCATATGCATTCGATGTTTGGTTCTATGATCATGTGTAGTAAAGTTATAGACTTTACTAGTGGTTTGATGTGGCGAATGCATGATATATGAATGAGATTGTAAGCAAGCTGTGAGTGTGTTTGGGCTGTGCGCTAGTCCTTCCTCCACTGACATACCCTGAGGTTGACAACCTTATTTCTTTTGTCTCTCATGTCTGAATCAAATGATTTTGTAAGATATCTGTAATCATTCAGTCACGGCCATAAAGTATCACAGAATTGGTATATCAATCAGTTCCTTTATCACACGACCATTGTGTGTCTGTTGTCAAACTGCAGAACACATTTCTTAAGAAAATAACAGCATTTTGTTACATTATATTGCTGTATAATTTAGAGCCGAAATTTCTGCAACATACTGACCTTGAGGGGTGAACTCTAAGAATGCAATGGATTTGAAAATTAAATTCAAAACAGTTATTGTACAAAACATGAACTTTCCATAAAGTAAATTACACAGCATGTTTTTGGCTTTACTTCCCAAGATTACAACATGTTCGAGTGAAACTAAATTTTCAGGAAACATTATATCTAAGCGTTTATATGGATTCACAATGGCTGTTTCTTTCTCTTGCTGCTAAGTGGCCATCTTTTGTGAAGTCAACATCATTGCTTTTATTCAAATTTACCTTTAGATCAAGATAGGTAGCAACTCATTGAAAACTACTCAATTGTTTCTAAAATTCAACAAAACTTTTTCTGCAAGTAGGAAAACGTCGTCAGCAAGTAACAATGTGAATAACTCAAAATGTCGGTTTTGTGTCAAATGCCTTACTATGTTCAGCGACTCTCGATGCAAGTTCGTTTATATATGTTGACACAGAGAGAGAGAGAGGAGAGGAGAGAGAGAGAGAGAGAGAGAGAGAGAGAGAGAGAGAGAGAGAGAGAGAGAGAGAGAAAGAGAGAGAGAGAGAGAGAGAGAGAGAGAGAGAGAGAGAGAGAGAGAGAGAGAGAGAGAGAGGCATTGTGCCGATTGTGTTTTTAGTCCATGGCATTGTCCCCATAGGATTTTATTCAATGGCATTGTCCACATTGTTTTGATTTTGTATACGGCCCGGTCTTGATTGGAGTTTTACTAAATAGCATGTTTCCCATATGACTCGACATTAACAATGTACATAAAACATCATACAAGGCTATAAACCATGTTGCGTTGATTAACATTAACAATGTACGCAAACAAGATACAAGGTTATAAAACATGTCACATTGATTAACATTAACAATGTACAATAACACCATACAAGGTTATGAAACACTTTGCATTGATTAACATTAACAATGTGCACAAACATCATACAAGGTTAAACAACACGTTACATTGATTAACATTAGCAATGTATACAAACATCATACAAGCTTATAAAACATGTTACTTTGATTAACATTAACAATGTACACAAACACCATACACGGTTATAAAAAATGTTGCTTTGACTGACATTAACAACGAACACAAACGTCATACAAAGTTATAAAACACGTTGCATGCCTTATCATCTCAAATCCATTAAGTCATGACATTCGAAGATAGTAAATTATACAGACGTATTTCAGTGTCTTATTGTTCTAATAAGTTTCCAAGGTCATGGACGAGATTGAATAAAGAAAAAAAAGAGAATATACAGTACATACAATCAACATGTTGAGCATATAGTATAAACATTAACCCCTGATAAGTTAATATATGGTGACTATTTAGTTGTGTAGCTTGTATATTTCATCTCCATTAAGGATGTGTAGTTCTCCGGTTTATATCTATCGTATAGCTCTTTCAAAAACATGTCTAGATTAGGCGTGTGTGTGTGTGTATGTGTGTGTGTGTGTGTGTGTGTGTGTGTGTGTGTGTGTGTGTGTGTGTGTGTGTGTGTGTCTCTCTCTTTGTTTGTTTGTGTATGTGTGTGCATGTGTGTGTGTGTGCGCGTGCGCGTGTGTGTGTGTGGTGACTATGTGTGGGTGTGTGTGTGTGTGTGTGTGTGTGTGTGTGTGTGTGTGTGTGTGTGTGTGTGTGTGTGTGTGTGTGTGTGTGTGTGTGAGTGTGTGCGCGCGTGGTTTTTTGATGCTGTTGTTGTTGTTGTTTGTTTGTTTCAGATTCTTCTTTTCCCGTTGAGGGGAGAGAATAAGTGGAATGGCATAGATGTCCAAAAACTATCACAAATAATAATTCGTTTGAATGCTTGGGTCAGTTTGTGTGGGAAAGATGCGTGATGATATTCGGTCCCTTTGCTGACCTTATGGTCTCTATACAGCCACGGTGTGTTCGACAACCTCCCAGTTCAAGTGTAACAATTCCGTGTGTATCCCGGTCTCTTACCAGTGTGATGGTGAGGATGACTGCGGTGACAACAGCGATGAGACTGGTTGTGGTAAGTTGACAGCATCGACCAAGCCTTTGTTCATGCTCCTTGTATTTACTGTTCTTGTGCCCTACTAGTCAACAGCGAGAGGTTTGGGTTACAAATGACTTTACAATTCTGTGTCTGTGGCGTCTTTCATTTCATTTCTTCAGTATTCATACACACGTATCAAATTCCCCTATAACGATTTCTGAATGTCTACATTGTCTCATTTCTTCTCTTCCATCAGACAGAGTGACGTGCGCTCCAGGGCAAGTGCAATGTGACAACGACATTTGCATTTGGAATAATTGGCTCTGCGACGGTGTGGATGACTGTGGCACTGGATGGGACGAGGAAAACTGCAGTAAGTCATTTTCCTTGGTTGTTGTCCTTGATGAAACTGGACAGGGAGGGGAGTAACGGAGTGGAGAGGAGAGGAGAGTGGAGAGAGAGAGAGAGAGGAGAGGAGAGAGAGAGAGAGAGAGAGAGAGAGAGAGAGAGAGAGAGAGAGAGAGAGCGAAGGAGAGAGAGAGAGAGATGGAGACAGACAGACAGACAGACAGACAGGGTGACGTGCGCTCCAGGGAAAGTGCAATGTAACAACGACATTTGCATTTGGAATAATTGGCTCTGCGACGGTGTGGATGACTGTGGCACTGGATGGGACGAGGAAAACTGCAGTAAGTCATTTTC
>CM031596.1:90210386-90230386 GCA_018398815.1 Conus ventricosus
GAGAGAGAGAGAGAGAGAGAGGGAGGGAGAGGGGGGGAAGGGACAAAGAAGACACACGGTCTAATATAACAAATAGGGACGTTAAATGAAACACACACACACACACACACACACACACACACACATACGCACACACACACACACACACACACACACACACACACACACACACACACACACACACACACACACACACACACCACCACGCACACACACCACACACACACACACACACACACACACACACACATACACACACACACAACACACACACACACACACACACACACACACACACACACAACACACACACACACACGAAGATAGTAAATTATACAGACGTATTTCAGTGTCATGTTGTTCTAATAAGGTTTCAAGACATGGACAATATTGAATAAAAGAAAAAAAAGAGAATATACAGTACATACTATCAACATGTTGAGTATTTAGTATAAACATTAACCCCCTACAGCCCTGATGTGGCCCTTTGCCGTCGGCTGGGCTATAAGCAACATTATCTTATCTTATTAACCCCCTGATAAGTTAATATATGGTGACCATTTAGTTGGGTACCTTGTATAATTCATCGCCATTAAGGATATGTAGTTCTCGGGTTTATATCTATCGTATAGCTAGTTCAAAAACATGTTTAGATTGTGTGTGTGTGTGTGTGTGTGTGTGTGTGTGTGTGTGTGTGTGTGTGTGTGTGTGTTGTGTGTGTGTGTGTTGTGTGTGTGTGTCTGTCTGTCTGTCTGTCTGTCTGTCTGTGTGCATGTGTGTTTTGTAGGTGTTGTTGTTTGTTTGTTTCAAATTCTTCTTGTGCCGTTGAGGTGAAAGAATAACTGGAATAGCATAGATGTCGAAAACTATCACAAATAATAATTCGTTTGAATACTCGGGTCAGTTTGTGAGGGAAAGATGCGTGGTGATATTCGGTCCTTTTGCTGAGCCTATGATCTCTGTACAGCCACGGTGTGTTCGTCACCCTCCCAGTTCAAGTGTAACAATTCCGAGTGTATCGCGGTCTCTTCCCGGTGTAACGGTGAGGATGACTGCGGTGACAACAGCGATGAGACTGGTTGTGGTAAGTTGACAGCATCGACCAAGCCTTTGTTCATGCTCCTTGTATTAACTGTTCTTGTGCCCTACTAGTCAACAGCGGGAGGTTTGGGTTACAACTGACCTTACAATTCTGTGTCTGTGGTGTCTTTCGTTTCGTTTCTTCAGTATTCATACACACGTATCCAGTTCCCCTATAACGATTTCTGAAAGCCTACATTGTCACATTTCTTCTTTTCCATCAGACAGGGTGACGTGCGCTCCAGGGAAAGTGCAATGTGACAACGACATTTGCATTTGGAATGAATGGCGCTGCGACGGTGTGGATGACTGTGGCACTGGATGGGACGAGGAAAACTGCAGTAAGTCATTTTCCTTGGTTGTTGTCCTTGATGAAACTGGACAGGGAGGGGAGTAACGGAGTGGAGAGGAGAGGAGAGAGTAGAGAGGAGAAGAGAGAGAGAGAGAGAGAGAGAGAGAGAGAGAGAGAGAGAGGAGAGAGAGAGAGAAGGAGAGAGACGGAAACTTTAATCATGATTAGGCCATTGCCCACAAGAGAGGAGAGAGAGAGATGGAGACAGACAGACAGACAGACAGACAGACAAACAGAAAGAAAAACAGACAGACAGAGACAAAGTGACAGAGAGAATTTTTATGACACTGTATTCGTCGTGGTCATTGCCCTTCTGCAGGGCAAACAATATACAAAATGTAGTTCACCGGGTTATTTACAAAACTACAGATCACGAACTATATGTACATCATGATATTGGTATAGAATACAACTGAAATATTTCACAAGTAACTCTTTCTTTTCTGGAAGCCAGCAGCATGTTTAATCGAAACTGGTTAGGATTATTGTCGTGTTTCAGAGCAGCATTTCTCCTGTTCGTAAGTTACATAACATCCAGTTACACAAAACAAAATGCATCTTATCTTCATTCTTTTCTTTCTCAGAAATGGCAGACTAAAATTCGTCTGTAACAGTAATGATGCATAGTAGTTTCTAAAAAAAGCATTTAAATCTTTTCAAAATAGAATTAAGATATTTGTTTACATGTGTTTCTAGACATATTATGACATCATGCAGTTAAGAAATCTCTGGATGTTTTAGCAAGAGAATCCCAGTCTTGCCATCCATATGAAATCAGTCTGTCTTTGAACTCATACAACTCATACTACCTGATACTATTTACTCCTTGGTTTGCCAGTACGTACCCAAAAACGTCTTGCTGAAATTTGCAAGAAATAATTGACATCTTATTTCTTTTGTCTCTCATGTCTGAATCAAATGATTTTAAGATTTCTGTAATCATTCAGTCACGGCCATAAAGTATCACAGAATTGGTATATCAATCAGTTCCTTTATCCCACGACCATTGTGTGTCTGTTTTTAAACTCCGGAAAACATTTCTTAAGATAATACAGCATTTTGTTACATTATATTGCTGTATAATTTAGAACCAAAATTTCTGCAACATACTGACCTTGAGGGGTGAACTCTAAGAATGCAATGATTTGAAAATTAAATTCAAACAGTTATTGTACAAAACATGAACTTCCCATAAAGTACATTACACAGGATTTTTTCTTTTCTTTATTTTTTCTGGCTTTACTTCCCGAAATTACAACATGTTCGAGTGAAACTAAATTTTCAGGAAACATTATATCTAAGTGTTGATATGGATTCACAATGGGTGTTTCTTTCTCTTGCTGCTAAATGGCCATCTTTTGTGAAAGCAACATCATTGCTTTTATTCAAATTTACCTTTAGATCAAGATAGGTAGCAGCTCTTTGAAAACTATTCAACTGTTTCTAGAATTCAACAACACTTTTTTGCAAGTAGGAAAACGTCGTCAGCAAATAATAGTGTGAATAACTCAAAATGTCGGTTGTGTGCCAAATGCCTTACTGTGTTCAGTGACTCTCGATGCCAGTTCGTTTGCATATGTTGAGAGAGAGAGAGAGAGAGAGAGAGAGAGAGAGAGGAGAGAGGAGAGAGAGAGAGAGAGAGAGAGAGAGGGGGGGGGGGGGATTAAGATAAGATATCAAGGGACATAACTGCTCCTGAACAGAGGTAAATTAGACTACAGGATGCAGCTCATAACAGCCTTAAAGTAGCATCCCCATGGGTGTACCAGCCCGTATTTCATGACTGCAGAGCCCACCGGCGAAAAACACCACCCTCCAGCTGCCGAGCACACCCCACAGACCCAACCACCCCTGCCACGGACAGATGAGACAGTGCCACTCCAGACACAGCCAAGCTTTCGCCATACGGTCTTATGTGCCCTCAAGAGAGAATCCAAAGTTGTAGTCTTTCCCACTGTCAACAGGACTTTCCCTGTGGTCAGTGGGAGAGACGGAGAAATGCCGCTTCTAGCTCACTTTCGCCCTCAACCAGTTTTTGGGCGAAAGTGACCTAAAAGCGGCATTTCTCCGTTCTCTGACAAGTAAGACTTCAATAACCAAAAAATAACGATTATCTACAAACAAACATACTGTGTAGGATTATTAGGGGAAAGCAGCAGTGGCTGAACACACCCCATAGGGCAACGTAGGGGAAAAGCAGCAGTCGCTGAACATGCCCATACACAAACGGTGGGGCAGGTAAGCCTTTAATTGCTAATTGTCGACCTGCCTAAGGAATCCGCACTATCAGAATACTGCTGAGGTCCGTCATTAGGTTGACACCTGATAACTTAATTTGTGGTGTCGGGCCTTATGACTGGCAAGGTGCATACCATGTGACCGGATATGACGATTTAACCAGCGCCCCCAACCAACGTCTTTTAGTTTAGCCATAACTTCCAATGCAAACGGTTGTGTTTTGTTCACAGAGGAACAAGTTCTTGCTATAGGTGATTGTGTTTTACTACAACTGTATGGCGGAGTATTTAAACAAAGAAAATCAGGCGGACTCATTGCTTTAACTCCTAAGCCAAAGAGAAGTATTGCTTTTTTGGAAGGTGAGGAGAAAGAAAAAACGAGAACCATACTATTGATGAACTACACAAGCACCTTGAAAGCTTGTTAATTTAAGACAGAGATTTAGCCGATATATTTGAAAGAGATGTTGTTAACTTTGAAAAGCTTTTAACTTTTGAAGAAATGATTCCATTCAAAAAGCTCCAAATGTTCAGTGACAGGTGTACTACCTAGTAGTTCAGAAAACTTCTCCACCTTGTGGTGTTCGTGGCACAACGGCAAAGCAGACGACGCGGAACACGACTCGGGCTGGGCCCAGACAGGGCCGGTGTTGTTACTGGCTAATTATAGTGGGTGTAGCACTGTTCGCTAACTGCCCTCCCACAACTGCTCTGCAAGGCTCTCAGTGAACGCCACAAACACATGACGTAGACTTAAAGTGGGTCTAAAAATAATGGTTATGCATAACCGCCGAGTGGCTTGGCTGTGCCTATGCTCCGCTTCACTTACAAAGGCTTTGATTTTATTTCTCTAAGTAAGTCAGACTCCTGGGAACTCTCGGATTCCATCTAATTGTACACTTTCTATAAAAATTTGTAGACACAAAACTTAACCACCTTCTCCCCACTCGATCAGAGAACGCACTGTGCTGTCAAACTCGGGTGGAGTCATGAAAAGGAAACGTTCATTGGCTGCACGCCAAAACTGGGCTTGAAGGGGCCAACTTTGGCATTAAGCCAAGCGACCCAGGCAGAGGCGGGAGTGTGTGTGCGATCGTGTTTGTATATATGCTGTTATCGTTGTTGTTGTTGTCGCTACTGTCATTGTTGTTTTGTTGTTTTACTGATAATAACTATATTATATTCTGAACATTCGTTTTTTATAAATAATCAAAGGTGCGCGCACACACACGCATGCACACCCCACCCCACCCCACCCCGCCTGCCCCCACCCCACGCATGCACATACTCAAGTCACTTCTAAGTTCTTAACTTAAGTCACCCCAAGTCACTTCTAAGTTCTTACTCAAGTTCTTACTCAAGTCGTTCTCAAGTCATCCTTAAGTTCTTACTTAAGTCACTTCTAAGTTCTTACTCAAGTCAACCTCAAGTCACCCCAAGTCACTTCTAAGTTCTTACTCAAGTTGTCCTAAAGTTATCCTTAAGTTCTTACTCAAGTCACCTCAAGATCGTAATTAAGTCATCCTCTAAGTACAACCAAGTTCTTATTCAATTTATCTTATAATTATCAAAAAAATAAAATCTATGTTTTTTTCTTAAATAGTAGATGTCTAATATAGTACACACACGCCTCAAAAAACGCGTCATCGCTGAGGATGTCTTGCTCAGCGTCCTTGGCGCGAGATCGATCAGCATAGATCTTAATGAAGTTCTTACATTGTAAGCAACCGCATTGATTACAATTCTGGTCTATAGAAATGTCTTTTATAGACTCCATGTCTTTATTTATTGATTTTATCATTTTAAACATATAATAATCCGTCATGTTTTATTTTTATCAAAGAAACAAATTTATTTATAATAAATCAAAAACCAATCCAGTATGGTAGGATTGCAGTATCAATAAAGTATTAATGCATTATAAATGGACCAAAATGAACTTTTGTTGTTGGCGGTTCTAGCATACTTTTGTGTTCAGATTCTGTATTTAGTGGCAGAGATTGTTCGGACTGGTTTGGTTTTTGGTGTCTTTGTTTATATATTTTATAACCGTAATAACCACCCCCAGCAGCAGCAATGACGCCAAAATGACAACTGTTTTAAGTTCAATATTCCACGAAGACTTTGGTGTTGTAGGCCTTGACTCAACTTGTTCTGGTGTTTCTGTAGTGGGCATTGAAACAACTGGCTGCGGCTCTTGCACTTTTTCATTATGAGTTATATTATGTGATTGTAATTTTAATTTTGCTTGTTTATTCCACTCTGCTAATTATTTTCCTGCTGCAACACGCCCAGGATTTTTACTGGTCACTTTCTCCACCTGATTCAAATGTTTTCTGGTTCAATGTTTCCTGATTCTGCTGATTTTCTGGCTCGTTCATTTTGAAGGGAAATAAAATCTATATGATTAAAAGTTATTAATCCCATGATTAATGGCGATAACAATGTTCCAAATCTGTAATATAGATCGCAGCTTAGAGACTCTAATGACTTTGTTAAAACTGGATCCTGCGTTAAATCATACATAAAATCTTGTTCAGAATCAATGGGAGCAAATCTACTGACTAATTTAGTGTACAAACTAAGAACTGTTTGCCCAACACTTTTCACCATTCTTGATCCTAGTTGCGCTTCATACCTGTTATGATACTTTAAAATGTCTTGTGGCGACATCTGTTGAATCTGTTCTATGCTGAATTCAGTTCCAAGGAACTGTTTTGTTTTTCCACATGCTGCCAAAGAATACAACCTCTCCTTTTTGGGCATAATAGCTTGATCATCAACTTCTTCTTTTGTAAGTCCAAGAAGGTTTAGGCCGCTCTGTAGCTCTAGCAGATCATCGCTGTTCATGTTTTTTTTATTAATTATAATTATTTTATTTTTTAAAAATGAGCACCGAAAAAACTATCGCCAACCTTGTATACCATTCTGCTGTTATTGGAGGTCTAAGTGTAGGATACACGATGCTTGGTAAAAACTTGTTAAAAATAAAACCAGCAGATCTTGGCAAACTAGACTTTGAAGACTCGGCAAAACTGATTGCTGTTATAACAGCTTCGTTCACTACGAAAGATTTTTTAGTTAAGCAAGGAATAATTCCGGAGAATATAAATATGTAAAATTGAAAAAATACATTTATAAAAAATGGCTTCACTCGTAATGATGATAGGCGGTGCTGTGGTGAATGCGCTTGCTTTTAGCGGAAGTAATTACGCATTTAGTAAACTACGGGATGACGGCGAGAGAAAAAGACATAACAAAGCCGTGGAGCAACTAGCTGCAGCACAAGATCGCTATGAAAAGCAGAGAATTGAGCAGTTAGATTTTATTAACGATACCTGAAAAAACAGGGACATGCAGCTTACACATTTAAAGATGTTGATCAAGCAATAAAAGAGTATTATCTAGTAACGGGCAAACCAATCGAGACATTGCCCCCACCAAAATTTAGTGACTTTTATCATCCATCAGAAAAACAAAAGATGCAAGAAATCGCGTTTATTGTCTTTGGTATGACCGTTGTGTATTTTGTTGCGCATAATATTGGCTGAATAAAAAATGAACAAAATCTATTATTCACCAAAAGGATATTGGAAGGGAATCACGGCAATTAAAAAGCTAAGCCAAGCAGCGGGTGTCAGTGAACAAACAGCGAAGGAATGGTTATCTAAACAAGCGATTTGGCAAATTTATTTACCTGCACCTAGACGAATACAGAGACCACACTTTGTGAATACAATACCGAACGACACCCATCAAATGGACCTTCTATATTTACCCCATGACACGATTAGACGAAAAAGATTTAAGTACGCACTCACAGTCATTGACATAGCTTCAAGATACAAAGATGCAGAACCTTTAACACAAAAGAGTGCTTCTGCTGTTGCTGTCGCCATACAACTGATATACCAACGAGGCCCGCTAACTTACCCTCGCATGATTCAAGTCGATGATGGAAAAGAATTTAAAGGCCAAGTGAATCAATTATTGTTGAAACATAGAGTTACCATTAAAAGAGGCATTCCAGGAGTTCACAGATCACAGGCTTTAGTTGAAAACTTTAACAAACAGTTAGCTGAAAGACTTTTTTCCTACCAGTATCACAGAGAGCTGATTGACAATTCTCGCAACACAGAATGGGTTAGAAGACTGCCCTCAGTTTTGCGCGCAATGAATAATGAAGAATTTAAAGGTCTAAAACCAGTACAAGCAATCAAAAAACAAACAATAAATGTTGCTGAAGACTCCAGTACAACCAGCAAACTATTACCGTTTGGCTTGAAAGTAAGGTACCTTTATTTACCGGGAGAAGCAGAAGGGGACATCGCATCAGGGCAACCGATCCGGTTTGGAGTGTTGATCCATATGAAATAAAAAGAATTGTAAAAATGAATCCGCCCGTGTATTATTTACGAGAAACTGACACAACAAAACAACCAGCTCCACAAAGATCTTTTGTGAAGGAAGAACTGCAGATAATCCCACCAGACACAGTTCCAGTTGCTTAATTAATTTTTAATTTACATAAAATGGAAGCTCAGAACGAAACAAGAATGATAAAGGAAGAGACCTTAGAATTGATACGGGAATCATATGGTGCGAGTTCTATTATTAAAGAAACATTTTCGAGGATTCATCGGTACATGGCAATGCATCCAGATCGCCTACAACCCAAATTCCCAAATTTTGATCATCAGATATGGGGAAAAGAATATCTTGAAATAATAAAAAAAAAATACGAGCACATCAAGCAAACATGAAAAAAGATTTAGCTGAATTTGATGATGATATGAATGAGCTTATAACAAAACTTGAGGAAAAATATGAAGAAGGTATGTATTTATAACGTTCTCCAGTGCCCAATTGCATATGAAAACTCTGGATTAACAAACACACGTTTTGTGTTTGTTCTATCTAATGACTTCTTTGTTACAACCGTTGTGTTGATCTCATGTAGATTAGATCGTAGTTTTACGTTGTCATGATGAAAAGTCTTATTGTCAAACAATGCTTCTTTGTAGTTGTCATGTGATATGTTTGGCTGCACAACACTGCGAGATATTCCTTTTGCTTTCTTAATGGTTTTCTCCTGGCTCGAAATACTGTACATTTTCGACCTTAAACCAATAAACTCCTTAATCACCCCTCCAGATAATTCATCCTTCATCTTTCCTAAAACCTTCTTATTAGTAATTGAATGTAAAGGTGAATCTTTAGGGTAATCGGATGTGTCATACCATCCACTTGCTCCTTTAGCTACTTCTATTTCCATGTCTTTATAGATGTCTTCAGTAGGGATATCTATAACAAAACTGTCTGTATCTGTGTAAAGTACTTTGGACTCTGGATACAAGGGTTTAAAGTAGTCATAAAGAAATTCTAACATTAAAAGCTTTGATAATTCTAAAACAGTAAACCCAATAAATACAGGTTTGTCCAATTTGACTTTCTTTTTTTTCATCATTATGCCAAAAAGCTGATCATGAAATCTTCTAAAGTCCTGATAATTTGGTTTTGAAGTCAGCTTAATTGCTTCGTTCTCTTTGGTGACCAATCTGACATCTTTACGCTTGTGGGGATTCTCCATAGTCTTTCCAAAACAGCTGTTGTTCATCAGCTTGAAAAAGTCTTTTTCCGAAGCATCTGTGGATTTAGTTCTGAGATCAGTGTTCTTCATGATGTATGGTTTCATGAACTGTTCTTGATCAAAAGCAATTATACGATGAACAGCTGTCAACTTCAAACCATGTCTTAAATAAAATTGTAGAAGTCTGTAATGACAGACATAATTTTTTTTGCCTCGAAGATTAGGTACAAGTTTAGGTGGCTCTGTTTTCGCCATCTTTAGGCTTTCTGCTGCTAATGGATAGTCATTATGCAGGTCATGGAGTTCGCGAGGATATTCTAAGTCAACTTCTAGAATGAAACCACGCTGTTGATCTGACGCCAAACTGCTCAACCACTTTAACGCCTTTTGAATATTATTTGTACTGCCGCTTGTGTACATTTTAAAGTTGCGTAATGGAAGTGATTGCGCCATAGCCCATCCATACAGATTGTTTGCATCTAAATACATGAGATAGTTAGACCTTTTACTTGGATCATAGTCGTCCAAGTATTTGTTGTTTGCTTTACAGTAATGATGCGCCGCCATACTAATTCCTCCACGCAATCCGTTTTCAATCATCTGAATCATTGGTAGGTCAGACAATAAATCAATCTGTACTCCAGTAAACTTTAAGAAAGCATCCCAGCTCATCCCAGGCGCAGAAATGTAATGCGCAGGATCCAGGCTATAATGTTTCATGCAGGTCTTTCTATAATTTTCAAAGACGTCCGCCAACAAACATGTATCAGCCATCAAGTATGAATCATGATAGTCTCCCCTCGTTTTACACTCTAACTTCTGCCATGCTTCTTGAGCATGCTGGTAATCAGAATCGCTGATGTCCTTTCCTCTAAGACGAGAAAAGAACGCCTCTTTAGGCGGAAGTGTATCTTCATCAAACCTTTCCCAACTGTCCATGTACTCATAAGGATAAACGCCCTTTCTAACGAGAGTTGGGTCAAAATATTCTTTGTTATTGGGCAGGACTTTAAGGACATAGCCAGTGACTCTAATGAACCCATCATGTGTTGCATAGAGTCATAAAAAGACATGTTATTCAGATTAAAACACATGTACTTTTCTGATGACTGTGCAATGCATGTTACCCTGAAGGCGCTGTCTACTGCTTTCATTATAAGGTGAGAGTCATAACCTCGCAAGTTATGAAAGAATACAGGCAGCTTCCATGTCCTTGGGTCAAACTTTAGTTGAAGATTGCATTTACTATGTGCTGCTCCTCTGAACTTCCCACTAATATGATCATGGTCTCTTACTGTTGGATTCGCTGCGTCTAAGGAGAGGCCTAAACCACCAAATCCAACAATGTGTGGCTGAGTCATACTGTTGTTGGTCTTCAGGCGTCATCATGATTTCAGATAAATTCAGATTATTAGAACAATCATTACGCACTTGCTGCATGCGCTGTAAAAATTTTCTAGCCGCATTTGGTCCTCTGTATAATTCTGGCGTTGAATGAGCGCCATCCGACCTGATAATAACGAAGGCAAATGAACAAATCTGATGATTACTCGCAAAGGCTGTTTTTGGAAGTTTCTGTGGGGTTGGCCCCTCATTAGGAACAATGAGTGATTCGAAGTCTGCGTAAACAATGTATGGAGAATTTTGCATCCGTTTCCAGTTCTTAAAACTAACTTTACTACCTTCTGGGGGCGTAATTAGTTCTGTATCACAGTCAACTGGGCCGATACAATGTTTCTTATGTTCGCTTGCAGCTTGAACAGATGGAATTCTTGTTAAACATTTTCTGCAGAATTCTTGTTTATGGTAATACTTTGAAGTATGCCTCAATAATCTACTCATTGTGCGCATTAATGTGTAATGCGGTAAGCCCTGCTGGCGAAAACATCAGAAGTAAGTCCACATGATTTTTGTCTGGTTCGCCAATTGTTGGGCTGTTCTTGGACACTTTAATCGGCTGTAGATTTGTTTCTTCATCCCATGTGTAGACATTAACAGTTATTGGTTTGTTTTGTTCTTCAAACTGATTAATTTTGTCCACGCTAACAGGAAAGGATATTCCACTAAAGTTAAGATCATTGATGTAAGGGTGATAGTTAGACACTCTCTCTGCGTTTTTGCCGACGTAATGCAGCCTTGCGAGAACACACCACATAAAGCATTTGTCGTCTGTATTCTTTATGTTTAGAACTGCTTTTTTTGCAACTAATGCTGGAGGGAGTGGAATGTACGCCTTACCAACAATCGGCGCATACTTAGCCTGTTTTAATCTAATCTCTAAGACTTCGCCCTCTGACCATCCAGAGCCTCTCATTTTGGCTTCTTCAGCGGCCACATCAAACTGTGTAAGCAGTTCGTCTGCCCAACCAGGCGTTAAGTCATTATGAGAAAGAATAGTCTGTTGTTTAGTCGAGACCCAGACTTCTAGATTTTCTTCATTTATTGTTACATAGTCGATTAAAACAGCTAACATTACTTTAACTGGCGGGTCTATTGTTAGTTTACCCGGAACTTGAGAAATAGCATGAGCAACACTTGCCCGTACGCTTGCTGAATCAATGACTTCTAGACTAATATCATTTAAAGCTTTTGATAAATATTCTTCCTTACGCATTGCTTCAAACAATTCGTCTGGGCCTTCATATATCTTATCCATGCTGAGTTTCTTTTCTAACTCAAAATATTTATTTAAATTAAAAAAAAATACTTAATCAGAATCAATATCAACGGTCTTTTTGCGCTTGGACTCATAAACTAAAGTATAAACACCCTTTGGCGTTGTTAATGCGAGCTGTTTAGAACAGAGTTTAATGTTTCGTTTACTTTTTTTAAGCATTCCTTTTTTATCTGCTCGGTGTCGGGCTGTTGAGAAAAAGTTGCCCTTGCCTTTCTTTGAAGATCAAACTTTTGTCTTTTGTAGTCATTAAAATCAGCCTGTAAACGATTAAATTCTTCATCTGTGATGTTTGAGTCAGCTAGTGCTTTATTTATAATCAGCTTAAAGGAACTAAGTTTAGCTGTTATTAGTTGAACCATAGCTGTGTGCTTTTGGAGTTTAGTTTTTAATTTTTTGTTAGCAGCACCTACAGCTAATGAACATAAGCCAAGAGCTAAAGACAAACCGCCTAGAGGTAAAGCTGCGGGTGCACCAACACCTGTTGCTAAGAGACCTACACTTGTTCCTGCTGATAGAGCACTAATAGTCGATGCTCAGTATTAACATAGGTAACAGCATTAAAGGCAGCAGAATACCTTCGTTTGGTTTTGCTGTATTTTGAAAGGTCCTGCTCTAGTTTTTGTTGCATTTGTGTAATGTTGGTTAATCTGAAGGTTTTTACTTCAGGGTGTTCTACAGCAGCAGAAAACGACCTTGGAGTCAATGTTGCCTTCTATTGCAGCAGAGTTGCCTGCTATCTCTTCTTTAGGTACTTTTGGATAATGCTGAACAGACATGCTTTTTTAAAAATGAAAAAATAATCTAGTATTCTATATATTCTAATCTGTTATCTTTAATATTCAGCTGTGCATCAATTAATAAAAACAAATGTACATTAAGTGGTTTATCGGCATCTTTTTCTTTCTCAATTTGAATGTTTATTACGTCTATAACCTTTCTCCCACTTCCATGCAACTGATTATCCTCTGTTGACCTTAGGTCAATCCATAAACCGTATTTTGTTGTTAAATAATCGTCAAGCCTAACACTGTGAAGGTGTAGATCTTTAGACACAAGGTCTGCTGTTGGACTTCTACCCTCCCACCCCAAACAATTTTCTTATTTCGTCAAAATGCTGATAAGGTCTAAGCCCGCTAGCATAGATTTGGTTAGGACTACCATCAATCGAACATTGTACTTTCGTTATTTTTGGATTAAAAAACTTTTCACTTGCTCTTGCGAATGGTTCTTCATCTTCACACAGCAATAAAATACCTTTAAGCGATCTTACTGTGACACTAAGATTAAAATTCCATATAGCGTCTGCCCTGCTTTTGGGATATGTTGAATGATGACGCACTCCTTCGTAATATATTGCTAATTTTGACTCATATTGTTGCTTAATCCGCCTTGCTAAATCAGAGTGGCTAACAGCATCAAACTCTAACGAGATGTCAGAAATGCTGTACTTTGCTTCGGTGTCTTTAGATACAATAACACGTTTGTATTCATTAAAAGTTAGTTCGTATGACAATCTGTCTTGTAATGCTCCTTGAAAGTATGGGGCATGCGCTTTTAACAACTCAAAATCTAAGGGAATAGAAAACGATTTCCATACGCAAAATTTAGAGCTAGAGACTTTTTGCTGCTTTTAACATTTGCGTCGAGTTCGGCGTTTATTCTAAGTTTTAGTGCTTCTTCATTGTCGATTCCTTGAAACGCAAGATCATCCCTTTCATTCGCGATTAGCCATAGATCAGAATAGGTTAAAAATATGTCTGCATTGTGTAAAGAAAATATTTCTTGCCCCTCAAGTTTTATAGAAATTTTCTTAACAATTGCCCGTCCCAGATTCTGGACAACTGTTCTGGTTGGGTCTGTTGTTGAAGCGAGTTCTATTTTGAAAGTAAGTCGTGCAGAGCCTGGCACAATCACTTCATCTGCACCTAGGTCTGGAAATTTGACAGTAAGAATTTGATCTGAATCAATAGTAGATGGATTATTTGGAACAGTAATATTTCGTTTATTTCCCTTCACGCCAATGGGTTTTTTCAGTCTTCTATGCGGGTCAAGAATCGAGCCATAATCTTGTGACATTTTTATAAAACAAAATAAAAAGTTAATTATTTAAAAACATGGCAGGCATTGGAGGTGAAGAAGATTATATTATTCCTGATCTTGGAGACGACATGAGTGAAAGGACTCCTTTGGTACAACATCGCTCAACGTTCTCATTACGGCATGAATTAACAGAAAGTGCGATCGGAGCATTTTACAAAAGTTTAGATATAAAACCTCCCAACGTTATAGACCCTAATGATTTTGAACTAAAAGATGGCCATTTGTTTGTAAAAATCGGCCCCGACCGAGAACAACTTTTTCAGCTTACACATAAACAAGACCCATCAAAGTTTGTAGGCATAACTACAATCAAACAAAGACTTAGGGTGGAAGATCGAAATCGCCTTGGCATTGTTAAACCAAAATCACATAGAGAAGCAGTTGCTAAACTTCAAAACCCGCTACTAAAACTCCCAACATATAACCAAAACATAGAACTTGAAGATTTAGGTCAAACAGTAGACGAAACAATAAATACAATAGCAGAAATCACTGAAGAAGAAGAAACAGCATTAAAAACTATAGATGATCCGCCGCTACGAGAAATAACAGCCGTTAATACTGCTTTAAAAATAACCAGAGATGAATTAAAAACCTATTTAGCAAAACTGGATGAACTAAATGAGGATATAGAAAAAGAGAAAAAAAAACTCGCTGAGGCTGACAACGCCAACTTAGGGCGCGATGTTAAAGAAAGAATAAAACAAAGACTAAAAGATCTTAGTAAACAAAGATCATCAACACTAGAAGTGTTGTCTGCTATCCAAGAACAATTCCGAACTCAAGTGAGCAGAATAAGAGAAACTATCCATAGAATTTTATATGAAAACACGACGCTAGCAGAACGAATAAAAACACTGTTTAGAGAGCAAGGCGTCACATTAGCAAGCGTTATAACTGCCTTAGGATTTGCAATAAGTACACTGGTGATGGCTATTACAGGCGGCGGTGGTCAAAGCCCAGTGCCTCCACCGCCATCGCCACCTGATAAATCATGGGTAAAAAAACAGCTTGATCATCTTGCAAGTTTATTAAAAAAAATTAGCCGGTAAAGCTATAGACTCTTTACCTGGTATATTAGGGAGTATTGTTAGCTGGCTTTTGTCTACTGCAAGCAAAGTAGTTGGCTTTATGGCCGAGCACTTATGGGCATTAGTTCTCTTAATAGTTGGGTTACTATTTAGTAAGATAAAGACCAAGTAATCCTAGGGCAGTTAATCCAACAACAAGTGCTGTCTTTTCATATTCATGGTCATTATTTTTTTCGCGGCCTTCAACAGTCTTTGGACTTTGGCCCTCGGGGATTGGATGACTTAATCTTGGGGGGTCATCATGTTTTTTTATTGTTTGTAATATTACTGGTTCAGAATTTATGTCGTTTTCCCCGACCTTCTGTTCATTGCCTGCCACAAGGATTTCATTATTGTAATTTATTATTGTACCTATCTGGAGTCTGAGGTCAGAAGGCAGCACGTATAAACCAGTGCCAACAGCAAAGTCTACTTTCGATCTTCCGAATTGTAAAACATTTTGGTACCTTTTAATACTTGAAGGTAAATCAACTGTAGAATTAATGGCGTCCTCTAAATTTGCTAAGTATTGTTTTTGCGCGTCAAAACCAGTAGAAGGATTAGTTATGCTCGATCTCGTTTGTGCTTGCGAACCTAGCAAACACCAAACGTAAGTACGAATGGAGTCGTTTATTCGTTCTATTCCCGCTCTAGTTAGGCCCTTAGAAGTGTCTAAGATAAATGTTGTCCATGCTGTTTTATGCTCTTGCTCTATGGACCCGAGGTGAACACCTGTGCCTGAAGAAAAAGATGTGTAAGGAGGATTCCAGTCATAGTTATACTTTCTGTGCGCGCCCCAAAAATAAGGGGTGCCTAAGCCATGATTAAGATCCAACTTTTGTCTAAAGTCTGTCTTAACATTAATATTGAATTCGTTACAGATCCTTTCAAAAGCCTTCATGTCTATTCTGTTGCTGAATTGATTAAACGGTTTGTCATTTGGTAATGGCGCTTGCAGTTCAGTCAAAATACGTCTGAAGGTGTAATAAAAATGAAATCTGTACACTGACCTCACCAAAGGATCAGGATGATTTAGATAATCAGCATACGACACTCCACACCCAGTTGATGCACAAAACACAGCAAAGTTTAACTGGTTCTGATAAAACTGCGCCGGATGACTAAACCACACTTTTGCGATGTAGTCTTTTTTAATAGGAGGGTTAAGATATTTGGCCAATGGAGTACTCACCTTTACTTGAAAGGCGTCAGACTGAGTCACAAAAATGTCAAGGGTGTCAGTTGTTATATTTTTAAGATTGTAGTGCGGCCCAACAGAATATTTTGCATCAGTATATTTAAATGCACTCATTTTTATTTTGTTTAAAAAAATGTTTGTAACAATAACAACTCAAGACCGCCCTTCGTTTTTAGAACATGCTGTTAAGAACGATTGCGGAACCAAAATGGTCGCACTCCATGAAATTTTTTACAAAGTCGTATGGTTTAATATAAGTGAATCCAAGAATAATAATAAGATTCAAAAAATTGACAAAACAGGGGCCAAAGTTAGCCAGTTAACAATACCTGATGGTTATTACGGGTTTTGCTCACTAAAAGAAGCAATGAGTAACTTTGACATTACTCTCAAACTTAACAATGCGAATCTGAACACAATGTTAACATTCAAGCCTGAAGAAGAAGTAGGTTACTATTTTGATAAAGAGCTAGCTAAAATGTTAGGCTTTGCAGCTGGCAATCATAGATTTAGAGTTACACCCAACAAAACTACTTATGAAGGAAAAAATCCGCTCGATCTTGCATTACATTCATTACTCTATGTTCATTTAGATGAGCTAAGCACTGATGAAAACTTATATGATGGAAGGCCCTCAACTGTTTTAAGAGCTCTTCCGTCAGGGAAAGCTGCATATTGCGATTATGAAATTATACAATTCCCTAATTTACAGTTTAAAAGATTAGTTTGTGGGAGGGTCGGATCATTTAATATAAAAATTGCAGACAAAACAGGGAAAGTCGTAAAATGTGATAACCTACATATTGTTTTAGAAATAAAATAATAAGTTGTACTAAAAAATGTCGCGGGGGCCAGAAGAACCAGGAGTTACATTAGCGCCTGTGAGGTGTATAACCTTAGAATTAAAAGACCCTGCAGACGTTGCAGACTTTGAACAGAATGGTGAGATAGGCGCTTTGTATGGTTTTGAGTACACTAAAGATGGTGATTATAAACGCAAAGAGGTTGGCGACAGCAAAAAGTTTCCTAAACTAGAACAGCTGCGCAATCTAGAAGCAAATAATGTTGGCCAGTATGAATATAAAATAGTTCGAAAACCTGACCTCAAATGGCACTTGGAACCATATTTAGAATGGGACATAAAATTTGAATTCATAAGCCCATTTACATTTTTTAGCCGTCAAAAAAGTTTCAGAAAAGCACTCAACTCTGGCCCTTTACATGTAAGTCTTATGCCAGAGGACAATAGTCGGAAAGAAATTGAAATAACGCCGTATGGGAATAAACAGTACATCCTCCACAGAAAAGAAACAGTTTTAAAGGACGCTTCTACAAAATTACAGTTCTTTCCACAAATGAAATTAGGAGACACGTTCACAATGATATTTGAAATTTCTGTCTTAAAAGATGAGGCGAGGAATGGGGCTGTGGGCGTCAGTGACGTCCTTTTAAAAGGAATTCTAATTAGCTGGCAAAACTTAGACGTTGAAAAACTTAAAGTTACCATCGTCGTTCTTCACAATGGCGAGGATATTAAGGTCATAACAACAAGCAACAAAATCAATATTAGTCTAAATAGAAACAATCTTACAGAACTGAATTGGATTAATCTTACACATTTAGGCCTCATAGGGTTTTATTATACTGAACAAGTTCTAACAGAAAGTATGATAAAAATAATAACTGGATTAGATTAAATTCTGTTATAAAACTATGGAGCAGTTAAACTTTATGATAAAAACCCTCATTGTTCACTGATTTGTGGACAAACTGGTTGTGGAAAAACAATATTTATCCTTGACCTGTTACAAACAGTTTATCGTTATAATTTTAATCATATTGTGATTTTCTGCCCAACACTTAAATGGAACAAAGCATATCACAATAGAAGGTTTATATGGATAGATGATAACATATTTTTAGTTGATCCTAGCAATAAACTGAGTGAGTGTCTAGAACACTTTAATAAACTGTTTGAGGGAACGCAGACACTATTTATTATAGATGACTGTTCGGCAGAAAGAGACATAGTTAAAAAAAGAAACACTTTGTCGAAACTAGCTTTCAGTGGAAGACATGCTGGGATAAGTGTGTGGATTTTATGCCAAAAATATAACTCGGTTTTAAAAGACTTTAGAGAACAGTTAAAGACTGTAGTTTTGTTTCACATGAAAGACAGAGACGCATTTGATGAATGTATGCGCGAAAATGATGTTATTGAAAACAATCAGGAAAAACGTAGGATTAAGCAAAAACTGAAATCTGAAAAGTTTAGTAAATTAGTATTGAAAACGGATAATCCTACACAGTATGTTTGTTTGTAAAAAATCGTTATTTTTTGGTTATTGAAGTCTTACTTATTAGAGAACGGAGAAATGCCGCTTCTAGGTCACTTTTGCCCGAAAACTGGTTGAGGGCGAAAGTGAGCTAGAAGCGGTATTTCTCCGTTCTCTGTGGGTCTTTCCTCACCGTCACTGGACCTTTCTCCAGGGTCAGCCTAGTTAAGGCAAAGAAGAAAAAGAAACACCCGAAGGTGCTGGGGAGGACCCAGAGAAGCACTGTCTTCACCTGCCCTTAGAGCAGTCCTGTACCACCCTTGGAGGCCTGCGCTGTGTTGACGATGGGTACAGGCACGCACAGGACACTCCATTAAGATATCAAGGGACAAAACCGCTCCTGAACAGAGGTAAATTAGACTACAGGATGCAGCTCATAACAGCCTTAATGTAGCATCCCCATGGGTGTACCAGCCCGTATTTCATGACTGCAGAGCCCACCGGCGAAAAACACCACCCTCCAGCTGCCGAGCACACCCCACAGACCCAACCACCCCTGCCCACGGACAGATGAAGACAGTGCCACTCCAGACACAGCCAAGCTTTCGCCATACGGTCTTATGTGCCCTCAAGAGAGAATCCAAAGTTGTAGTCTTTCCCACTGTCAACAGGACTTTCCCTGTGGTCAGTGGGTCTTTCCTCACCGTCACTGGACCTTTCTCCAGGGTCAGCCTAGTTAAGGCAAAGAAGAAAAAGAAAAGGAAGAAGAAAAAGAGATTTAGCTGCAGTGACAAGAAGTGATTGATCATCAATAATGACTTTGAGATCGTCATCTTTAGTATTGTGTTTGAATGCCAGATAATCGGGCAAATATTGCTTTGTGAACGGACAATAGAGTAAAATATGGAACGTTAACATTCTCTCTCCACAGGGACACCTACTGTCGTTTATATGTTTGCATTTTAACGCATTGAGTTTTGGTCTGTAACATAAAGAGCTAACTTCTCGTGGCTCATTATTTATACCTTTTGCAATAAGGAGTCTTTACTGTCAAAAGTTGTGTTAAATATACATTCAATGCTTAGGTGTGTGTGTGTGTGTGTGTGTGTGTGTGTGTGTGTGTGTGTGTGTGTGTGTGGTGTGTGTGTGTGTCTGTGTCTGTGTCTGTGTGTTTGTTTCTTTGTGTATGTGTGTGCATGTGTGTGTGTGTGTGTGCGCGCGTGTGTGTGTGTGTGTGTGTGTGTGTGTGTGTGTGTGTGTGTGTGTGTGTGTGTGTGTGTGTGTGTGTGTGTTGTTGTTGTTGTTGTTGTTGTTTGTTTGTTTCAAATTCTTCTTGTGCCGTTGAGGAGAGAGAATAACTGGAATGGCATAGATGACCAAAAACTATCACAAATAATAAGTCGTTTGAATACTCTTACCG
>CM031596.1:90235386-90246273 GCA_018398815.1 Conus ventricosus
ATGATGATGATGAGGAGGAGGAGGGAGGAGGAGGAGGAGGAGAGGAGGAGGAGGAGGAGGAGGAGGAGGAGGAGGAGGTTGGTTACACATACAAAAGACGATTAGATAAATTTCGTTTATCCTTTGATCCAGTGAAATACCGATTTATCCTTCAACTACATATTCACTATCTCAGCCTTCCACTCAGTCATTCGTTTTTCTTTTACTAATTGCTAGGTCCAGGCTTCTTGGTGGGTTTTTTTTTTTTTTTTTTAATAAAGCATGTAAGTTTGCTGTACTGGTCTTAACCATTGTTAAGGTAGTCACGACACACACACACAACACACACACACACACACACACACACACACACCACACACACACACACACACACACACACACACACGCACGCACGCACGCACGCACGCACGCACACACGCACGCACGCACGTACACACACACACACACACACACACACACACACACACACACACACACACCACACACACACACACACACACACACAGAGGGAGAGAGGGACAAAGAAGACACATGGAGAGAACAGGAAAACACCGATTCTAACTCACCCTAGCCCTCACCTAGGTTCGGGGCTAGGGCGACCTAGAATCGGTGTTTTCCTGTTCTCTGACAAGTAAGACTTCAATAACCAAAAAATAACGACCCTACAAACAAACATACTGTGTAGGATTATCCGTTTTCAATACTAATTTACTAAACTTTTCAGATTTCAGTTTTTGCTTAATCCTATGTTTTTCCTGATCATTCTCAAATAACATCATTTTCACGCAAACATTCATCAAATGCATCTCTGTCTTTCATGTGAAATAAAACTACAGTCTTTTAAACTGTTCTCTAAAGTCTTTTAAAACTGAGTTATATTTTTGGCATAAAATCCACACACTTATCCCAGCATGTCTTCCACTGAAGCTAGTTTTGACAAAGTGTTTCTCTTTTTAACTATGTCTCTTTCTGCTGAACAGTCATCTATAATAAATAGTGTCTGCGTTCCTTCAAAACAATATAAAAAAGCGTTCTAGGCACTCACTTAGTTTATTGCTAGGATTAACTAAAAATATGTTATCATCAGACCATATAAACTTCTATCATGATATGCTTTGTTCCTTTTAAAGGGTGTTGGGCAGAAAATCACATATGATCAAAATTATAACGAAAAAACTGGTTTGTAACAGGTCAAGGATAAATATTGTTTTTCCACAACCAGTTTGTCCACAAATTAATGAACAATGAGGGGTTTTTATCATAAATTTTAAACTGCTCCTTAGTTTTATAACAGAACTTAATCTAATCCAGTTATTGTTTTTATCATGCTCTCTTTTTAAAACTTGTTCAGTATAATTAAAATCCTATAAGGTCTAAATGTGTAAGATTAATCCAATTTAGTTCTGTAAGATTGTTTCTATTTAGACTAATATTGATTTTGTTGCTTGTTGTTATGACCTTAATATCCTCACCGTTGTAAAGAATGACGACGGTAACTTTAAGTTTTTCAACGTCTAAGTTTTGCCAGCTAATTAGAATTCCTTTTAAAAGGACGTCACTAACGCCCACAACCCACCCCTCTTCACATCTTTTAAGACAGAAATTTCAAATATCATTGTGAAACGCATCACCTAATTTCATTTGTGGAATGAATTGAAATCTTGTAGAAGCATCTTTTAAAACCGTTTCTCTTTTGTGGAGGATGTACTGTTTTTTCTCATACGGCTTTATTTCAATCTCTTTCCGACTATTGTCATCTGGCATAAGACTTACATGTAAAGGGCTAGAGTTGAATGCTTTTCTGAAACTTTTTGGCGGCTAAAAATGTAAATGGGCTTATGAATTCAAATTTTATTTCCCATTCTAAATATGGTTCTAAATGCCTTTTGAGGTCAGGTTTTCGAACTATTTTATATTCATACTGGCCAACATTATTTGCTTCTAGATTGCGCAGTGTTCTAGTTTAGGAACTTTTTGCTGTCGCCAACCTCTTTGCGTTTATAATCACCATCTTTAGTGTACTCAAAACCATACAAAGTGCCTATTTCACCATTCTGTTCAAAGTCCACAACGTCTGCAAGGTCTTTTAATTCTAAAGTTATACAACCCCACAGGCGCTAATGTAACTCCCGGTTCTTCTGGCCCCGCGACATTTTTTAGAACAACTAATTATTTTATTTCCAAACAATGTGCAGGTTATCGCATTTTACGTCTTTCCCCGTTTTGTCTGTGATTTTTATACGAAATGATTCAAACCTCCCACAAACTAATTTTTTAAACTGTAAATTAGGGAATTGTATAATTTCATAATCGCAATATGCAGCTTTTCCTGACGGAAAAAACTCTTAAAACATTTGAGGACTTTCTATCAAAATAAGTTTTCATTAGTGCTCAGTCATCTAAATGAACATAGAGTAATGAATGTAATTCAAGATTGAGCGGACTTTCCCCTCATAAGTAGTGTGTCTGGTTTTAACAACAAATCTTTTAGTGTCCCGGACCGTTAGTTGCAAAGCCTAAATTTTAGCTAGCTCGTTATCAAAAAAGTAACTTGCTTCTTCAGGCTTGAATGTTAACATTGTTTTTAGATTTGCATTGTTAAGTTTGAGAGTAATGTCTAATTTACTCATTGCTTCTTTTAGCGAGCAAAACCCGTAATAACCATCAGGTATTGTTAACTCGTGAATTGATTTGCTTCCCCTTTCAATTTTTTGAATCTTATTATTCCCCTTGGCTTCAGTTATATTAAACCATTTGACTTTGTAAATATTTCATGAAGTGCGACCATTTTGGTTCCGCAATCGTTTCTCAATAGCATGTTCTAAAAACAAAGGACTGTCTTGAGTTGTTATTGTTACAAACATTTTTTATAACGAAATAAAAATGACGCGTTTAAATATACTAAAGATGCAAAATATTCTGTTGGGCCGCACTACAATCTTAAAAATATAGCAACTGATACTCTTGACATTGCTGTGACCCAGACTGACACTTTTCATAAAAAGGTGAGTACTCCATTAAGCAGATATTCTTAACCCCCTATTAAAAAAGGACTACATCGCGAAAGTGTGGTTCAGTCATCCGATGCAGTTTTACCAGAACCAGTTAAACTTTGCTGTGTTTTGTGCATCAACTGGGTGTGGAGTGTCGTATGCTAATCATTTAAATCATCCTGATCCTTTGGTGAGGTCAGTGTTATAGATTTTCATTTCTATTACCACCTTCAGACGTATTTTGACTGAACTGCGAGCGCCATTACCAAATGACAAAACGTTTAATCCATTCAGCAACAGAATAGACATGAAGGCTTTTGAAAAGGATTTGTAACGAATTCAATATTAATGTTAAGACAGACTTTAGACAAAAGTCGGATCTTAATCATGGCTTAGGCACCCTTATTTGTGGGGCGTGCACAGAAAATATAACTATGACTGGAATCCTCCTTACACATCTTTCTCTTCGGCACAGGTGTTCACCTCGGGTCCATAGAGCAAGAGCATAAACAGCATGGAAAAACATTTATCTTAGACATATTGAGGGCCTAACTAAAAGCGGGAATAGAACGAATAAAGACTCTATTCGTATTACGTTTGGTGTTTGCTAGGTTCGCAAGCACAAGCGAGATCGAGCATAATGATTCTTCTACTGGCCTTGATGCACAAAAACAGTACTTGGCAAATTTAGAGGACGCCATTAATTCTACAGTTGATTTCCTTCAAGTATTAAAAGGTCCCAAAAATGTTTTACAATACGAAAGATCGAAAGTAGACTTTGCTGTTGGCACTGGTTTATACATGCTGCCTTCTGACCTCAGACTCCAGGTTAGGAACAATAATAAACTAAAAACAATTGAAATCCTTGTGCAGGTAATGAACAGAAGGTTGGAAAAACGACATAAATTCTGAGCCCGTAATATTGCAAACAATAAAAAAAAACAACCAAGAATAAGTCATCCAATCCCCGAGGTTCAAAGCCCGAAGACTTTTTAAGACGTGGACTTTGTTCGGGGATGACCATGAATTGAAAAGACAGCACTTTTATTGTTTAAAACTCCCCTGGATTACTTGGTCTTTATTTTTACAAAATAGTAAACCCAACTATTAAGAAAACTAATGCCCATAAGTGCTCAGCCATAAAGCCAACTACTTTGCTTGCAGTAGACAAAAGCCAGCTAATAACACTCCCTAATATACCTGGCAAAGAGTCTATAGCTTTACCAGCTAATTTTTTTAAAAAAACTCGCCAAGATTACAAGTTTGTTTTTTCCCCATGATTTATCAGGAGATGGTGATGGTGGCACTGAACTTTGCCCTCCACCACCGCCTGTAATAAGCCATTACAGTGAAATTATTGCAAATCCTAAGGCCGTTATAACGCTTGCTAATGTGACTCCCTGCTCTCAAAAACAGCGTTTTTATTCGTTCTGCTAGCGTTGGGGTCTTCATATAATTTTTTTCGATAGTTTCTCTTATTCTATTCACTTGGTTCGTAATTGGTCTCGGTAGTAGACCCCGCTTTTAGTTTGCTGCTCTTTTTTTTCAAGTTTATTTAGTCTTTTTTTTATTCTTTCTTTATCATCACGCCCTAAGTTGCGTCGTCAGCCTCAGCGAGTTTTTCTTTTTCTCTTTTTATATGCTCATCTATTTTACTTATTTTTGTTTAAATTATCTTTTAATTCGTCTCTAATTTTTCTTACAGTACGATCAATGGCCTCTAATTCTTGCTGGGGTATTGGGGGATCATTAATTGTTTTTAATGCTGTTTCTTCTGAAAAAGTGGTTTCTGCTTCTTCTACTAATTTATTACTTTGTCTGCTATTGGAGTTAAATTTTGAAGTTCTATTTTTTGGGGGAAAATGTTGGGGTTCTTGTTGCTTGTTTTGAAGGGTAGCAACTGCTTCCCTATTAATTTTGGGGGTTTCAGCTGCTTTCCTCTTTAATTTTGGTTTTGGTTTGGGGGATGCCAAGGCGATCTAGATTTTTGCCTTAAGTCTTTGGTTAATTGTACTCAAACCACAAATTTGATGAGTCTCGTTTATCTGTAAGCAGAAAAAAGTTTTCCTCGTTCGTCTTTAAAATACAAATGGCCATTCTCATCTCGTTCAAAATCATTAGGGTCTAAAATACGGGTGGTTTTATGTCTAAACTTTTGTAAAATGCTTTGACCGTACTTTCTGTTAATTCACGCCGCAATGAGAACGCCGAGCGATGCTGTGTTAAAAGGAGTTCTTTCATCCATGTCGGCGGTTCTACAGGATCAATTTCATAATTCCAAAGTCAATCCCGCCATGTTTTTAAAAATTAACTTTTTATTTTGTTTTATAAAAATGTCACAAGTATATGGCTCGATTCTTGACCCGCATAGAAGACTGAAAGAACCCCGTGGCGTGAAAGGGGAAAAAAAACGGAATATTACTGTTCCAAATAAACCATCTACTATTGATGCAGATAAATTTTTACTGTTAAAATTTCCAGACCTAGGAGCGGATGATTTGATTGTGCCCGGCTCTGCCCCGGCTTACTTTCAAAATAGAACTCGATTCAACAACAGACCAACCAGAACAGTTGTTCAGAATCTGGGGCGGGCAATCGTTAAGAAAATTTCTATAAAACTTGAGGGGAAAGAAGTATACTCAACGAAAAAGTAACTGACCACTTTGATTCTGCCTTGTAAAATAAATTAAAAAGCGGAAATTGAATGGATAAAATGTATTGGAATACTGCCAGATAAACAATTCGCGGTTTAATGTTGAATGCCCGTGAATAGCGTGCACACGGCTGCGCTGGCGAAAAAGGGCAAAAGCAGCTGTGGTGCATCCCCCTTCACGCTTTTCACATGCACACAGTAAAAAAGCCTGAACTGTATTCGTTGTTCACTCGGCAACTTTATCCATTTCTGTTTCCACTGATTAACACCGCACAGAAAGATGCCACGCTTATCCCAGAGTGAACGATGTGTTCTTGTTGGCATGCTGCAAGGCGGAGCATCGGTTGCTGCGACCGCAAGGCACTTTGGAGTAACAAGATGACTGTTCGGCATTGGAATCAACGCTATGGGGGAACAGGCCAGTCGCTGACCTTCAAAGAAGTGGTTCGCCAAGGTGACAATGCACGACAGGATCGGTTCATCGTCATAACACATCTGCGGAACCCCTTCCAGCCCCGCACAGTGACTGCCCGCACTATCCCTGGGCTCAGGCCGATCACCCGCAACACTGTGCGCAATCGCCTGCGTGACAGAGGACTTCGCGCAAGGCGTCCTGCTAGGCGACTAACTCGACTGCAGCATCACCGTAACGCTCGTATAGCATGGGCCAGAAGATACCAGCGAGCCACAAATGCTGAGCTGAACAGCATTCTGTGGACTGACGAAGTGAGGTTCACCTTATCCAGACCAGATGGCCGGCGAAGAGTCTACCGATTTGCTGGTGAACGCTTTGCTGACGCTTGTGTTGAGGAGTACGAATCCCACGGTGGAGGGGGGGGGGGGGGGGGGGGTCATGGCATGGGGTGGGTTCACAGGTACTCATCGAACCCAGCTGATCATCCTGAATGGTGCCATCACTGGACTTCGATACAGGGACGAGGTTGTTAGACCTCACATCGTGCCTTTCCTTCAACAACACGGCCCTGGCCTGACCCTGCAGCAGGATAATGCCAGACCCCATGTGGCTAGAGTTGTTCAAGATGACCTCCATGCACGGCACATCCCCACTATGCTTTAGGCCAGCTCGTTCCCCAGATTTATCACCCATTGAACACGTATGGGATGAAATCAAGCGTCGTGTGCACGTGACCTTCCCCCTCCACAGACCTTCAACAACTCCGCCAAGCTCTTTGAAAAGGCAGAACATCCCTCGGGCCTTCCCCCAGAGACTGGAATCTGTGCGACACGCTGGCAGCATTTTGGCCAACCATGGGGGTTACCAGGGTTTAACTGATCAGTCTTAGGAGCAACTGCCTTTTTTTTTCTGTGACTTTGTTAACACATTTTCCCCCAAATGAATTGTTGGAACTGGGTCTCGTGATTTCCAAATGATTTTCTTTTGTTTTTTTTGTGCCCCGTTTTGTGGAATTTTTTGATCGGTTTTACAAAACTTGGGTTTTTTTGAAAAAAAATTAAAAGACAAATATGCCTGGTCAGTTACTTTTTTCTTATATATTTTCTTTAAACGCAGACTTTTTTTTAACCTATTCTGATCTATGGAACCCGAATGAAGGGAAATTTTGCGTTCAAGGAATGGGCAATGAAAAAGCACAAAAACTTAGAATGGGGCGCCGAACTCGCCTCATGCAAAGGGCACAAAAGTTTTGCTGTAATTTAAAAATGCAAAGGTAATCGTTTTTTCCACCCTTTTAGATTTGGATTGTTAAAAAAACGCACCCCATCCCAAAGGCATTAAAAACAGATTGTCAACAACTAACTTTTAATGCACAAAACGTTTTTTAGTCTCAACCCCCGAACAAAGTACATTTTTCTGACTCTCTTTAGAGTTTGTTTTTTTTAAAACTTAATTTAGAAAGGGCTGTTTGGGGAAAACAATAGAGTCAAAATTAGTAATATTTTACAAAACGTGCGTCATCATTAACAATCCTAAAAGAAGGCAACCTATAGGGAATTTTTAATCTTGTGTCCGTAAAATCGCAAAAAGGTATTTTATTGCGGCGAAGATGAGAACCATTCGAAAGAGCAATGAAAAGTTTTTAATCCAAAAATAACGAAAAAATTTTTCGTTTGAGGAGTCCAAAACCAAATCTAGTAGCGACTGGGGCCTTATCATTTTTGGGCAAAAATAAAAAAAAGGTTTGGGGTGGGGGGGGTAGAAGTCCAACGCAGACCTTGCGCTAAAGATCTACACCTTCACAGTGTTGGCTTGATGATAATTTAACATCAAAATAGGGTTTATGGTTTGACCAAAGTCAACAGAGGATAATCAGTTGCAGGGGAATGGGAGAATTTTAAGACATAATAAACTTTTCAAATTGTAAAAAAAAAAAGAGGCTGTTAAACCCCTTAATTCATTTGTTTTTATTTTATGATCACACAAATATTTAAGCTAACAATTTAAAGAGTATTACTAATTATTTTTAATTTTAAAAAAGCATGTCGTTGAAAATTATACAATGTGTCACAAACCAATCGCCAAAAAAGGGTTTTGTAAAAACCCTGTAAAAAACCCTTTAATTAACAAACATTTAAAAAATGCGCAAAAACTAGAGCAAGACCTTCAAAATTTCAGCAAAGCCAAAAAAAGGTATTCGCTGCCTTTAATCTGTTACCTATTTAATACTGGGCTCGACTAAAGCGCCCCATCAAAAGGAACGATGTTGGTCTTTAGCATCAGGGGATAGGGGGCACCCGCACTTTATCTAGGCGGTTTTTCTTAGCTCCGCCCTTTCTCATTGCCCTATGGGCTGCAGCAAAAAAATAAAAAAAACTCCAAAAACACACACCTAGGGTTTAACTTAACAGCTAAACTTTGTTTTCCTTTAGGCTGATAAAAAATAAAGCATACTGACTCAAAAATACGGGTGAAGAATTTTGTCGTTTACAGGCCGATTTTTGTGACATAAAAAAAAAAGTTTGATTCAAAAAGGAAAGGCGAGGCAACTTTTTTTAAAAACCAGACCCCCCGCAGATAAAAAAGGAAAGCTAAAAAAAGAAAAAGAAAAAATTAAACTTGCTAAACAGCTACATTTAAAAACGCCAAAGGGGGTTATACTTTAGTTTATGATCAAGCACAAAAAGACCATCGAATTTATAATTATTTTTTGATTTTAAAAAAATATTTTTAGTTAGAAAAGAAACCAGCATGGTAAGATATATGAAGGCCGGGCGAATTTTTTTGAAGCAATGCAAAAGATTTATCAGAGCACGAAGTATTTATTTAGAAGTTATTTGATTCAGCAAGGTACGGGCAAGCGTTTTTTTATGCTATTTCTCAATTTTAAAAAAAAAACAATAACCCGCCCGTTTTAAATAAAGTTTTGCTGTTTTAATCGATTATACAATAAATGAAGAAAATCAGAAGTCTGGGGCTCAACTAAAAACAACTATTCTTTTTCAAAAAATTAAACCCGGTTGGGGAGACCAGTGCTTACACAGTTTATTGGGGGGGGCCTGGGGGGGTTTTAAGGGGGAAACCAAAAAAAAAAGAGGCATTTTTGGTTTTTCCCCCCCAAAAAGGTTCGAAGTTTAAAAAAAGAAAAAAACAAAGGGGGGCTAAGGTTTATTCCCCCCCGAAAGTTTCAAACCCCCCAACATTCCACTTTTAATACCTTACTTTTGTTAAATTCAGACCTAGGAGCGAATTTGATTGTCCCAGCTCGGCAGGGCTTATTTCAAAATAAAACCGATTCAACACAGACCCAACCAAACATTGTTCAAATCTGGGCGGCAAGTAAAAATTTCTATAAACTTGAGGAAAGAAGTATACTCAACGAAAAAAGTAACTGACCACTTTGATTCTCCCTTGTAAATAAATTAAAAGCGAGAAATTGAATGGATAAAATGTATTGGAATACTGCCAGATAAACAATTCCGCGGTGAACTGTTGAATGCCCGGAATAGCGTGCACACGGCTGCGCTGGCAAAAGGGACAAAAGCAGCTGTGGTGCATCCCCCTTCACGCTTTTCACAATGCACACAGTAAAAAAGCCTGAACTGTATTCGTGTCTCACTCGGCAACTTTATCCATACTGTACCACTGATTAACACCGCACAGAAAGATGCCACGCTTACCGAAGTGAACGATGTCGTTTTGTTGGCATGCGCAAGGCGGAGCATCGGTTGCTGCGACCGCAAGGCACTTTGGAGTAACAAGAAGACTTTTTCGGCTTTGGGAATCAACGCTATGGGGCAACAGGCACAGTCGCTGACCTTCAAAGAAGTGGTCGCCCAAGAGTGACAACTGCACGACAGATGGGTTTCATCGTCATAACACATCTGCGGAACCGCTTCCACCCAGCACAGTGACTGCCCGCACTATCCCTGGGCTCGGGCCGATCACCTGCAACACTGTGCGCAATCGCCTGCGTGACAGAGACTTCGCGCAAGGCGTCCTGCTAGGCGACTAACTCACTGCAGCATCACCGTAACCCCTCGTATAGCATGGGCCAGAAGATACCAGCGAGCCACAAATGCGAGCTGAACAGCATTCTGGTGGACTGACGAAGTGAGGTTCACCTTATCCAGACCAGAAGGCCGCGAAGAGCCCTACCGATTTGCTGGTGAACGCTTTGCTGACGCTTGTTGAGGAGAAACGAATCCCAGGGTGGAGGGGGGGGGGGGGGGGGGGTCATGGCATGGGGTGGGTTCACAGGTACTCATCGAACCCACTGATCATCCTAAATGGTCCCATCACTGGACTTCGATACAGGGACGAGGTTGTTAGACCTCACATCGTGCCTTCCTTCAACAAAAACGCCCTGCCTACCCTGCAGCAGGATAATGCCGACCCCATGTGGCTAGAGTTGTTCAAGATGACCTCCATGCACGGCACATCCCCACTATGCTTTGCCACTCGTTCCCCAATTTATCACCCATTGAACACGTATGGGATGAAATCAAGCGTCGTTGCATCGTCGACCTCACCCTCCCATACACTTCAACAACTCCGCCAAGCAGTCATTGAAGAATGGCAGAACATCCCTCAGGCCTTCATCCAGAGACTGGTGACATCTGTGCGACAGCGCTGTGCAGCAGTGTTGGCCAACCATGGTGGTTACACACGGATTGAGACTGATCAGTCTTATGGAGCAACTGCCTTTTGTTTCTGTGACATTTGTTAACACACTTTCCCCGATGAATTGTTGGAACTGGGTCTCGTAAATTTCCAAGATAAATTTTCTTTTTTTTTTTTGTGCCCCGATTGTGGCAGATTCTTTT
>CM031596.1:90251373-90266373 GCA_018398815.1 Conus ventricosus
GCTTAGCTCTGCTGTAAGAATATATATGCTAAAGCAAATTTTGTGACTTACTTCTGCTTGTGTGACATATTTCTACCCGCGTGACATTGTTTCTTTTGCTTTGACCTGTGACATTGTTTTTTAGTGTTGACATTGTTTCTAGGCATTGACATATAAAAAGGTATTGACACTGTTTATAGTTACGTGTTCTTGGAGACATGTAGTTAGTTTCAAAATGACGGATCAGGCAACAACATCGGGAACACCAAGAACTGTTGAAAGTTTTTTGGCCAGCATTCCATTTAAAAAAGAACATTTGGAAGAGCAAATAGCGAAAAAGAGAAAAGAGTTGAGAAAGATAAAGAGACAAAGAGTGAAACAAGAAGAAAGAGTAAAACTAGAAGGACAAAAATTAAAATCATTGATTGATAATGAAACAAAATTGAAAGCTGCTCTTGATGAATTAAATACTCAATGGGATGTAGCTACATATTATTAGGGGGCTAAACTTAGATTTTTGGATCACTGGCACGCGTCGCTGCCCTGGCTAGGTAATTTTGTGTAATTTGACACGGGCTGATTTGCGTTGGCTGGTCGTCTACTAGTTAAGTAACAAATGCGTCGCCCAGCTCTGCAATTTTGTAAGCCAATAATTGAAGGGTTTGCACGAAGGAAAGAATAAGAATAAGAGAAGAGGAGTTGTTTTCCCAAAAAAGAATGTAACAATGGATTGTGTTTTTATTTTACGTTTTATCAAGCCGCCATAGGTTCTTATTTAAGCCGCTATCAAGTCGTTCTAAGTTCTTAACCAAGTAACCTCTAAGTTTTTAATTAAGTCACCTCAAGTTCTTAGTTAAGTTTTTAATCAAGTCACCTCAAGTTTTTAATTAAGTTCTTAATCAAGTCACCTCAAGTTCTTAATAAGTTCTTGATCAAGTCGCCTTAAGTCACCCTAAGTTCTTAACTTAAGTCATCCTCTAAGTACAGCCAAGTTCTTATTCAAGTTAACTTATAATTATTTATTAAGTTCTTAAAGTGTTATTGCATCTGAAATGGATCAAAATGATCTTTTGTTGTTGGTGGTTCTGGCATGCTTTTGTGTTCGGCTTTTGTATTTAGTGGTTGAGATTTTTTGACTGCTTTGGTTTTTGCTGTCTTTGTTTATATATTTTATAACCGTAATAACCGCCCCCAACAGCAATGCCACCAAAAATGACAATTGCTTTAAGAAAATATGAAGACTTTGGCGTGTAGGCAACCCTGTTGTTGTAGGCCTTGAATCAACTTGTTCTGTCTTTTTTTATAGCCGGCGTTGAAACAACGGGCTGCGGCTCTAGCACTTTTTTCATTATGAGCCATAATTGTGATTGTAACTGTAATTTTCTTTGTTTGTTCCATTCTGCTAATTTTTTTCCTGCTGCAACGCGCCCAGGCTTTTTACTGGTCACTTTCTCCTCCTCATTCAGTGTTTCTGATTCTGCTGATTTTCTGGCTCGGTCATTTTGAAGGGAAATAAAATCTATATGATTAAAAGTAATTAATCCCAATGATTACAGCGACAATAATGTTCCAAATCTGTAATACAGATCACATCCTAGAGACTCTAATGACTTTGTTAAAACTGGATCCTGCGTTAAATCATACATAAAGTCTTGTTCAGAATCAATGGGCGCAAATTTACTTACTAGTTTAGTGTACAAACTAAGAACCGTTTGCCCTACACTTTTTACCATTCTTGATCCTAGTTGCGCTTCATACCTGTTATGATACTTTACAATGTCTTGCGGCGACATCTGTTGAATCTGTTCTATGCTGAATTCTTTTCCCGAGGAACTGTTTTTTTTTCCACATGCTGCCAAAGAATACAACCTTTCTTTTTTGGCATAATAGCTTGGTCATCAACTTGGTCATTTGTAATCATAAGTTCAGGAAGGTTTAGGCTGCCCTGTAGCTGTAGTAGACCCATCACCGTTCATGTTTTTTATTAATTATAATTATTTTATTTTTAAAATGAGCACCGAAAAAACTGTTACCAACCTTGTATACCATTCTGCTGTTATTGGAGGCCTAAGTGTAGGATACACAATGCTTGGTAAAAGCTTGTTAAAAATAAAACCGGGCTGATCTTGGCAAACTAGACTTTGAAGACTCAGCAAAGCTGATTGCTATCATTGCAGCTTCGTTCGCTATGAAAGATTTTCTAGTTAAGCAAGGAATAATTCCAGACAGTATAAATATGTAAAAAAAAAATACTTTTATAAAAAAAAATGGCTTCACTCGTAATGATGATAGGCGGCACTGGGGTTAATGCGCTTGCTTTTAGCGGAAGTAATTACGCTTTAGTAAACTGCGGGATGACGGCGAGAGAAAAAGACATAACAAAGCTATGGAGCAACTAGCAGCTGCACAAGATCACTATGAAAAGCAGAAAATTGAGCAGTTAGTTTTTATTTAACAACAAACTGAAAAAACAGGGACATGCAGCTTACACTTTTAAAAATGTTTGACCAGGCAATAAAAGAATATTATCTTGTAACAGGCAAACCAATTGAGACATTGCCCCCACCAAAATTCAGTGACTTTTATCAACCATCAGAAAAACAAAAGATGCAAGAAATCGTGTTTATCGTCTTTGGCATGACCGTTGTGTATTTTGTTGCACATAATATTGGCTGAATAAAAATGAACAAAATCTATTATTCGCCAAAAGGATATTGGAAGGGAATCACAGGCAATAAAAAAGCTAAGCCAAGCAGCGGGAGTCAGTGAACAAACAGCAAAGGAATGGTATCTAAACAAGCGATTTGGCAAATTTATCTACCTGCACCTAGACGAATACAGAGACCCCACTTTGTGAATACAATTCTGAACGACACCCATCAAATGGATCTTCTATATTTACCCCATGATACGATTAGACGAAAAAGATTTAAGTACGCACTCACAGTCATTGACATAGCTTCAAGATACAAAGATGCAGAACCATTAACACAAAAGAGTGCTTCTGCTGTTGCTGTTGCCATAAAACCCTGATATACCAACGACGCCCGCTAACTTATCCTCGCATGATTCAAGTTGATGATGAAAAGAATTTAAAGGCCAAGTGAATCAATTATTGTTAAAACATAGAGTTACCATTAAAAGAGGCATTCCAGGAGTTCACAGATCACGGGCTTTGGTTGAAAACTTTAACAAACAGTTATCTGAAAGACATTTTCCTACCATTTATCACAGAGAGCTGATTGACAATTCTCGCAACACAGAATGGTTAGAAGACTGCCCTCATTTTGCGCGCAATGAATAATGAAGAATTTAAAGGGCTAAAACCATACAAGCAATCAAAAAACAAACAATAAATGTTGCTGAAGACTCCAGTACACCCAGCAAACTATTACCATTGGCTTGAAAGTAAGGTACCTTTATTTACCGGGGAAGCAGAAGGGGACACTCGCATCAGGGCAACTGATCCAGTTTGGAGTTTTTGATCCATAGAAATAAAAAGAATTGTAAAGATGAATCCGCCCGTGTATTATTTACGAGAAACTGACACAACAAAACAACCAGCTCCTCAAAGATCTTTTGTGAAGGAAGAACTGCAGATAATCCCACCAGACACAGTTCCATTTTGCTTAATTAATTTACAAAAATATATTTGAGACTAAAATGGAAGCACAGAACGAAACAAGAATGATAAAGGAAGAGACCTTGGAATTAATACAGGAATCGGTATGATACGAGTTCTACTATTAAGGAAACATTTATGAGGATTCGACAACACATGCTAAACCATCCAGACCACCTACAACCCAAAATCCCAAATTTGATTATCAGATAGGGGGAAAAGAATATCTTGAAATAATAAAAAAAATTCGAACAAATCAAGCAAACATGAAAAACAATTTGGCTGAATTGGATAATGATATGATTGAGCTTATAATGAAACTTGAGGAAAAAGTTTTCTCCTGGCCCGAAATACTGTACATTTTTGGTCTTAAACCTCCAGTTGCTTAATTAATTTTTAATTTACATAAATATATTTAAGTCTAAAATGGAGGCTCAGGACGAAGCAAAAATGATAAAGGAAGAGACCTTGAAAATAATACGGGAATCATTTGATACGAGTTCTACTATTAGGGAAACATTTGCAAGGATTCACCAATACATGCTAAACATCCAGATCACCTACAACCCAAAAACCCAAATTTTGATTATCAGATATGGGGGAAAGAATATCTTGAAATAATAAAAAAAAATTTCGAACAAATCAAGCAAACATGAAAAACAATTGGCTGAATTGGATAATGATATGATTGATCTATAATAAAAGTTGATGAAAAATATAAACCCCTTAGTGAAGCCCTCAGTGAAGAAGATATATAATTATGCTGTTCTCCAGTGCCCAATTGCATATGAAAACTCGGGATCAACAAATACTCGTTTTGTGTTTGTTCTTATCTAATGACTTCTTTGTTACAACAGTTGTGTTGATCTCATGTAGATTAGATCGCAGTTTTACGTTGTCATGATGAAAGGTATGTTTATTGAGCAATGCTTCTTTGTAGTTGTCATGTGATATGTTTGACTGCACAACACTGTGAGATATTCCTTTTGCTTTCTTATGGTTTTCTCCTGGCTCGAAATACTGTACATTTTCGACCTTAACCAATAAACTCCTTAATCACCCCCCAGATAATTCATCCTTCATCTTTCCTAAAACCTTCTTATTAACAGATGAATGTAAAGGCGAATCTTTAGGGTAATCAGATGTACATACCATCCTGCATGCCCTTTTGCTACTTCCATTTCCATGTCTTTATAGATGTCTTCAGTAGGGATATCTATAACAAAACTATCTGTATCTGTGTAAAGTACTCTGGACTCTGGATACGTGGGTTTAAAGTAGTCATAAAGAAATTCTAACATCAAAGCTTTGATAATTCTAAAACAGTAAACCCAATAAAAACAGTTTGTCCAATTTGACTTTCTTTTTCTTCATCATTATGCCAAAAAGCTGATCATGAAATCTTCTAAAGTCCTGATAATTTGGTTTGAAGTCAGCTTAATTGCTTCGTTCTCTCTGGTGACCAATCTAACATCTTTACGCTGTGGGGATTTTCCACAGTCTTTCCGAACAGCTGTTGTTCATCAGCTTGAAAAAGTCTTTTTCTGAAGCATCTGCGGATTTAGTTCTAAGATCAGTGTTCTTCATGATGTATGATTTCATGAACTGTTCTTGATCAAAAGCAATTACACGATGAACAGCTGTTAGCTTCAAACCATGTCTTAAATAAAATTGTAGAAGTCTGTAATGACAGACATAATTTTTTTTGTCCCGAAGATTAGGCACAAGTTTAGGCGGCTCTCTTGGATTCATCTTTAGACTTTCTGCTGCTAATGGGTAGTCATTATGTAGGTCATGGAGTTCCTGAGAATATTCTAAGTCAACTTCTAGAATGTATCCATGCTGTTGATCTGGCTTCAAACTGCTCAACCACTTTAATGCTCTTTGAATGTTTTTAATATTGTCGCCTGTGTGCATTTTAAAGTTGCGTAGTGGAAGTGATTGCGCCATAGCCCACCCATACAGATTGTTTGCATCTAAATACATAAGATAGTTAGACCTTTTACTTGGATCATAATCATCTAGGTATTTGTTGTTTGCTTTACAGTAATGATGCGACGCCATACTAATTCCTCCACGCAATCCGTTTTCAATCATCTGAATCATTGGTAAATCTGACAATAAATCAATCTGTATTCTTGAAAACTTTAAGAAAGCGTCCCAACTCATCCAGGCGCAGAAATGTAATGCGCGGGATCCAGGCTATAATGTTTCATGCAGGTCTTTCTGTAATTTTCAAAAATGTCCGCCAACAAACATACATCAGCCATTAAGTATGCATCATGATAGTCTCCCATCGTTTACAATCTAACTTCTGCCACGCATCTTGAGCATGCTGGTAATCAGAATCACTGATGTCCTTTCCTCTAAGACTAGAAAAGAACGCGCCTTTAGGGGGAAGTGTGTCTTCGTCAAACCTTTCCCAAACTGTTCATGTTTTCCCATAAGGGTAAACGCCCTTTCTAACAAGAGTTGGGTCAAAATATTTCTTCCGTTATTGGGCAGGACTTTAAGGACATAGCCAGTGACTCTAATGATCCCATCATGTGCTGCATAGAGTCTAAAAAGACATGTTATTTAAAGTGAAACACATGTACTTTTCTGATGACTGGCAATGCATGTTATCCTGAAGGCGTCGTCTACTGCTTTCATTATAAGATGAGAGTCGTAACCTCGCAAGTTATGAAAGAAGATGGCAGCTTCCATGTCTTAGGATTAAAGTTTAGTTGAAGATTGCATTTACTGTGCGCTGCTCCTCTAAACTTCCCACTAATGTGATCATGGTCTCTTACTGTCGGATTGGCTTCCTCGCTGTTAGACATTAGTTCTAAACCGCAAAACCAACAATGTGTGGGTGAGTCATACTGTTGTTGGTCTTCAGGCGTCATTATGATTTCAGATAATTTAGATTATTAGAACAGGCGTTACGCAATTGCTGCATGCGTTCTAAGAAATATTTTGCAGCATCTGTCCTCTATATAATTCTGGTTTTGAATGGGCACCATCCGACCTGACAACGATGAAAGCAAATGAACAAATCTGATGATTACTCACAAAGGCTGTTTTAGGAAGTTTCTGTGGCGCCGGCCCTTCATAAGGAACAATAAGTGATTCAAAAGTCTGCGTAAACAATGTATGGACTTGTTTGCAGTTTTTTCCAGTTCTTAAAACTAACTTTAATCCGGGTGGGGCGTAATTAGTTCTGTATTACAGTCTACAGAACTTTTACAATGTTTTATATGTTCAAGCGGCTAGAACGGATGGAATTCTTGTTAAAACATTTTCTACAGAATTCTTGTTTATTTTTATGCTTTGAAGTATGCTGCATTAGTCTACTCATTGTGCGTATCAATGTGTAATGCGGTAGCCCCGTTGGTGAAAACATTAGAGTAAGTCCACATGGCTTTCGGCCGATCACCTATTGTTGGGCTGTCTTTAGACACTCTAATAGGCGCCAAATTTGTTTCCTCAGACCATGTGTATACATTAACAGTTATTGGTTTGTTTTGTTCTTCAAACTGATCAATTTTGTCCACGCTAACAGGAAAGGATATTCCACTAAAGTTAAGATCATTGATGTAAGGCTGATAGTTAGATACTTTCTCTGCGTTTTGCGGACGTAATGAAGCCTTGCAAGAACACACCACATAAAACATTTGTTGTCTGAATTCTTTATGTTTAGAACTGCTCTTTTTGCGACTAATGCTTGGGGCAGCGGAATGTAAGCCTTGGCAACAATCGGTGCATACTTAGCCTGTTTTAATCTGATCTCTAGGACTTCGCCCTCTGACCAACCAGAGCCTCTCATTTTGACTTCTTCAGTGGCCACATCAAACTGTGTAAGCAGTTGGTCTGCCCAACCAGGTGTTAATCATTATGAGAAAGAATAACCTGTTGTTGAGTCGAGACCCAGACTTCTAGATTTCTTCATTTATTGTTATATAGTCGATTAAAACAGCTAACATTACTTTAACTGGCGGTCTACGTTAGTTTACCTGGAACTTGAGAAATAGCATGAGCAACACTTGCCTGTACGTTTGCAGGATCAATGACTTCTAGATTAATATCATTTAAAGCTTTTGACAAACGCTCTTCCTTAAGCATTCCTTCAAACAATTCGTCCGGTCCTTCATATATTTTAGCCATCTTAAGTTGTCTTTTCTAATTGAAACATTTTATTTAAATTAAAAAAATAATTAATCAGAATCAATATCAACGTCTTTTTTTGCTTGGACTCATAAACTAAAGTATAAACTCCCCTTTGTGTTGTTAATGTGAGCTGTTTAGAACAGAGTTTAATGTCTCGTTTACTTTTTTTAAACATTCCTTTTTTATCTGCTCGGTGTCTGGCTGTTGAGAAAAACTTGCCCTTGCCTTTTTTTGAAGATCAAACTTTTGTCTTTTATAGTCATCAAAATCGGCCTGTAAACGACTAAATTCTTCATCCGTGATGTTTGAGTCAACTAGCGCTTTATTTATTGTCAGTTTGAACGAACTAAGTTTAGCTGTTATTAGTTGAACCATAGCAGTGTGCTTTTTGGGGTTATTTTTAATTTTTTGCCGGCCGCACTTACAGCTAATGAACACAGACCGAGAGCTAAAGACAACCCGCCTAGAGGTAAAGCTGCGGGCGCACCAACACCTGTTGCTAAGAGACCAACACTTATCCCTGCTGAAGAGCACTAACAGTCGATGCTCCCGTATTAACATATGTAACAGCATTAAAGGCAGCAGAATACCTTCGTTTGGGTTTTGCTGTATTTTGAAAGGTCCTGCTCTAGTACTGTTGCATTTGTGTAATGTTTGTTAATCTGAAGGTTTTTATGTTAGGGGTTTCTACTATCCCTTCTTTTGGTGACTCTGGCGCTGTAGGCGCATTTGGGTAAACCTTAACAGACATGCTTTTTTAAAATAAAAATAATTTAGTATTGTATATTTTAATCTGTTATCTTGAATATTCAGCTGCGCATCATATATTAAAAACAAATACACGTTAAGTGGTTTATCGTCCTCTTTTTCTTTATCAAATTTTAATGTTTATTATGTCTCTAACAGTTCTCTCCGCTTCCAGTAACTGATTATCCTCCGTTGCCCTTAGGTCAATCCATAAACCGTATTTCGTTGTTAAATAATGATCAAGTCTAACACTGTGAAGATGTAGATCTTTAGACACAAGGTCAACTGTTGGATTTCTACACCTCCCACCTCCAAACAGTTTTCTTATTTCATCAAATGCTGATAAGGTTTAAGCCCGCTAGCGTAGATTTGGTTAGGACTGCCCTCAATTGTACATTGCACTTTCGTTATTTTGGATTGACAAAATTTTCAGTTTGTCTTTTGAATGGTTCTTCATTTTCACACAGCAATAAAATACCTTTAAGCGATCTTGCTGCGGCACTAAAACTAAAATTGCATATAGTGTCTGCCCTGCTTTTAGGATATTTAGAATGAAAAATCACTCTTTCGTAATATATTGCTAATTTTGACTGATATTGTTGCTCGATCAGCCTCGCTAAGTTAGGGTTGCTAACAACGTCAAACTCTAACGAGATGTCAGAAATGCTGTACTTTGCTTCGGTGTCTTAGATATAATAACATATTTGTAGTCATTAAAAGTTAGTTCATATGACAATCTGTCTTTTAATGCTCCTTGAAAGTAAGGGGCATGCGCTTTTAACAACTCAAATCTAGGGTATGAAAAAGCGATTTCCATACGCATAACTTACGGCTACAAACCTTTTGCCGTCTTTAGCATCTTCAGCGCCTATTCTATGTTTTAGTGCTTCTTCATTTTCGATTCCTTGAAACGCAAGATCAGCCCTTTCGTTCCCGGTTAGCCATAGATCAAATAGGTTAAAAATATTCTGCATTATGTAAAGAAAATATTTCTTGTCCCTCAAGTTTTATAGAAATTTTCTTAACGATTGCCCCGCCCCAAATTCTGTACAACTGTCCTGTTGGGGTCTGTGTTGAAGTGAGTTCTATTTTGAAAGTAAGACGTGCAGAGCCTGGCACAATCACTTCAATCCGCTCCTAGGTCTGGAAATTTGACAGTAAGAATTTGATCCGCATCAATAGTAGACGGGTTATTTGAACAGTAATATTCCGCTTATTTCCCTTCACGCCAAAGGGCTCTTTCAAATCTTCTATGCAGGTCAAGAATCGAGCCATATGTTTGTGACATTTTTTATAAAACAAAATAAAAAGTTATTATTAAAGAAACATGGCAGGCACATTGGTAAGATTATGAGTTTTTAGATTGCGCCAAACAACAGCTACCTTTATACAGCAATCGCTCGAATGCGGTTGAATTACAAAATTCATTACTTTAGTTCTTGGACCTCCCCTAAGCACCTTTATGAAAACTTATTTGATGAAAGACGTCAAACAAGTTTGAGTCTTACACAGACGAAACCTCAAATTGCCGATACATGAAACTATTTAACAAATTTCCCTTAAATTTAAAAAAAGATTAGTATGGGAGGGTCAAATCATAACAATACAAATATCCCAACGAACCAAAACAAAACATTGAAATGTGATAACCTCAAAAATTGTTGAAAATAAAATAGATAAGTTTTTCCCTAAAAAAATAATGTTTCCTCCGATAACCCCGATAATTTAGGCCCGTAAGATAACTTTAGAGCAAAAACGACCTGCAAAACGTGCAGGACATTTGAAAAAAGAATGGGTGAGAATAGGCCTTTGTAAGTTTAGAGTACCCAAACTAAAATCTTGAAAAAGAAAGATTGCGACAAACAAAAAGCTTCCTAACCGAGACCAACTGCGAATGAGAAGCAAATAAGTGGCCAATGAATAAAAAATATTCGAAACCGAACAGCAAAAGATAGAACCATGTTTAGAAAGGGACATACAAGCGTTAATAAGGCCCTTTAGCATTTTGCCCCAAAAAGTTACGCTAGTAATGGCATTCACCCTGGCCTTTGCCCCGATCAATCCTAAGCCAGATAAATATGTAAAAAAAATTGATCAACGCCGTATTAAAAAAACAGTAACCATCCACTGAAAAGAAGGGTTTTAGACGCTTTTTCTACAAAAATAGTTCTTTTCCGCACTGTATTGGGCAGTTCTCTAATATGTTAAATTTGTTTAAAATAGAGAAGAATGGTTGTGGCGTTAATCCTATAAAAGGTGCATTTCATATTATGGTCAAATACTTTTTTTACGTTTTTAAAGGTCTTCGGCTTTGCCAAATGGGAGGATATTAATCCATGGAACAAGCCACTCATTGTTGTTTACTTTGAAAACATCTACAGAACTTTTTTGGTTTTTTTACACTTTTGTTAGGCCACGATTCATAGTGTTTTATTATGTACTATCTGGACCGAGTTTCAAAGGAGTATGATAAACAAATAACAGCATTAGTCTACATTCGATCTTTCGAATTGTAAAACCATGCGGTTTCCTTTATACAAAAAATCCCACATTGATTAGCGTTTAATTTTGCCAAAACTGTTTGTGGGAAAACCGAAATATTTTGTCCTAGCCTTACCTACAAACAGTTTATCGTATAATTTGAATAGTCGTTTTTCTGTCCATCCTTTATTATGGCCCTAAATGCAAAAATAATGTAGATGCGTTTTATATGGCATGATGCATGTTTTATTGATCCCAGCAATAAACCCCGAGAGAGTGTTTAAGGAACAAGTTTTATAAATTTTGAAGGACGCCCCGACACTAATTTAAATATTAAAATGACTTTCGTCAGAAAGCGTCATAGTTAAAAAGAGAAACCTTTTCAAAACTTAGCTTTCAGTGGAAAATGGAATAAGTGTTTGGTTTTTGTAATTTTAAACTCAGTTCTTAAAATACTTTAGAGAACAGAAATTTTAGTTTTAAATTACCCACCAAAGACAGAGATTAAGTGATAGCAGTTTGACAAAATGATGTTATGAAAAACACAGGCAAAGTTCACTGGTTGTAAAGCAAAAAACCCGAATCGCGATGAAGTTTAAGTAAATTATATTGAAACGGATATCCTAACTTTTTACTTGTAAGGTTCACTAGACAGAAATGAAAAGTCGGTTATATTTTCAGATGTTAGGGCGGAAAAAAGCTAGATTAATCCGCCTTTTTTTGTTTTTGTTTTGTCTAACTCGCGTCCTGTTTTAGCATGTATTGTAAAATTGGTGAAATGTCGGTCTGTATTTTAAAGTGTATGTGTTTTGTGTAGGAGTAATAAATAAAAGAATACAGAGAGAGAGGACAAAGGGAGAGTACCAAAGGGGTGGAAGGGGACTAAAAGAAACAAATGAGAAGAAATCCAAAAAAATGCAAAGAAAACAAGTTGATTAAGCGAAGAAGAAGAAGAGGGAAGAAAAGAGCGCCCAAAATGTTTCTTGACACCACGGTTTCATGTTTACCGAGAGTTGCGAACCTAAGAGGGCAAAAACCCATCACATTCCATCTTTTGTTTTGACCTGGCCCTTCTTTTGCTGGATGCCCTCACAGTTTTCAAAGCTCTCTTCCTCGGGAACTCTATGCTTGAATTTACAATTCCCCCAATTACAGTTTAAAAGATTAGTTTGGGAGGTCGGATCATTTTAAATAAAAATCGCGACAAAACAGGAAAGTCGTGAAAGTGATAACCGCACATTGTTTTGAAAAAAAAATTAATAAGTTGTTCAAAAAAAAAGTCGCGGGGGCCCAAAAAAAACCGGGGTTACATTGCGCCTGTGAGGTGTTAACTTTTAAAATTAAAAAAACCTTGCAGACTTGCAGACTTGAACAGAATGGGGAATAGGGGCTTTGTTGGTTTTGAGTCCCCTAAAAATGTGATTATAAACGCAAAGAGGTTGGGGACAAAAAAAAGTTTTCCTAAACTAGAGCAAAAGCGCAAAGTAAAACAAATAAAGCTGCCAGTATGAATATAAAATAGTTCGAAAACTGACAGCAAAAGGCACTTAGAACCATTTTAGAATGGGAAAAAAAATTTGAATTTTAAAGCCCATTACATTTTTTTTGCCCCAAAAAATTTTCAGAAAAACTTCAACTCTGGGCCCTTGCATATAAGCTAGCCCGAGGCAATAGTCGAAAAGAAATTGAAAAAACCTTTGGGGAAAAACAACATCCTCCACAAAAAAAAACGGTTTTTAAAGGAAACTTCAACAAAATTTCAGTTCATTTTCCCCACAGGGAAATAGGGACCTTTACAATGATTTTGAAATTTCTGTCTTTTTAAAGATGTAAAGGGATGGGTGTGGGGTTAGTGAACCCCTTATAAAAGGAATTAAAATTTGCGGCAAAAAATAACGTTAAACGCTTAAAATTATGTCCGTTTTTTCACAATGGGAGGATATTAAGACCATAAAAACAAGCAACAAAACATGTTTACCTTAAAAAAAAAACAATTCAGAACTGAATTGGATTAATCTACACATTTAGGCCTCATGGGTTTTTTTAACGAACAAGTTTAACAGAAGTATAAAACATAATAACTGGATTAGATTAAATTCTGTATAAAACCATGGGGCAGTTAAATTTTAACAAAACTCCCATTTTTTTTTTTTTGGGCAACTGTTTGGAAAAAACAAAATTTGTCCTAGACATTACAACCCGTTTTTATCGCTATAATTTATCAATTGTGATTTTTTTTGTCCAACACTTAAATGGAACAAAGCATATCAGATAGAAGTTTATATGGCAATGATGACATATTTTTTTTGATCCTACAATAAGATAGGTTTTGAACATTTTATAAACGTTTGAAGGAACGCAGACACATTTTTTATAATACTGTTTGCAGAAAGAGACATAGTTAAAAAGAGAAACACTTTATCAAAACTAGCTTTCAGTGGAAGACATGCTGGAATAAGTGTGTGGATTTTATGTCAAAATTATAACTCAGTTTTAAAAGACTTTAGAGAACAGTTAAAGATTGTAGTTTTATTTCCATGAAAGACAGAGACTCATTTGAAGAATGTTTGCGCGAAAATGATGTTATTGAAAATGATCAGGAAAAACACAGGATTAAGCAAAAACTGAAATCTGAAAAGTTTAGTAAATTAGTATTGAAAACGGATAATCCTACACAGTATGTTTGTTTGTAAGGTTTACTAGGAGAGAACAGGAAAAGGCGGATTCCTAGCTTTTCCCACCCGAAACTGGTTGAGGGCGGGAAAAGCTAGAATCCGCCTTTTCCTGTTCTCTGTGTGTGTGTGTGTGGAGTGTGTTTTCTGTGTGTGTGTGTTGTGTGTGTGTGTGTGTGTGTGTGTGTGTGTGTGTGTGTGTGTGTGTGTGTAAGAGAGGCAGACACAGAGAGAGAGGGGGAGGGAGAGTGGCAGGGACTGGAAGAGGGAGAGAGAGAGAGAGAGAGAGAGAGAGAGAGAGAGAGAGAGAGAGAGAGAGAGAGAGAGAGAGAGAGAGAGAGAGAACGTGCGCCCACAAACGTGTTTCTGTGCACACGTGTTTGCCTGTGTGTACCGAGAACGTGCGTGCGTGAAGAGTGGCAGAAAGCCATCACACTCCATCCGGTTGCGCTGTTTCCTGATCCCTGCTTCTTTTGGCTGATCGCCCCTTTCCGCTCTCTCTCTCTCTCTCTCTCTCTCTCTCTCTCTCTCTCTCTCTCTCTCTCTCTCTGTCTCTCTGTCTCTGTCTCTGCTCTGTCTCTCTCTCTCTCTCTCTGTCTCTCTCTGTCTCTCTCTCTGTCTCTCTCTCTATCTCTTTCTCTCTCTGCTCTCTCTCTCTCCTCTCTCTCTCCTCTCTCTCTCTCTCTCTCTCTCTCTCTCTCTCTCTCTCTCCCGTTGTCTGTCTCTCTCTCTCTCTCTCTCTCTCTCTCTTTTCTCTCTCTCTCTCTCATCTCTCTCTCACTCACACACACACACACACACACACACACACACACACACGCGCCGCGCGCGCGCGTGTATTAGGAATGTCGAATGATACATTTATCAAAGACACTTCAGAATGGGGCTTCCGCCATAAACTGAATAAAAAAGATTCGTTGATTCTCTCTCTCTCTCTCTCTCTCTCTCTCTCTCTCTGAGTAGCCTCCCTTGCCTGGCTCCCAGCAAGACGTGGTTTCATCTGCTCTGATAAATTTCTGCCAGTATCTTCCAGCATGCTTTTCGAAGGTCTCCCCTCTACCTAGAAGTATCTCTCAACAATGCGCTACAAGAAATGACTTTGTCCTCATATAAGATTGAGGGCAGAGGAAAACAAACCATTTTCGTTCTTCGATTGAGTGCCACGAATACTGACCAGCCCCCTGTCGCGCAAACCGGCCACAGTGTGTCGTATCGACGAAAGTGCACCTCACAAGTGAACAGGGACAGACGCCGAACTGAAGTCTACAGAAAATGTCACCAGCAAAAGGCAAGTGAAGGGGCTTCTTCTCCATCCAATCTATTTTTGCCAACACCACCAAGTTTGATTTA
>CM031596.1:90283873-90288873 GCA_018398815.1 Conus ventricosus
GACTGTGAAGAGGAGCTCCGAGAAGCCTTCAGGGTCTTCGACAAGGACGGCAACGGGTAGGCTGGTTCGCTCCTTCCCACACTGTCTTCACGCCTCCTGTCTGTCCGTGATTTATTCCACGGCCTGTTTCTATGTGTGAAAGGGTTGATTTTACGAATTATCCAACGTGGCGTTGGTGTAGGAGAGGATATTACTATCTAGCTCCAACATTCCCAGTTATTCCCCTATCAAATTTCCAGGAACCCGCAGTCACGTGGTAAGACCGATAGGCTGCGCACCTGACAGCCGTGAGTTCGAATCACCTGGTGAAATCAGATTTTGATGGCTGGAAAAAGCCCTGTCTATTCTTCCAGCTGTAGGCCTAGATGAGGCCCTGACTCAGTCCCGGGAAGATGTAGGTGGCTGAAGGAGGCGATTGAGCTTCGCCTTCTATAATGCCGTGTCCGGTGATCCAATAAATCACTGCCCCTATGGCCTTTAGGGTATGCAGCTTTGATCTAACCTTCAAACTAGGCTTTGAAGCAGTGATCACGGACTGGAAATGGAGGCAGGTAGGAGAGATCACACTCCGAGAGAAGATAGACTCTATGCGGATTGTGACACAAAATAACAGGGGGTGACTTTCATTTTATCATGGAGTATATAATGCATGACTCGTTATAAAACAAAACAAAACAAAACAAACCAAAACAAACAAATAACAACATCAGCAACAAAGAAAGAAAGAAAAGGAAAACTTCTGCCTTTAGTTCGTCATCATATTGTGGTCCCATTGTTAATAGAAACCCTGTTTTGTTTTGTTTTTCTTTTTTCATATGTTATTTTCTCAAAGAAACAAAGAAACGAAAATGCAGCCAACTTCAGTTAGATGTATCAATATATAAAAGTGAGCCTTGATGACGAGTGGGTTAGACATCAGAGTGTTGGCCCAAGGTCCGGGGTTCGATTCTCGCTCAACGTAGCCCAGTTTGAAGAGGCTTTCTCTGCAGAGTGTTAACATGTGTAGATCGACCGGCTCCTACCCAGAGCTGACTTTGCTATGGGCTGGGTTGATAAGACTGGGACCACACAGTCCAGTTTCATCCACTTAATGGATGCGTCTCTGAGAGTGTAGCTCAAATTTTCTGACCAACACTGCAGGTGTCTGTATTTCTTTGGGCGTGGTTTACGCCGGGATATATTATAAAAGTAAGCGTAGAGTACAACCCTGTCATGCAGTCTCGGGCCAGAATGGAAATCCGTAGCATGCATCTTCATCATCCTCATCCTCATCGATCAGGTCTTTGAAAAAAGAATTGTCTGAAATTCTGTGGCTCTTCATTTCCTGCTCTCATGGTGACCTCAGTTTCGATGTCCTCTCCTCGTCTATGGCCTTGGTTTGGTTCTGTAGGGGTCGCCGGTAGCGACAAATTCAGAGGGGCTGTCGTTGAACGGACGTGGTGGCGCCTTCGGGAGGGAGAGCTCACTCACGCCGGCTCCGCGATGAAGCAATTATTGTCGTCAGTAGGGGCTTAGTAGGTGATGTCCTGCGTATGTTGGATCAGAACAGGCGTCACTGAACACCACCGAAGTGACTCGGCAGCAGTGCAGTGTCTCCTCTGGTGGGTTGCTCCATGACCACTTGACATTGACTGCTCCCTGTGGATTGCCGGTGCAGGAGGTGTTGCGGGTCGGCCGGCTATGGCTGTGGACGAGGGGAATCGGAATAATGAGTGTTGTGGTGCAATGCACTGAGATGGCATAGAGGTTGGAAACCACACACCCACCCCACACAAAAACCACCACAACCACCACACACACGCACACACACACACAACACACACACACACACACCACGCACACCACACACACACAACACACACACACACACACACACACACAACACACCACACACACACACACACACACACACCACACACACACGCGTGCGCGCACACACACACTCACACACAACACACACACCACACACACACACACACACACACACACACACACACACACACACACACACACACACACACACACACACACACACACACACACACACACACACACACACACACACCAATTAACACACACACACACAACTATAAACACACACACACACACACACACACACACACACACACACACACACACACACACACACACACACACACAAACACACACACACACACACAACAACAATTAAACACACACACACACACACACACACACACACACACACACACACACACACACACACAACAATTAATCACACACACACACACACACACACACACACACACACACACACACACACACACACACACACACACATTCTCCTCTCTCTCTCTCCTCTCTCTCTCTCTCTCTCTCCTCTCCTCTCTCTCTCTCTCTCTCTCTCACACACACACCACACAACACACACAAAACACACACACACAACACACACACACAGAGGCACGCACGCACGCACGCACGCACGCGCGCGCGCAACAACACACACACACACACAACACACACACACACACACACACACACAACACACAACACCACACACAAACACACACACAAACACACACACCACACACACACACACACACACACACACAACACACACACACACAGAGCTTTGTAGACTCTAAATTAAACCCCATCTAGTCTTTCGGATAAGACTTTAAACCGAGGTCCTGTGCGTGAACGAACGCATTACACAATCTTGCTTGAACTTTAGATCCCATTCAACCTTTCGCAGGAGACTAGGTCATCATGGGGCCGTAGATGTGGATAACAAGATTGCAGACTAAACACATGCCCGCTGGTGCAGCAGGATTGCAGAAGTGATGAAAAGGGATACCCAAGTAGTAGAAGAAGAAGAAGAAGAAGAAGACGAAGAGGAGAAGGATGGAGGAGGGGTAGCAAAAAAAAAAAAAAAAAAAGGGGGGGGGAGGAGGAGGGAGGGGGCTCTTTCACTATAGCGGTATGCTGACGTCATACAGGTTCATCAGTGCTGCTGAGCTGCGTCACGTGATGACGAACCTGGGTGAGAAGCTGACGGACGAGGAGGTGGACGAGATGATCAAGGAAGCTGACCTTGACGGGGACGGCATGGTGAATTACGAAGGTTGGTTTGTTCATCTGTCTGTCTGTCTGTCTTATTTTTCCTCTCTGTCTGTCTTCGGTCTGTCTGTTTGTCTGTCTGTCTGTCTGTCTGTCTGTCTGTCTCTCTCTCTCTCTCTCTCTCTCTCTCTCTCTCTCCTCTCTCTCTCTCTCTCTCTCTCTCTCTGGTATGTCTCACTCCACCCCTCTCTCCACGCTGGACAAAAAAGCATGTTTAAGAGTTTGTACACATGGACGTCCATGAACATGCTAGTGCATTTACAATAGCTAGTCGTCTTTTGTTATCATTTGGACAAAGACAATCCTATCATATCTACACCCTCTCGATTTCTTGGATTTGTCCATTTAAATGAATGGCATTAAACAGTTTCATGACAGCTCTTATTATAGCTTTCACCTATCGATTATGAAGCTAATGACAACATTGGTCATATTGTGAAGAGTCTTTTTTTTTAACTGATACGAAGTTGCCGCTGTGAATTTCTAAACAAAATGAACAGACCACAACTCACCACACAGAAACAGAGAAACGTAAATGATGGAAGGGTTTTGTGTTTTCATTTGTGTACCATTACGTAGATTAAAGTCTCAGATAATGTCTAAACATTATTACCGGAGAAAATGTCTGTCTCTTCTAGTCGCAGCAACTAACATTTCTTCTTGATATTGCTTCAGTTTTCTTGAGTTATTACTTGACTTTTATTTACAGTCACTCTTGGTCAACAAAAGATTGTTTAAGCTTTATTTGGAAAAGACCTTGGTTAAAAAACAAACAATTTTTTTTCATCAATTTCGTCAGTTAAAAAAAAAATCCGAACCCTTGTAAGCCTAACAGGTACGGGAGCGCAGCATTGACCAAAGGGAGACAAATGCTATCAAAAGTTACATGTGGAAGTGTGATAGTTCCCCGTTCTTACTCGACCATTAATTTTGATTGGACTCTCTCTCTCTCTCTCTCTTTTCTCTCTCTCTCTCTCTCTCTCTAATGAAGATAACAAAAGTCTACGTAAGCAGCTTAACGTTGTGTCTACATCATTACAAAAGAACGTGGACATCTTTGGTGTGATGATTATATGCCACTAAAACCGTATCAATCAAAATTCATCGCTCATAACAACACAACAAAAGACAGAAACATATCCACTTAGCTCCTCTTCTCCTTCTACTTTTTTTTCGTATCAATTATCAAGAAATTAAAGAAGTTGACAACCATGCAGTGAAATGAAAAACATTCTTCCTTGAATTATTCATATCAGCTCTTACTGTAAAACAATAAATAGAGAAGTGAATCAGTCGCGCAGGATAAGCATTTCGTGAATCTTCATACCATGACATTTTTTCTACACGCACACAATTATACTTTCTTCCATTAACGGCAGTTCAAGTCGATTATGTTCTTTTAGTGTCATTTCGTTAAACCTCTTGTGAAAGTCAACAAACGAGCGCTTGAGACGGCTCTTTCAAAAATAAATGTCCTATGAGACAGATCAGGCGAGCTCTGCCGTTGAGGAATATTTTTGGTGTCCGTGAAAGAGTTTATGCAAAAGAATGCATTACGGTCAGCCGTACTAGCTTTGAAGTCTAAATCTAGCTTGAATGATCGATATCTGGCCACACTTAGGTTCAGCCGTACTAGCATTGAAGGCTAATCTAGCTTGAATGATCGATATCTAACCACACTTAGGATCAGCCGTACTAGCTTTGAAGTCTAAATCTAGCGTGAATGATCGATATCTAACCACACTTAGGGTCGGCCGTACTAGCATTGAAGTCTAAATCTAGCGTGAATGATCGATATCTAGCCACACTTAGGGTCGGCCGTACTAGCATTGAAGTCTAAATCTAGCGTGAATGATCGATATCTAGCCACACTTAGGGTCGGCCGTACTAGCATTGAA
>CM031596.1:90296373-90301373 GCA_018398815.1 Conus ventricosus
AACTTACTGTTCCGCCATACGAAAGTGACAAGCAAAACTATGAAGGGTGGCAGTCAGCATGAATCAACGTTGGTTTCAAAGTGAGGTAATTAACCCTAGGCGGAAATTGAAACTTACTGTTCTGCCGAGCGAAAGTGACGAAACAAAACAATAAAGTTTAGCAGTCAGTGTGCATGACATCTGTTCTTGCGCCCAGTTTGAGGTGTTCAGTGACTCTTCGTCCTTCGCTTTCATTGTCTTGAACGTTGTGTTATCTTGCCTGAAGAAGACCAAAGAGGTCGAATCTTTTAAGTTTGATCCCAGGGAGCTATATCAGGGCTGTAATCCTGTCAAGGTCAATTCCTTATTCAGTTGTAATAAAAATATAAAAAAAAGAAGAATCCTCAATAAACCAGATTTTTTTTAAGCACGCAGAAATTACTTTTTAATGAAAATTCCTTCCATTAGATCTTAGAGTAGACGAAAAATGTGTATCGCTTTCAGAAACTGAAAGATCACAGAGAGAATTGATTAGGGTCATTGTTGAGTCACACCTCCCCTTTCAAGAAACAGACAAACCCACAGAAGTATGTATAAACATTACACGCCCAATGAAGGCAAAAAATGTCCACTCCCCCATTCCCACGCTCCCTTCCTCACCTCTTTGAAAACAAACAAACAAAAGTCCATGTCCCAGCCTTTAGGTCAAACACATTTTCAGCAATTCGTCTGCTGGATATTGTTGACAAAATGCATGTATTGTTTAGAATGGGGCAGAGGTTGAGGAGGGGGGGGGGGTCAGGAAAACTGAGAATAGTATTTTTGTTATCTCCCCCCTTCCTATCCCCACCCACTACCTCCCAACACAATTACAGTGTTCTAGGCATTTGCCAGATTGACACACATAAAAAAAAAACTGAAATGAGTTAGAGAGATATAAATAGTAAAGGATAGATGAAGGAGACAACTTTTGCATCTTTAGGGAAACAGTCATCTGCCCATAAGTTAGGAATCTTTCGTATGTTATACCAAATCAAATTTGATATAGATGGAAAAAAGAGATAGGAGTAAGTGTTAAAGTAGATATCAAATGTGTTTATTTATTTTCATTTTTTCACCATCTTCTCTGTGAAATTTGAAAATTATAATTTAAGTGTTGCTTGCTTGTCTGAACATTGTGATTAATCCAAACTGAAATAAAGTGGATTTCCCCCTCTGTCTACTTGAAGCTATTTTGGTTATGTTTTTTTTTAAATCACATCAGTGCTTCTTACGTCCAGTATTGTTGTCATACACATGTATAGATATGTCATTCCTATGACTCTGACTCTTTAATGTGAAACTGCATATGCGTTTTTTTTGTATCTGTATATGTTTCATAATGGGTGCATGCGTGCACACCAAGCCAAGCACACACAACACAACACACACACACACACACACACACACACACACACACACACACACACACACACACACTCACACACACACACACACACACACACACACACACACACAACACACGCACAACACACACACACACGCGCACAACACACACACACACACACACACACACACACACACACACACACACACACACACACCACACACACGCACGCAGCGCGCGCGCGCGCGCACGCACGCACGCACGCACGCACATACAGACACACACACATGTACACACACACATGCACCATAGATATTTGCTCACCAGTTAATACAAATTTTACAACAAGCACTACAGCCACTGATAAACTGTCGGAACACTGATATTGCCATTATGCTCTGTTATCATCCTGGAAGTCTTTTAGTTGATTTCTCATCTCATTTGTCCCCACTACTGTGCACGTATACTGATAAATCTCTCCTAAGAATACAGATAACTACGTTAAGAATGAAACAGTAGATGTCGTTTCTTAATTCTCACAGAAAAATGCAGTTCCAGTTTCAGTTTCCTCAAGGAGGTGTCACTGCGTGTGGACTAGTCTAGATACGCTACACCACATCCGCTGAGTTTCGAGACCACACTGTGCTTGATTTAAAGCTGTTGGATAGAGGAGCTAATGACTACGATGAGAGAATGTAAGAAGAGGGTCTCATGGCTACGTCTTAGCTGATGTCTGACCTACGCATTAACCCAACGCGCTGGTCAGACATTGGGTACCTTCCTAACATTCTCTGTGCTGTACAAGAAGAAGCTATCTTAAAAGCACTTTTTGTGTTTTGGAATGCTGGCACAAAGATTTACAGTTTCAAAGTGTTTAACCCTCTGGTCCTTTTTGACGACACAGAAAAATAAACACACTGGATCAAGCTCTTATTTCAAAGCATGCAAAATAAAACAAACACAAGATCAAGACATAAAACAATTCTGAAAAAAAATATTTGTCATTGAAAACTCAAAATCAAAATTCCCACAAAGTCTTATGAACTTGCTCAAATGCAGTGATACGTTTCACTTCTAACGGTGAAATGAATTACAAAATTTGAACATCCCTGAATATCGTCAGTGTTTTCTTAAAATTTGTTTGTTTTTGGAAATTTATATATTGTTTTACATTCAAGAAGATGATGAAATTCGTCTTAAAGGGTTCATATTTTATACGCTCCATAAATTATATATTTTCTGTCCTTGCCCTCTCTTTGGCCTGTTTAAATCTATCATAGAAAAAAATCTGTTTGCACAAATCCTTATTAGTGGATACCAGCTGTAACATCTAAATGACATGCACCTTCTATTCACCATGTACGAGCAGTCGATTTGTTTGTTCTATAGACATCGACAGAATTAATGTTTGATGGAATGGAATGATCCAGACAGGGCAGACGCTAATTCCACTTCCGCAAGAACATACCAGCTTTTTCAGACCACATGGACAATGGTCATCACAGTTTAGGAAGTGTACTGAGCCATTTTCAGCTGTCATGTCAAAAGACAGTCGAGTCTGAAAGGTTCACCATTTTAACCCCAAGCAAGATATCAAGATATCAACACATGTTTAAGTCATTAAAGATGATACGCTCGTAAGTAGGAAGAATAGCAAATCATGTACAATATATTTTTATGTTACTACAATAACGCGAGAATATGATAACTAGTTTATTTTTGCAAAAATAATTTCCAAATCCAACAATATTGCCACGAATCTACTTCAATGTTTTTTGTTTTGTTGTTGTTGTTGTTGTTGTTGTTTGGTTGGTTGGTTTTGTTTGTTTGTTTGTTTGTTTGTTTGTTTTTGTAAGACTACCAACGGCCTTGAAGAAAATGCAGCACATTGATTTTGTCGTGAACACTATGGTGACTGTAGACTATATCATGAAGACAACCAAGGCGTCCACGGCGCACTCACTTTTGTAAAGACAGGAAGGCATGTGATATCCATCAATAATACTTGGATATTAACATGCTTATTACTATGGAAAGAATACTGTGAAATCAACGTGTCTAAAATTCAACAAGATGACAGACATATAGACCGAGGCCAGTTTCACATACGCTGTGACTGAAAGCAGAACCGCGTATTGTCCGCAGCAAGAGCATTCTTTTGAATTAAAAAAAAATTTCATGGTTTGTTTATTATGAAAATCAATTATGTGCATATGAAAAGTTAAGTCATACATTATAATTGCTATTATGGGTAATGTGCCTGCTATCAACAATCTCACTTACGATCAAATAAAATAAAAAGATTAAAACAAAAGACCTCCCTGAAGCAGCAAAGGTTCCGGGATACAAGAACAATGAGGATGGGTCGGTCGTTGATGGCATTCTGCATCTGTGAGGCACAGTAAGACACCCCCCCCCCCCCCCCCCCCCCCCCCCCCCCCAAAAAAAAAAGTACGTTGATCAAGAGGGAGAACCTGGTTTGGGGGAAATTGTGATCTTACTGCTTACAAGAACTTGCTAATATAAAAGTCAGGCCTAAAGCATCAAGGATATATTGCACCCATGCACAAATATGCGCACTCATGTATGCGTCAAATCTCTCTCTCTCTCTCTCTCTCTCTCTCTCTCTCTCCTCTCTCTCTCTCTCTCTCTCTCTCTCCTCTCTCTCTCTCTCTCTCTCTCTCTCTCTCTCTCTCTCTCTCTCTCTCACTAGGAATTGGGTGTTAGAATTAGCATTAGAATAAAAAAAGCTTTTTTAAAGCGCCTTACAAAAGGTTCTAGACGCTGACAATCCACACTCGTGTACACGACGTGCTGCCTACCTGGGTAGTGCTGACTGAAGAGCTCCTTAGCGGCGCTTCATTCAGTCGTTTCCAGTGTCATCCATTTCAATATTGTTCACTTAATTTCCTTGTTTCCTTAAATTCTTTCAATTTCTCACGCAGGGTGCATGCTGTGTGTAACCATACCAACTACCAAACTGGCTTTCTCTTCCGAAAGTTGGCGATAGGATTTTACGTGTGTGTCAGATGTTATGCGTGCGTTCACACACGGAACCTCGGTTTATAGTCTCATTTGAAGGACTATTTAGGACATTCAGTTCTCTTTTAACATGACTAGGAATGCGAAATATAGTTCATACTTGACTTCTAACACGCGTATGAAAATTTTTGAACGCTTGACAATAATGGCAATAGATACACAAGCGATCGTTGCTACCAAACCCTGGGTTTAATAACAAATTAGCTCACCTGGCCAGGATTCCACACACACTTGCATACCACAACACACCACAGTTCTGTTTCTGTGACATGACCAGGTCACTACAAAATGCCTCCTGTCTCTGGACAGGCAGCAGTTGATGCCAGTGCAATTGATCTTATGGCACCAGGCTCAGGACAAGGCTGCTGTGGGGACTCTTCCCAAAGTGCCATGTCCATCTCTTCTCTCTTCTCTGCTGTCCATCTGTGTTGGAAGACTTACTCCTTCTTCAGTCACTAGAGCTTCTCCTGTCTTCATATTTCTCTGTTGTCGTGTGCTGCAGTCCACACCGACCAGTTTACATACACTTCTCCACAAAGGAGCTCTCTAAGCCAATATTCTTCCTCATATCAACATTTACGCAGATTTCCTT
>CM031596.1:90306373-90311373 GCA_018398815.1 Conus ventricosus
AAGGCTCTATAAAGTCATGGCCTTCACAGTACATTATCCCAAAATCCAGACCAGGAAAATAAATAATTCTTTCACTCCTTGATGCTATGCCTGCATCAAAATTAAGACTCGCTCCATCCTTTCATGATTCCCTGTCTCTCTCAGACATCGCCCCCTTGATTTCTCCGTCCTGGAGATATGAATTCTGACTTCTTTCATTCGACTTCTCCTGTCATTGGAGAGATGATGAGTTCCAACTCCTCTCCCTCGACTTCTCCTGTCACTGGAGAATGACGAGTTCCAACTCCTTCCCTGGAGTCTTTAAGTGTTGGGGCTGAACTACCGGTGTGTTCCCCACACCATGGCCATCTTCAACCACCTCACGGGTGAAAGGTGAAGGGTGAAGGGTTGAGGGCTTGAAACACGAATAAGGTTCGTGTAAGAAACCTGCTTCCCAATTTAATTATAAATTTTCTTTCTTTCTTTCTTTAGGTTTTCCCCTGTAGCTTTCCCCAACTATCTATGGGTCACCTGGTAATGACTGGTCAGCAGTGAGGACCAGCGTCCTGACAGGTTCGAGTCCTAGGCCATCTGCTGGGCTAAAACTGATTCTTTCCTCCCTCCTCCTAGTGAGTGCATACTCAGTGTTCAAACACATGACCAGCACCTTACCAGCCCTTGTTAAATATCTCTCAGTGGTCACTTTCACCCAATGACCACCGTTGTTTATTTCATGAGTCATTCTCACAATTATTTGGGGACGCCCGCTACACTAGTCAAGCCACATGATATTCTTCCTTTTCAGTAGTGGCATGGGGAAATGATTCATATCACTAAACTACATGTGATGGAGCGTCACATGCCTTGATGTGAGGCTACGTCACATGACACTCTCTCTCTCTCCAAAATAGTTTACAGGCGCAAATTCTGTTCACTATATTTTGTGCTCCGTGTGATTAACAGAACGAAGAACATGATTTTCATAACAATAGCCATCTATCTTCTTTAACACATAATATAACTTGGGGAAAACAATTCAGCCTAGCATTAATGCGCGTCTTTTTACACGCCAGTTCAATGTAAAGTCAATGGTGCATTCAAGTTGTTGTTTTATTCAATTACAGACATTGTTATTTTAGAAATGATTACTGTGTAAGAAAGCAAAAGACACCGCCGAAGGTTGTGGATGAGACTCAGAGAAGTACAACTGCCAAACAAACCAGCCGGGAGCAATCCTGTATCATCCTTGGAAGCCTGCGTTGTCTTCACAGAGGGTGCAGGCACGCATAGGGCGTTCCATTGAGACATCAAGGGACATAATTGCTTCCCAGCAGATGCCACTATGTAAGGATCACTGCCTGTGAAATGACAGAACCTCCACGGGGGCGTTCCCATGGGTGTTCCAGCCCATATTTCACGCTCCCGAGGAGCTTCCGTCATGTCACATCCGGTGGCCCTTTGCACAGAGGCATCTGCCGGAGAGCATTTATGTCCCTTGACGTTCCAGTTGAATGCCTTGTGCGTGCCTGCACCCTATGCTAAAACAATGCAAGCTTTCAAGGGCGGTGCAGGATTACTCCTGGCTGGTTTTAGGCAGTTGAGAACAATTATTCTTCTCTGGGTTCCCTCGCACGTTCGGGTGTATCTTTTTCTTGCGAACGATCACTGTGTAAGCTTATTTCATTTGCATTTGAGAGGCAGTTAATTCATTTGATATGTTCATTGCCCCTTCCACACCATCTCTCCAATCCTGTTTGTACTGTGGCCCAAGGTTGATGTGTATTAAAGGTTTTGAATCCTGATCTCTCTCTCTCTCTCTCTCTCTCTCTCTCTCTCTCTCTCTCTCTCTCTCTCTCTCTCTCTTCCCAGTCCGCAAAATGTCACTTGCCTGATCCTCTTTTTGATTCGAAAAGCATTCTTGTTTCAGACCTTTTTTTTCTGATGAAGCTCGAGAGAGACATACAAAGGGAAGCGTTGGGTGAGGGAGAGGGGCAATAGGAAGGATGGGTGGTGGTGGTGGTGATGGTGGTGGTGGTGGTGGTGATGATGGAATGGGGGTAGAGGGGGGAACACTAACACAGCATGTCAGATTGTAACACAACGGGCTTTAAATCAAGTGTGTAAAAAAAAAAAAAAAAAAAAAAGAAAAAAAAAGGACTAACCCATGTACTCTGTTTGCATGGCAAATTTCATTTCATCGTGTTCTAAACCTTGCCAAGCCTACTCATGTGTATCTCTGGAAATCTCTCAGTCAGTCTTTGTATGTCGGGGTTTTTGTTTTTGCTTTGTTGTTGTTGTTGTTGTTGTTTTTGGTTCCTTTATTTCCTTTTTTTTCCTGGACAGAGCAGGCCTCTCGGAGTTCTCACTTGTTGTGAAGTGCAGAATGGATGTCATGGTCAAAACTGATCTGGACGTGAAATCAATATTTTTTCTTTCTCTGTTAGTTTTAGACCCATCCCCGCGTGTGTGTGTGTGGTGTGTGTGGTGTGTGGTGTGTGTGTGTGTGTGTGTGTGTGTGTGTGTGTGTGTGAATGTTGAAATGCATTCATCTCTCTCTCTCTCTCTCTCTCTCTCTCTCTCTCTCTCTCTCTCTCTCTCTCTCTCTTCTCTCTCTCTCTCTTCCTTCTCATTGTTGTCAATTCCGTCTGACCACCTTTTCTTTTCAAATATTTTTGTTGTTTGAGTATTTTTTCAAAATATGTCAAAACATGTTCATAGCTGTATAAATCGTATTTATTAACCTATAATATAAAATGATTTGCTATCAGGTATGTATCCATACATTGCGAGCCAAATATAAATTGCCAGTAAACGAATCATTCATTTAACAAAGTAACCGAGCCGAAAAATATATTACCTATTTTGCCCTTTTGATCACATGCACACACACACACACACACACACACAACACACACACACACACACACACACACACACCACACACACAAAACACACAACAGGGCACGCACGCACGCACCCCGCACACACGCGCACACGCCACACACACACACACACACAACACACACACACACACACACACAAATAAACACAGATACGGACACACACACACAACACACACACACACCACACACACACACACACACACAAAACACACACACACACACATACCCGCACGCACGCACGCAAACACACACACGCACAGGGACGTACGCACGCTTGCGCAGTTTTCTTTCCCACTATACATGGAACACATGTATCCTGACACATGCACACAGTTTATGCGCACAATAGCACACGCACGCTCACTTTTTTTTCAAAGACCTACTAAACGTGGATTTGCAAAAAATGACAGGGCAAGAATATTCATGGCCTACTTTGCTGTTTGATCAGTTGGCTGTGTTGGAGTGTGTGTTTTCCTACTGCTGTTCATGCTCAGAATTTGTTTTATATGCACTTGTCTACACACAAACACAAAACGCACGCACGCACACACCACACACACACACACGCGCACGCGTGCATATACCCCATACGCACACGCACGCACTTTTACACGCATGCACATACGCATACGCATGTACACACACACTCGCGCGCGTGCGCACGCACACACACACACACACACACATCACACACACACACACAACACACACACACACAACACACACACACACACACACACACTTACACACACACACACGCACGCACGCACGGCACGCAAAGCACGCACGCACGCACGCACGCACAAAACCACACACACACACAAAACACACACACACCACACACACACAAAACACACACACACACACTCGCACTGACACCTACAACACAAAATCTACGCTATCTCACTCTGGTGAAAATGACGCAAGACAAGAAGTCATATTTGGAACTGGCTTGCTCAGAACTGAACAAAAAACATTCTACGTCTTTAAATCATTTTTTCTTGAAATTGCACAACAATGACAGAACAGAAACCTTCCGCATTTTAATGCCCTCGTTTTCGTAATATGCACGACTAACGACCAACTGCACAGAAACCATCCTGCGCTTTTAACATCGTCCTTTTTTCACCCAGCACAAGAACCACACAGCCGAACAGACATTAACCCGACTGACGTGTCTAATGGAATGAGACAGAGGAGGAGGTGGGAAAAAAGCGAGCAATAAGTGGGGCGATGGTAATAAATAGCTAATAAAATTGACAAAAATCTGTCCACGTATGTGTGAAAAAACATTTTTTTACCTAACCACTGTACCCTGTTTGGTCAGACATGTTGTGTGTAGTTCCTCGGGTGCTTTTTAGATGTGAAAAGGTTGTACGTTTTGTGACTTGTTCTTGTTAAATTCATTCTTCCTTGATTATTCAATGAAACTGTATGAAAGATTTTTTTATGTGCTTATATCTTTGTTCCCCTCCCCTCGCCCCCTTCCTTCCTGATTTAGTACATCCATTTGTACGCTGTTATGTTGATTTCTGTATCGTTACCAAGTTGAAAAAAAAACGGGTTGGGGGGGGGGGGGGGGGGGGGGGTGAAAAGAAAAAAAAATCCAACCTGCGTGTCCAACATTCTATGTTTGCCACTTCAGCAGTGAGCAAATGAACGGAAACCATCCTGAGTTTAAACGTCCTCTTTTTCTCCATAAGCGACAAAACCAACCGACTGTACTAAACCATCTGCAATTGAGCAGAACCCTTTTTCTCTATAAACGTAATCAAAAGCCTGCTAGTAGAACCATAATCCTTTTTAGTATCCTCACCTGCCCCCCTCTGATTTAGAACAATCCTATTTGACTCCTGTTATGTTGATACGATCAGTTACCAATGAAAAAAAAAGACGCGTTGGGCGAGGGGGCAGGGAGGTGGTGAAAATGAAAAAAAAATACCAACTGCGTCCATACATTCGATGTTTTTGCACTTCAGCGTGAGCAACTGAACGGAACCTCCTGAGTTTAAACGTTCCTCTGTTTTCGTCCTTAGCGACATCATACCCCGACTCGTACTACCATCCTCATTTGGCAGTAACCCTTTTACCTCTACTAAAGCCGTAACAAAAGCCTAC
>CM031596.1:90326373-90341373 GCA_018398815.1 Conus ventricosus
ACTTTGTCCTTTGTATCTAAGGGTGTCTAAGAAAAGAAAACAAAATAGAATTGTCTAATGTCCACCATTCACATACCCTTGGCCTGAATTAAAATAATAAAATCGGTCTTGCACTCTGTCTGTTCTCTCTGTCTCTCCCTCTGCACCACACACACACACACACACACACACACACACACACACGCACGCACGCACGCACACACGCACACGCACACGCACACACACACACACACACACATTCCAAATAAAACCACTTCCTTTCTGCACATAGCCTATTAGAACACACACACACACACACACACACACACACACACACACACACACACACACACACACACACACACACACACACACACAACGTGTGTGTGTGGTGCAGAGGAAGAGACAGAGAAAACAGACAGAGTGCAAGACCGATACATACATCCAACTTAGGAACATACAATGAGATTGGAGTGCTACCTCTCAGCGAGGTTCGAAAAGTAGCTGCGTCGAAGTTCGTTCTGAAGAGTTTTACACAGAAAAATTTCTGTTCAAAAGAAGTTTGTTTAAATTCTGCAAGTTCTGGAAAACGAGCTAGAGGAATACAATCTACAAAATCAATCTACTCGTATACTTCTAACCTTATCAGAGATTCCAACATAAATAGAAATGAAATCGCTGTTAAACCATCCTTTTCACCAGTGCCAAGATGGGAACAAACGAAGGCCTCCTTTATACGATTCATTCAGATTTATCAAAAAAAGATTCACCCAACATACTAAAAATTTCCGTATGCTTACACCTGGAAAATCAGTACAAGAACCACCTAAACATTTTCACAGACGGCTCAGTGCTAGAAGACAGTAGGACAGGGGCAGCTTTTGTAATACCTGACTTAAACGTGGAGAAAATGTACCATCTTGGCAGAAATTTTTTCGATTTTTAGTGCCGAGCTAGCCGCCATCCTAATGTCCTTAAATTATATTCTTTATCTCCATCTGAATGTCAGTCACGTACTAGTATGTGCTGATTCTAGATCTGCTCTTGAAGCAATCCGGTCTTCAAATTCAAAAATCCGTTTGGAGATAATAACAGAAATAAATCATGTTATACATCTTTTATCCGATAAAGGCACATCAGTTACTTTTTGCTGGGTCCCCTCTCATTGTGGCATTTCAGCAAATGAGAGAGTCGATCAGGCTGCAAGAAAGGCAGCTCGAAATGTTGAGGGTTCAATTCCCCTTAATATTCCTTTGGACTTAACAGAATGCAATATTCTTCTAAACAAAACATCAGATGAAAGCTTCAGAAACTTGATAATGAACTCGGATACTCAGTAATATCAGAGTTGTGTTAAATTTTGTGGCAAAATCAACTCGAAAGCCTTGTCAAACAATCACCTTGCTTCTCTGTCTAGAGAGATTAGAAGTTTACTGCACAGAATGCGGTTAAATTCTCTTCGTACGAAGTTCTGTAAAAACATTAGAGTATGTGTGGAGAAACACTTGGAGTAGGACATCTGTTAATCAATTGTCCAAGAGCAAGGGAATTATATCGTAAGTCGGGCGTTTGTAGTTTATCTGACGGATCCAGTCCGTCATCTCTGTCCAAGATTTTCAATGACTACTCTTTTCTTTCCTCAGTTTGTAAATGTTTGTTACACAGCCCAGTGGGCATTTACCTTTGATGTTCTATCCTTTAATATTAGATTGTTAATTACTCAGCATTGCTTTCAGCATTCTTGCTCCTATGCTACAGTCAGTTTGAAGCGTACTTGCCTAATTCCGGATAAATTGACACATTTACATACAAGCGCGCACGCACACACACACACACACACACACACACACACCACCACCACACACGCACGCACGCACGCACGCACGCACGCACGCACGCACGCACGCACGCACGCACGCACGCACGCACGCACCACACACACACACACACACACACACACACACACACACACGCTCACACACAAACTCACATCCACACTTTGTCCCTCTATCTGGCCATCTCCAATCTCAACTCATATCATAAGAAATGTTTATTCATATAACACATTTTCAAAGAAAATCACACAGTTAATACGCACATTTCATACACTTCAACACATCGTCTGATATCACTTTTAGTGGAAGGACGTTAAACTGAGAAGAAGAAGAACACACACACACAAAAGATAAACGGAGTGAACCTAACAATTCCGTGCCGATGTATATAGCACAAGTTCTGCATGCTGCTGACACGCTTCATGTATAAACCACGCTTTGTCCTCGCGAGAAAGCACCCTGGTACGATTCCGTCAGAACGGCATGGTTGGGGAGGAGGGGGGGGGGGGGGGCGGGTAGAGGAGTGGTGGTAGTGAATGTGTCAAAGTGAAATGGGCATGAGGGAAGCACGACTGACCTGCACCGAGGCTTAGTACTCAGCCATACATGTATTGACACAATGAAAAAGGGCTTGCCCGTTGGACAAGAGGAAACAGACTGTCGCACTTGTCCGCCAGAAGATGAATTCAGTTGTCACGTGTCTCGGACAATCGGACGTGGGGGATGCTTTGTGCCCTGTACTAGGCCCAAGAGTGTGGGAATGATTACTGGATAAGACTGTTCTTCAGAATCGCCTCTAAAAGAGGATATGTACGAAATTTGACGTTTTGATTAATTAGTAACCGTTTAAGGCTCCCACATAGTGCAACAGGGCTGGTCACAGCTAGCTGAGTCACACAGATATGTTCCCCTTGTGACTCTCCCAATCCAATACTCTCCGTGAGTTTAAAGTTACGTGTATAATGATAATCAATGGAGACTCGCCGCATAACTTCGGATTGAAGCAATAACCTATTTTTATAATCTTTATATTTTACATATCTCAAGTTGTATCGTAAGCCCAGTATAGCCACATGGCATAGACTCAGCTTTGGAAGAGCAAATATGCTTGAGCCGCCATGTACAGACATTTATTTACTTTTTCTTTTTTCTTCTATCTTATCAGTTTATTCATTTATTCGTTCATACAATCATTCATTTACTTGAGGGCGGGAGGGGGGAAGGAACTGTGGGAAGCTGATTTTTAATTTACTCATTTGTTGCATTTTGGATCTCAAAGTAGGTTGATAAATGTTAGCAGAAAAGTATGTTCAGTTTTTTTATGCAGTAAATGAACAGACCAAAATACACTCAAAACAAAGTGTACATGTACGCAGATTTTATGTCCAGTACAAAACTGAAAAAAGTACATTTTCGACAAATATGTCTTCTCCAGACGTTTAAAACAGAAAACAAAAATGCCCTGAACTGTGCTCCCGTGATAGTAGTCAGCCTGAGAATTGTAATAATTGAATAGTAAAAAGGGAATTGGGCACAATTCAAAAACAGTGAGCAGGAAGGGGGAGGGGGGGGGGGGAACAGAGAGAATGAGTTTAAAGTAAGTGAAAGAAAAGAGGGCAAGATGTGTGTGTGTGTGTGTGTGTTGTGTGTGTGTGGTGTGTGTGTGTGTGTGTGTGTGTGTGTGTGTGTGTGTGTGTGTGTATAAAAGAGGAAGAAGAGCACGGAAGGGCGATGGGGGGTGGGGGAGGGGAGGGGGGGGAGGGTAAGGGTAGAGAGGAAGGAGCGGAGGGGAGAAAGGGAGGAGGGGTTAGCAAGGAATTTATTTCAAAAGGTCAATGTAAACAAGTCATGTCATAAACGACAAGCAATCTATAACACTCGCCAGCCACAGATTGCACAGTAAACTGACAGCGTGTGGCAACAAAGGAGATGAGTTCAAAAATAGGGCCTACACTGTGAGGACTGAAGCGTAGGCCTACATGAAAGAGAAGGGGGGGGGGTAGAGGGTCAGCCGCCTCTAACAGCCAGAGTAGGCTGCACACCCTAGCCACCGAAAATCCAAAAATAATAACTGTAAAAATAATAAAATAAATAGATAAATAAATGAAGGAAGGAATGCATAAATAAACAAATCAATAGATGAATAAACAATTAAGTAAACAAATAAATGAATAAATGAATAGATAAATAGCAAATAAAAAAATAAAGAAATGAAATAGAATAAAATGAGAATAAACATAAACTTGAACCAAAAAAACTTGAAATTTTGTTGCGTGACACTATTTCGTGTTCGTGTCAGCGACAGGCGACAGCTTTTTATTGACGCACTGCAATTGCCTCATACCGCATTGCACCTGTTTTCACTGAATCCAATGAATACAAATGACAGAAACCAAGCACGAGGCGCTTCTTATCTCTGCACCAAAAGGCCCGGCTTCTTTACAGAACTGCCTGCATATGTTCGTTCCACTCTGCAGAAGAAAGATTAGTTCGTGTCTTCAATGGCGCTCAGAAAGCGTCCAGCCCACGTAACAAAGGCTGGGTGAATATTCTCAATGGTAGATTAAGCAGCGTTTTATAGCTCCGGGCCGATAAAGCGCCGAATTCAACAACCCACGATCTGTGTGGTTAAGGGGTTGGGCACTGCCTGAGCTGATAGTTATAGCATTTTCTCCTCATTCCTCACGCCCGGAGAATTCCAAAGGGGTTTCTTCCTATCACGGTGAAGTCGACGACTGGTGAGTTCAGAGAACGTGTGATTAAGTTTTGAGCAGTGATTAGCGCGGCGGCGGTAAAGAGTGCGAAAGCTGATCGTTTTTCGTTTTGTGCCGTGATGAAATTAACTTTGTAGCTGATTTTGTTTTGCAACAGAACAAAAATAGTCAACTCATTTTTTTTAATAGAAACTCTCTCTCTCTCTCTCTCTCTCTCTCTCTCTCTCTCTCTCTCTCTCTCTCTCTCTCTCTCTCTCTCTCTCTCTCACCTTACTGCAAGAACTTTATATCTGTACCCAGTTCCTTCTGATGACAATGTATTGCATGAAAATTTTGTAAAAAGAATATCTGAATTAGATAATGAAAAAAGAGATGTCCACAGGGCAGAGTGGTCGCTTCCTCTGGCTGTATTAGGATCGTATGTTTTGAACGGATTGTAATTGTGTAATGGTGACAACAAAAGTCGTAGTACATACGTTTCTGACCCAGGAAGCTGCAAGACCGATCGTTGTTTACCTTCTATAAAACTGCTAAAGCGTTTATGAATGAAATTATGACCCTGTAGGTATGCCAAAGAATAGAGCAAGGTTATTTGTTGGTTGTAGTATACTTTGCCAAACAAATAAACTCACTTCTGTAAAGAAAACAAAAACATATATATTAATGAGGTAAGAACAGCTGTTGGTTAAATATGGATGGGTTCTAATATATTGTCAGTCTTTTGATGCAATGCGTTCAGCTAGTTTTCAAATGACATTTCAGCAACAGCGGATCTGCATTAAGCCCTTATTATACTTTTTGTTCTGGGTTGATTCAATGGGGAAGTCATGCATCAAATGGGACAAGACTATTGTAATACAAGATGCAAAGCATATAAACGTACTCCCAATTTATCTTGAATACGCGTGAGATATTCCATAAAGTGGAAAAACCGTTATGGGCCGTTACAGCCGTTAGTAACGGCTATTCTGGTAATCATCGGCCATCATCTGTTACCCATAATGAACATACCTACAAATTTTCAGAAAGATCGACCACATACTTTCTGAGATATTCTATAAAGGAGAAAACTGTTATGGACCGTTATAGCCGTTAGTACCGGCTATAACGGTACAATAAAACATCGGGCATGATCCGTAACCCATAATGAACATACATACAAATTTTCAGAAAGATCGACCACGTACCTTCTGAGATTTTCCATAAAGAAGAAAACTGTTATGGGCCGTTATAGCCGTTAGTAACTGCTATAACAGTAAAATGACACATCGGGCATCATCCGTGACCCATAATGAACATACCTACTAATTTCCAGAAAGATCGGCCAAGTACTTTCTGAGATATTCTATAAAGAAGAAAACCGTTAGTAACGGCTATAACGGTAAAATAACACATTGGGCATCATCCATGACCCATAATGAACATGCCTTCAAATTTTCAGAGAGATTGGCCAAGTACTTTCTAAGATATTCCATAAAGAGCGAAAACCGTTATTGGCCGTTATGGTCGTTAGTAACAGTCATAACGGTAAAATGACACATCGGGCATCATCCATGACCCATGATGAACATGCCTACAAATATTCAGAGAGATCGGCCAAGTACTTTCTAAGATATTTGATAAAGAGCGAAACCATTATTGGCCGTTCTGGCCGTTAGTAACGGCCATAACGGTAAAATAACACATCGGGCATCATCCGTGACCCATAATGAACATACCTACAAATTTTCAGAAAGATCGGCCCAGTAGTTTTGTCTGGAGCGAGTGGAACACATTTTGACCACGGACGGACGGAAGGACGGACGGACGGACAGACAAACACACACAGACAGCATTTCTTCGTTCCCATTGTAAAGTACTTCCTGTTCTATAAGAACTGGGAGTACAAAAATGATGACAGAAAAAACAATTGTATGACCATGAATGTGCAGTCAGAAAAGACTTTGTAGAATACCATTTCAGATTAACAACATGAAGCTGCACTTTGTCAGGATACAAGAATTTGCTTTTGAAGGGGCGAAAGTTAATGGAGTGAAATGTTCATGGATGGACAGAAGTATATTTTCAGGAGACATTTTAGCAAACGATGAAAGAATCTTTAGTGAGAAACCACAGCTGCAGAACGTCTCATCAGTAAATGAATGGTTTAAACATTTTTGTATACTTCACAAGGATGTAGTAGAGATGGCTAGAAATGATGAGGAAGATGGAACAGATACATTTTTAGACAGAACCATTTCCAAAGAAGAAGTAATACCAGCTATTAATAAAGATGTAAAGTGCCATTAGTCTACTTGATCTGGCGCTTTAATTGATGACTTATATCTATATTCTGTCAGGTTTGATGCTTAATGTTTGGTAAAATTTTTCAATCATTTGTTTGATAACGGTGGTCATCCAGACGGTTGGAAAATATTAATAGTCCACCCCTTTAAAAAACAAAAAAGAAAGAAAGAAAGAAAGAAAGAAAGAAAAAACAGTGAAGTGAATAAAGCAGACAATTACAGAAGAAAATCAGAATGAAATATCAGTGGTACATTATAAAGTTCTGTTATCAATGACAGCTATAAAAAATGCATAATCATTACCGTAATAGTGGTGAACATGAAGCTGGTATTTGTACAATATATGTATTTTGTTTTGTAAGCAGTCGTCCAAAAATAATATATACAAATTAAAAGCTTTGTATTGTATTTATAGAGTTCCAGAACACTTGTGATTCAGTTTCAAGAAAAAATGTATGCCCTGTGTTGCTAAAAATGGAAGAAGAAAGCTGTACATGTACTTGAAAAGTATGTAGGCCAACAGTGAAGTGAAAATGTTAAGAGTGAGAAGCGGACCGAAGTTTTCAAGTTTGTGCAAGAGATGCAAAACAAGGGGACATATGCAGCCCCACCTTCTTTTTTTTTTCTTTTTTTTTTTTCTTTCTTTTCGTTGTTGTTGTTCATTAATGAGCGGGCTCAAGAAATGTTATTGAAAACGGACGCAAGGATGTATCTTTTGGCGCGATAAAGTCGTTGTTGTTGCATTTTGCTGATTATGTAATTCTGTATGAACAAAGGTAAGCAATACCAGTTCAGCAATTTTTGTGCCGCAGCAATGAGTCTGGAATTTGAACATGAATGAAATACTAATCTTTTATCTTGTAAGGGTGGTTATTTCTCTCGACATGAAACATCGATTAAGAGGTAGTATAGTAAATGCATGTAAATGTCATAATATTTTTCTTTACAACTATACTCAGCTTTCGTTTGCTTGTCAAGATCTAGTGATAAGAGAAAACAGGGCAGTTCTGTTCATTTCACACATTTTGTGTGGATGTAATCTAATTCTTGTTATATACTAAAAACATCGTTTGACTCTGAAGTGCAAATTTTCCTGCACTGTGTGGTAAAATATGAGCTTTTGAGAATGGCATTGAGATTGAATAGGCACATCTTTTTGTTCTGAAACGGTTTGTAAACGTGCGATAATCATACATATATTGTATTATATATCTGTTAAGATGAACGAGGATGGATAATAATAAACTGTCTTGCAAAGTATGGATATACATATTTTATATGTCGGGCTATTTGGTTTGCCGAATTAAATAAAATTCCTTACTGTCGGTATTAAATAAGACCACAATTTACCTGTCGTTAGATGTATGTCCCGCAATTTCTATTGATCCACTGGCCTTTTCTATGCATTACTATGCATAACTTATGCCTCATTTTCATTATGATTATTTTCTTTTACTTTTGTTTGAAATCTGAAAGATGATCATTAAGCGAAATGGCTGGCACTCTTACCATTACGGCCTTATTTTAACCGACTTACGGATGTCAGTGGTTTAGTTACATTGCTACAAATTCAGAAACATTCTGTAGACAGCAGTCTTTGCAGATGTGTCTCATTCAGGACAGGATTTTTCCTTCTGACAGTCCCGATGGGGCCGTGAGTGGTTCGTCTGAACAGCGCAAAACTGACAAACTCAGTAGTTTAGCACTGAACGCTCTGCTCAGGGATACTACACTTCTCTCCCTCTGAAAAACTCAGTAGTTTAGCACTGAACGCTCTGCTCAGGGATACTACACTTCTCTCCCTCTGAAAAACTCAGTAGTTTAGCACTGAACGCTCTGCTCAGGGATACTACACTTCTCTCCCTCTGACAAACTCAGTAGTTTAGCACTGAACGCTCTGCTCAGGGATACTACACTTCTCTCCCTCTGACAAACTCAGTAGTTTAGCACTGAACGCTCTGCTCAGGGATACTACACTTCTCTCCCTCTGACAAACTCAGTAGTTTAGCACTGAACGCTCTGCTCAGGGATACTACACTTCTCTCCCTCTGACAATCTCAGTAGTTTAGCACTGAACGCTCTGCTCAGGGATACTACACTTCTCTCCCTCTGACAAACTCAGTAGTTTAGCACTGAACGCTCTGCTCAGGGATACTACACTTCTCTCCCTCTGACAAACTCAGTAGTTTAGCACTGAACGCTCTGCTCAGGGATACTACACTTCTCTCCCTGATCAGTAGTTTAGCACTGAACGTTCTGCTCAGGGATACTACACTTCTCTCCCTCTGAAAAACTCAGTAGTTTAGCACTGAACGCTCTGCTCAGGGATACTACACTTCTCTCCCTGAGTTTAAGCTTAACGCAACTCACAAGCGACGCGTTTCGACCCAGCGAGCTTCTTCGGTTCACTGACGGCGGATGTTTTCATTTTACTTGCTTCGTGTGAAACGACATCTGTTTCGCTTTTTTTTATTGTGTTCGTTTTAAGCTTCGGGCTTTCAGTTTCCCCACCACACTTCTCCTTCCACTGTCAGTCTTCTACAGCACCCTACTCCTGCCAGTCCCACTCCATTCCTCATTCTACCACCCACTCCCATCCCCCACTCTCTCTTTCCTTCCCCTAGAAAAAGAGAAAGAAAAAAAGAGTCGGTAAAGTATGGGCGAAGTGGAAGGAGGGGCAGGGGTGGAGATTTATGTGAGTCACATCTGGAAGATGTGGTTTTAAGAGCTTTCCCCTGAGAGAAACGTGAACGTTCGCTTTCACACTTGACAACATCATTGATCTCGTTCACAATAGTTTCCTGATAACGCAGAGTCTGCAGAGGATCATTGTTATCTATTGTCATGCATGCCAGCAACCTTTCCCGTACCTCACCTTTCCTCTGGTCGCATATTTGCAGACGTGTGGAGTATTGTTGGCCGTGCTTAAGACCTCTGTGACGCCCCCCCCCCCCCCCCCCCCCCCCCACCTCCGTCTATTTTCACTGTAGGGCCTGGTCCTCTATACCAAGCAGCACAACCCCTGTCTCAAACCTCCCAGTGTGTAAGATTGTAGATATTCAGGCGACCTAGTACGTTCAAGGTTGGAGCGTTCATGACATTTGCAGGATGGCATGTTATTTGGAATGATATGGTGAGAGACATTTGTCAGGGTTATTTCTTTATCGTGTGTCATTTATCGTTCGTTGATATGTCAGGGTTATCTTTTTATCACGAAGAACACGTTCTCCTCTCTCTCTCTCTCTCTCCTCTCTCTCTCTCTCTCTCTCTCTCTCTCTCTCTCTCTCTCTCTCTCTCTCTCTCTCTCCTCTCTCCTCTCTCTCTCTCTCTCTCTCTCTTCTCTCCACATAAAGAAACGATGAGGAATTTCTTGAATTATGACAGTATCAACATGTTTACGAATTGTGTGATTTTTTACACACACGCGCGCGCGCGAGCGCACGTACACACACGCGCGCACATACACAGATCTGAGAGAGAGAGACAGACAGACAGACAGAGACAGAAAGACAGACAGACAAACAGATAGACAGACAGACAGACGGACAGACAGACGGACGGACGGACGGACGGACGGACAAGCAGACATACAGAGAGAGAGAGAGAGAGAGAGAGAGAGAGAGAGAGAGAGAGAGAGAGAGAGAACACGAACAACATCGATTTCAACAACAACAAAAACAACAACAACAACTGCAACAACAAACCATACAACCCTAACGGTTAATCTGCTTGCTCTGTCACTCAGATGCATCCAAGAGAGAGCATCCCCAACGTGGGCCGTAGGGCCAGAGGTCGCAGGGCAACAACCTTCACCTTGAAAGGCAACAGCGTCAGCAGAACAACGACAACCACCACCACTGCGTCAGCCACCACCCAAAACGCTTCCAGCACCACCACCACCACCACCACCGCCGCCGTCACCAGCAAACTGCATCCCCCCGAAACTGGTGACGTCTACAGCATCAACGGCCACGTCAGAGGAGCATGCGCGGAATGCGGCTGCGTGGAGCCGGACGAAGAGGGGGGTGGGGGGCTGGTGAGGACTCTGTCCACTTCCACCACCCTCACCACCACCACCACTTCCACCACCACCCATACGGCCGAATCCTGCAGAGGCTTGCTCGTCGTCGTCAGGTCAGCCAGAAAGTGTTGGTTGATGATGATGATGATGATGATGATGATGATGATGATGATGGTGATGGTGATGGTGATAAGGATGGTGAGGACGATGATGATGATGATGATGATGATGATGATGATGATGATGATGATGATGATGATGATGATGATAAGAATGGTGATGCCGATGATGATGAAAGTGACTATAAAGGTGTGAACGTTTTTTTCATCTTGTAAGCCACAGACAAAACAGCAGCAGGAGAGCTTATTATTATTGTTGTTGTTGTTGTTGTTGTTGTTGTTGTTGTTGTTGTTGTTGTTGACGACGATGATGATGATGACGATGATGATTGTTGTTGTTTTTGTTGTTGTCCTCCTTCTCCTCCTCCTCCTCCTTCTTCGTAGTAACAATAGTTGCAGTAGTAGTAGTAGTAGTAGTAGTAGTAGTAGTAGTAGTAGTAGTAGTAGCGTAGTAGTCGTAGTTGAAGTGGTAATAGTAGTAGCAGAAGTAGTTCTTCTTCTTCTTCCTCGTTCGCCATCCCGTTAGATGAGCAGCCCGGTGTCCTCGATGAAGGCTGCCGTCCGTCGCAGTTCCTCCAGGGTGCCGTACAGCTTGGCTTCCACTGCTGTCGGTGTTGGCCAGTACTTTCTCCTGGATGCTGCATACGTCGTACAGACTTGAAGGATGTGGTCAGTTGTCATTGGTCCCTCACCACAAGGGCACTTTCCATTCTGTCCAATGCCAAATTTTGTGTGCATGTGGTGGAGCAGGCGATTGTGTCCAGTCCTCAGGCGGAAGATCTTGACCTGTTCCCGTCGTCCCAGCAAATGGTATGTGTCTTCTGGGTTGTATTTGGGATGCAGGAGGCGCCATTTTATTCCTTGTTGTGCCTTGATGATTGTCCTAATTTCATCGTATGACACCAGGTTGTTGGCCTGCTCCTTCTGTGCACCGTCTTTTGCCAGAATGTCCGCTTTTTCATTGCCTCTGATGCCACAGTGTGCTGGTACCCATTGTATCACAACTTTCTCCACTCTGGCACTCAGGGCAACAAGGGCTGAAGTGAGATGGTTCTGTTCTTTGCAGCGGGAGTTCTTGAGGTTTGGAGCACGGAGAGAGCGTCTGAGAAGACCACCACCTGCCCCGTTGTTCTTTTGGAGTTCTGCAAGACTGTTGTGGCTGCCTCACAGAGGGCTTATCGCTCAGCTCGGAAGTTGGTGGAGTATTTTCCTGTTGGAATTGCTATTTCTTCATCTCCGTCTTTGTATCGGAGGAAGATTCCAGCTCCACCATCCCTCGTTGCCTCTGTGGCGGAGCCATCTGTGAAGACATGGGTCCAGTCTTCCTGGGGATACTGGTTGCAGATGTACTCCATGGCCAGAGCCTTCCTTTGGGTGTCTGACTGTATTCCTCTCTTCTCCACTCCGGGAATGCTGGTGACGACTGTTGGGAACACCTGCCTCTTCCAAGATGGGTGGGTGACATTTGCCGGGGTAGGCTTTGCTTCATGTTCCATCAAGACTGGAGTTTGTCTTTCAAGGCGTCTTGACTGGTGGATGAAGCTGCCTCTTTTCAACCGGCTCTTGGTGGGTCTGCTCATTCTGTTGTTCATTGGATGGTTTTCAAGGCGTTTGAAATTTGCTGCTTGGATGAGGATCTTTGTGTCCCTTCTGTCCTCCAATGACTGTAGCCCAGTGGTCTCTTCCATCTTCAGGATTGGGGTGGATCTCATGGCGCCAGTTATGACACGCTGAGCTTGGTTTCTGTATCTTATTGAGATGGTCGAGGTTAGACTTTGCAGCTGATGCCCATGCTGACGTCCCGTACTCAACTACAGGTCGGACTCTCCCTGTATAGAGTCTCTTCGGGATACGTTCGTCAGCCCCCCAGTCCGTTCCCGCAAGTTTCCTCATGATCGCCAGTCTCAACTTGGCCTTGCTACAGCATCTGGTGATCTGCTGTTTCCAAGTGAGCCTGCGGTCAAAGGTCACTCCCAGGTAGGTAGGTGTGGGTTCCTCTGCAAGCCTTTGGTTGTTCAGTGTCAGCTTCGCCTCTTGCTTCTTGCTGGATAGGCTGAAGACTGTGTAGGTTGTTTTGCTTGAGTTGACAGAGACAAGCCATTCCTTGGTCCAGTCGCTGATCTTGTTGAGCGCAGTCTGGAGGCGTACCTGTGCTGTGGTGGTGTACTCTTCAGAGCACCAAAGCAACAGATCATCTGCGTAGATCGCTCCTCTGACCCCTTTTGGCAGTTCTCTGACGATGTCATCTATGAAGATGAGGAACAGTGTTGGCGAAAGAACTCCTCCTTGTGGTACTCCCTGTCTCAGCACCTTCTTCTTGCTTTTCTGGCCCTGAATCATGACTCGGGCTTGGCGGTTGTGTAGGTACTGGCTGATCCAGGTGTACATCCTCCCAGACACACCACATCGCCGTAGTTTGAGCCTAAGTCCGTCCTTCCAGACTTTGTCGAACGCCTTCTCCATGTCAATCCAGACAGCAAGCGTGTTTTTCTTTTCTTGGAAAGCGTCCTCAATGCTTTGCGTGATGAATGTGATCTGGTCTTCTGTTGATCTGTGTTGGCGGAAGCCTGCCTGTTCAGGACTCAGCAGCTGATTCTCCTCAAGGTGCCAGACAAGCCTTGTGTTGACAAGTCTCTCCATCAGCTTTCCTAAGCAGCGTGTAAGGCTGATGGCTCTGTAGCTGTCAGCCTTCGACTTGTCCTTTCCCTTTTTGTGAATGGGGATCAGCAGAAGTAGTAATAGTAGTAGTGGTGGTGTTTGTGTTGATGGTGGTAGTAGTAGTACTTGTAGTAGTAGTAGTATGAGGAGGAGGAGAAGGAGGAAGAGGAGGAGGACGAGTTATAGTTGTAGTAGTATTGAAAGTACTTACTTAGCGCCTATTCCTGATTAAGGACCAAGCTCCACGAGCTTTACACAACGGGCTGCCTCCCTGGGTAGAGCCGGCCAAAGAGCTGCCTGCTGGCGCTACCTTCAGCTGTTTCCCGTGTCATTCAGTCGAATACCCGTCACTCAGTTTTTCATGCATTCTGCCGATTTTTTTTACAGACGATGCAGGCTATGTGCATATTTGTCATCCATACTAACGGCCGAAATAGTCTTCTTTTCCGTAAGTTGGTAATGGGATTTTACGAGTATGAAAGATATTATGCGTGTTTGTACAAACGTAAACCCGCTTTATAATTTCCTTCGAAGGACTTTTGGAGATATGGTGTCAGAAACACAACTTAACTCTGATGAAAAATTCCAGTATACCAAAATGTCCTGGCGGAGACTCGAACCAGCAACCTCAGGATCACCGGGATCATGAGTCCAACGCACTACCACTGAGCCATTTCGTGTTATTTCAGGGACAAAACTCCCACGTCGCTCATTTTGTCTCCCTGTCTTTGGCTTTCCCCGTCAGGGCCAATTTTCAGTGGAAGGTTGCGGTTTACGCCCCATTGGCCGGAGGCCCTCAAGGACAAAGTATAGTCGCAGACAGCAGTCTGCGTTTTCATGACAGTTGTTGTCGTTGCCAGTAGTGTGTCTGGTTCCGGATGGGCTGTCTTCTGTCGCCCCGTCAGCTCTGGTTCCGTGTAAACTCCAGTTCACTTTGTAATGTTGGTCGGCCGACAGATGGGTGTCGGTTTGCTTTGCCTCTTTTCCCCACAGAGCCACCAGATGGCCTACTTCATGCCAGGGTGATGATGGTTCTGTGCCACATCAGGCTGCCTCAAGGAGGGAGCAGGCAAAGTCGTTGGAGCACTGCACGAGTCCCTTCTGTGGCCCACGCAGACTACGGCCGAGAGGGCAATTTTTCAACCCAACATCGAGAGGGGTGCCCCCATGCCCTCCCTCAAAAGCATGGTATCCCAGGCCACGTAATCGTAGTCAGGCAGCTCTTCATCGCCGATCACCCGGCATCTCTAGGAGCTGTTCCCTGGCGACACAGGCTGACCTGCAGTTACCCATTCGGCTGGAAGATTCGCTGCGCCGCCTGACACCGATCTCTCACAACAGGGTCTCTCCAAGGAGAGCTGCCACCTCTTCCTTGGTGTTTGCTGCAAT
>CM031596.1:90346373-90391373 GCA_018398815.1 Conus ventricosus
ACACATTTCATGAAGAAGGGCAACAGTAGTAACAGTTTTATGCAGAGATTACCAGAACAACAGCACATCGGGAGGGCAACAATAATAGGCAGTTTTCATGCTGGGAGCGCACCAAAAACGACAACACTTTAAAACAGGGCAACAGCAATGGCAGTTTTAAGGTTTTGGGTCCCACCTGAAAAACGCATTAAAATGGCCAATGTGGACAGTAGTTTTATGCGGTTACCACCAGGACGACCAAAGCATTAAGATGGGCAGCAATAATGCCAGTTTTTATGCTGGTTACCACCAGAACGACAAACGTATTACGATGGGCAAAAATAATGCAGTTTTCATGCTATTCCCACCAGAACGACAACACATTAAGATAGGCAGCAACAATAAACAGTTCTTATGCTGGTTACTACCAGAACGACCACATATCAAACGGAAAGCAAAATGTTTTTGTTGTTTTTTTGTTTGTTTTGGGTTTTTGTTGTTGGTTGTTTTTTTTTTTTTCTTTGCTAGATGCTACTGGGTTTCCCAACTTCTTACATTGGACTGCGAACATAATTGTCCAACTCTACGTCAGTACTACATACGCCGAGCGGGCACACGCTCCTTTTCTAAATTACTGTTCACGCTGATCTCCATGGAAAACAAAATGCGAACACTAACAGACATTTTTTTAATGCAAATTTATGAAAGACGTTTGAAACAGATACAGCAACTTAGTTAAATATAAACTAATTAAATGTGTTTACAAAAATCATTATTATTCGCAGCGTGTATTAGTAAAAGCATAATGCTTAGAGGATGTGACCTGGAAGCTTTCGTCAATGATAATGACCTTCACTTTGAACCCAAAGCGCATCCCTCATGGCTACCTGTACCAATGGCAGCGCATAAACAAGTCCATCAATGGAAACCAGTTACAAGGGCTTGGACTATAGCTTTTTTATTTCTATTCCTCAGGCATGCCAACGGGACCAACACTAGTTAAACCACTCAGTCAGCGACTGATTTTAAGTGAGAGAGGGGGAAAATGGGTAAGGGAAATGGGCAAGAGCAGACGGGCAAATCCGACTCCGGCCGGCGTTTTTTGACAGTGGAAGAAGTCAACAAACACAACAAACGAAATGACAAGTGGCTGCTGATTGGAGGGGAAAAACATACGATATCACAAACTTCGCCAAAAGCCATCCAGGGGGAGCCAAAGTGATAAGCCATTATGCCGGAGAAGACGCGACTGTGAGTAAATTTAAGGAGTTTAATGATGATGAAGTTGGGGTTTAAAGCAATTAGTATCCTGCTGCTGCTGCTGCTGCTGCTATTGCTAACGCTGCTGCTGTTACTTGTAGTTGTACTACTGCTTCCATGACGCTTGCACACACACACACACACCACTCGCACACACACACACACACACACACACACACACGTTTTCTCATCATATTTATATGTGATGATTGGATTATATTTTGTATTGCATTTTAAAGAAATACTTTTTTTGCTGAGCTGCTGAAGCAGATTTTTTTCCTTTTTGGTGTTTTACTTTGTATTAAATCACCAAAACTTGGAGGTATCAAGAATCCCGTTTTTGCTCAGTCAAAAAACAAAGCTAAAACCCTTTATCATTTACAGTCCCAGCCTTCACTTACCCTTAGTTTAATTAAAATATTTTACATTTAAAATGGATGGTGCTGGTGTGTGTAAATGTAGTGGAACCTAGGTACATGACACAAAAGCACTGGCATGGCTATGGTTACAGTCTAAATCATAATGAATTCCAGTCACTGGCAGTAGTGGCAGAAACAAGCCTCCTAGCATGTGTATGGCCCTTTTACCTGAAAATGGGGCACAGCTTGTGGGAATTAGGAAGTGATATTGTGTGCAAGGTGATGAGATTCATTTATCATTTGTGATCTGACACTAGACTAGTCAGCTGTTGATTTTATAGAGCTTGCTGTTAGCACGAGGTTTTTAAGTCCTTTCCAAAGGTTGTCTAGTAACTCGTCCAACGTGAGGTGTAGGGCCTACACTAGATGTGCTGGTATTAGTTGAGCACAATTTTGGCATTTGATTTTTAAAACAGCCTCCACTAATCTGCATTTGCTTTTTTTTCATAAGAGTTTCAAAGTTATTGCTAAAAACATTCTATACATACAACTGATCTCAACTCAAGATAGGGGCTTTGATATTTTTTTTGTGATGGTACTGGTGCAGATTTTCAAGTTACACTGCAGGAATTCCATAGTCTAATTTGCGTTGCTGTAAGTGAAAACTGTTACAGTATCGGTGATGGCTTGTTCCAGGCCTCTGTAGTGTTTCCTTCTTTGATATGCTTGGGTGACTGATCCCAGAGTGTATGCATCATGTAGAAAAAACTGTTTCCCCCTTCTTCTGGTCCCGGTAACTGTGAGAAATTTACATTGGTAGGGTGGGATCATGTCCAGCTGTTGTCCCATTTTGAAAGGTGATGGAGGCCCTGCTGTAGTAAGGCTTGGTCTTGTCTGCTGTAGCCCCTTCAGACTGCAGTGTCATTACAGTTTTATCAAGGCTGTCAGCTTCTGTCAAACTGTGACATGTCTACGGTATGCTGTGAATAAGCAAGGGCCCGTTTAAGTGGCCAAGGAGTAGTTTGTGGAGGAAGAACTTGTGATTTTTTTGATAAGAGGGTTTTGCAAAGTCCCTGATATTCAGATAAGAATTTAGTATGGGTTCCGTTGCTCAGGTTTATTCTTCCCCAAACTTAAGGAGCTGGGTTTTGTATGACCACCCACTACAGAACTGAACGTTGTGAATGCAGCGGGTATTTAAGTGTTCCTGACCCGAACTGATTACTGTGTGCTTCAAAGCTCACATACAATGGCACACATTGTCATGGGAGAAATGGCTGATACTAGTGATAGGCTCCCTTTCTGAAAGTGCATCCTTTTTTACTCAGTGGAACAACATCTGATGGCAATGAAAGCAGGAAGATGAGGATCAGAACTTGGGCTAGTTCTGCTGTAAGATCCTTCAGTATTCATTAGAATCCGTCAGCTTTACACCAGGGGGATAGGTTTCTGATTAGCTTCCTCGTTTTGCAAAAGTTTTCTTTTCTGTTTTCACTTTGAAATCTTCTGTATACTGTATACATCTCTGAGGATTGACTGGAATTGATCATACAACAGTTTTGTTTATCACACAAACATGGATGTGCATGCACACACACACACACACACACACACACACACACACAACACACACACACACACACACACACGCACACACATACACGCACTCACAGAGAGAGAGAGAGAGAGAGGATATCTGTATGGAAAAAAATGACAGACAACTGAATTCCATGCATTCTACTGATAGCGCTGTTTGTGCGTGTGTGTGAATAGCCCAGACACCTTTAATTTAACAATCACTAGTGGACCCTCCCACTCCTACTCCCGCTTCCTTCCCTCCATCCTCTACATACCGATATTTTTTCCTCACCATCTTTAACTTGTGTGCACACTTAAACATGGGCAAAAAGCAAGAAAAAACAAATACAGAATCTTAAAAAAACACCTTCATTTCAGTGATATTGGTGTTGTGCTTATGTGCTTTTCAGGATGCCTGGACAGCATTTCATAGAGGGCAAAGACTTTGTATCCAAACACCTGGCGTCTTTGTATGTTGGAGATGTGGTCAACTACAGCATTGTGAGTATGATAGAGTTTACTGTACTGGATGAAAATAATTGCCACCCCCACTGCCCCCAACCCTAATATCCCTATGGCCTACTCTCCTGCCCACATTGCACACATGTTAGTAGAAGGCACCCTTGTAAGGTTGCATGCATACATGTACACGCATACACACTCACACACAGAGATATATATATATGCATGTACACTATATCTCTTTAAATGTTCAGTATTGGCTTTTTTCCCCTAGGAAAATCATCCAGGGAATTACAATGGACAAGTCGCTTGTCACTTAGGGGACAAATTCCTTATCACTTTGATACAAATTAATACAAGCAGGTGTACAGTTGTTGTTTTTTCTTAAAACGATAAGGGACATGTTCCTTTTCATCACTTTGATGCAAATAAATACCAACAGAAATACAGTATTACAACTTCTAACTTAAAGGAAATATGTTGAACATTTTATCTTAAAAATGTCTCTCAGAACAAGGGCAGTATTTATGCAGGGTACCACCAGACAACACATTAAAGTGGGCTACAATGAGAGCAGGTTTTACGCTGCCACGAGAACGACAGCACATTACGGTGGGCAACAATAATAGCACTGTTCACGCTGGGCGCCACAGTTTCAGTTTCATCAAGGTGGCGTCTCTACGTGCGGACTAGTCCATTATATGCTGCACCACATCCGCTAAGTTTTGAGATCACGCTGCACATGATTTAAAGCTGATGATACATGAATAACTAAGACGAAAGAATTTAAAAAGAGGGTCTCGTGGCTACGACTTAGCAGATGTCTGGCCCAACACGCTGGTCAGTCCTTGAGTAGCCTACCTAACCAAGACCTTGAGCACCTATACCTACCTATCTCGTGGGCGCCACGAGAACAACAACACATTGGGGTATGCAAAGATGATAGCAGTTTTTACGCTGAGCGCCACGCAAAAGACAACACATCACGATGGTCAACAGTAATGCCAGGTTTTATGCTGGGGGATATCAGAACAACACATTTCATGAAGAAGGGCAACAGTAGTAACAGTTTTATGCAGAGATTACCAGAACAACAGCACATCCAGAGGGCAACAATAATAGGCAGTTTTCATGCTGGGAGCGCACCAGAACGACAACACATTAACAGGGCAACAGCAATGGCAGTTTTAAGGTTGGGTACCACCTGAGAACGCATTAAAATGGCCAATGTGGACAGTAGTTTTTATGCTGGTTACCACCAGGACGACAAAGCATTAAGATGGGCAGCAATAATGCCAGTTTTTTATGCTGGTTACCACCAGAACGACAACGTATTACGATGGGCAACAATAATGCCAGTTTTCATGCTATTGCCACCAGAACGACAACACATTAAGATAGGCAGCAACAATAAACAGTTCTTATGCTGGTTACTACCAGAACGACCACATATCAAAACGGAAAGCAAAAATGTTGTTGTTGTTGTTTTGTTTGTTTTGGGTTTTTGTTGTTGTTGTTTTGTCTTTTTTTTTCTTTGCTAGATGCTACTGGGATTCCAACTTCTTACATTGGACTGCGAACATAATTGTCCAACTCTACGTCAGTACTACATACGCCGAGCGGGCACACGCTCCTTCTTCCTAAATTACTGGTTCACGCTGATCTCCATGGAAACAAAATGCCGAACACTAACAGACATTTTTTTAATGCAAATTTATGAATGACGTTTGAAAACAGATACAGCAACTTAGTTAAATATAAACTAATTAAATGTGTTTACAACATCATTATTATTCGCAGCAGTGTATTGAGTAAAAGCATAATGCTTAGAGGATGTGACCTGGAAGCTTTCGTCAATGATAATGACCTTCACTTTGAACCCAAAGCGCATCCCTCATGGCTACCTGTACCAATGGCAGCGCATAAACAAGTCCATCAATGGAAACCAGATTACAAGACTTGGACTATAGCTTTTCATTTCTATTCCTCAGGCATGCCAACGGTACCAACACTAGTTAAACCACTCAGTCCAGCGACTGATTTTAAGTGAGAGAGGGGGAAAATGGGTAAGGGAAATGGGCCAAGAGCAGACGACAAATCCGACTCCGGCCGGCGTTTTTTGACAGTGGAAGAAGTCAACAAACACAACAAACGAAATGACAAGTGGCTGCTGATTGGAGGGAAAGCATACGATATCACAAACTTCGCCAAACGCCATCCAGGGGGAGCCAAAGTGATAAGCCATTATGCCGGAGAAGACGCGACTGTGAGTAAAATGAAGGAAGTTTAATGATGATGAAGATGGGGTTTAAAGCAATTAGTATCCTGCTGCTGCTGCTGCTGCTGCTATTGCTAACGCTGCTGCTGTTACTTGTAGTTGTACTACTGCTTCCATGACGCTTGCACACACACACACACACACACACTCGCACACACACACACACACACACACACACACACGTTTCTCATCATTATTATATGTGATGATTGTGATTATATTAGTATTGCATTTTAAAGAAATACTTTTTCTGCTGAGCTGCTGAAGCAGATTTTTTTCCTTTTTGGTGTTTTACTTTGTATTAATCACCAAAACTTGGAGGTATCAAGAATCAGTTTAGCTACAGTCACAAACAAAGCTAAACCTTGATCATTTACAGTCCCAGCCTATCACTTACCCTTAGTTTAATTAAGATATTTTACATTTAAAATGGATGGTGCTGGTGTGTGTAAATGTAGTGGAACCTAGGTACATGACACAAAAGCACTGGCATGGCTATGGTTACAGTCTAAATCATAATGAATTCCAGTCACTGGCAGTAGTGGCAGAAACAAGCCTCCTAGCATGTGTATGGACTTCTACCTGAAATGGGGCACAGCTGTGAATTATGGAAGTGATATTGTGTGCAAGGTGATGAGATTCATTTATCATTTGTGATCTGACACTAGACTAGTCAGCTGTTGATTTTATAGAGCTTGCTGTTAGCACGAGGTTTTTAAGTCCTTTCCAAAGGTTGTCATAGTAACTCGTCCAACGTGAGGTGTAGGCCTACACTAGATGTGCTGGTATTAGTTGAGCACAAATTTTGGCATTTGATTTTTAAAACAGCCTCCACTAATCTGCATTTGCTTTTTTTTTCATAAGAGTTTCAAAGTTATTGCTAAAAACACTTCTATACATACAACTGATCTCAACTCAAGATAGGGGCTTTGATATTTTTTTGTGATGGTACTGGTGCAGATTTTCAAGTTACACTGCAGGAATTCCATAGTCTAATTTGCGTTGCTGTAAGTGAAACTGTTCACAGTATCGGTGATGTGCTTGTTCCAGGCCTCTGTAGTTTTCCTTCTATATGATATGCTTGGGTGACTGATCCCAGAGTGTATGCATCATGTAGAAAAACTGTTTCCCACTTCTTCTGGTCCTGGTAACTGCTGAGAACATGACATTGGTAGGGTGGAGCATCATGTCCCAGCTGTTGTCCCATTTTGAAAGGTGATGGAGGCCATGCTGTAGTAAGGCTTGGTCTTGTCTGCTGTAGCCCCCTTCAGACTGCAGTGTCATCTACAGTTTTATCAAGGCTGTCAGCTTCTGTCAAACTGTGACATGTCTACGGTATGCTGTGAATAAGCAAGGGCCCGTTTAAGTGGCCAAGGCAGTAGTTTGTGGAGGAAGAACTTGTGATTCTTTTGATAAGAGGCTTTTGCAAAGTCCCTGATATTCAGATAAGAATATTAGTATGCTTTCCGTTGCTCAGGTTTATTCTTCCACAAACTTAAGGAGCTGGGTTTTGTATGACCACCCACTACAGAAACTGAACGTTGTGAATGCAGCGGGTATTGAAGTGTTCCATGACCTGAACTGATTACTGTGTGCTTCAACAGCTCACATACAATGGCACACATTGTCATGGGAGACTGGCTGATACTAGTGATAGGCTCCCTTTTCTGAAAGTGCATCCTTTCTACTCAGTGGAACAACATCTGATGGCAATGAAAGCAGGAAGATGAGGATCAGAACTTGGGCTAGTTCTGCTGTAAGATCCTTCAGTATTCATTAGAATCCGTCAGCTTTACACCAGGGGTATAGGTTTCTGATTAGCTTCCTCGTTTTGCAAAAGTTTTCTTTTCTGTTTTCACTTTGAAATCTTCTGTATACTGTATACATCTCTGAGGATTGACTGGAATTGATCATACAACAGTTTTGTTTATCACACAAACATGGATGTGCATGCACACACACACACACACACACACACACACACACACACACACACACACACACACACACGCACACACATACACGCACTCACAGAGAGAGAGAGAGAGAGAGGATATCTGTATGGAAAAAAATGACAGACAACTGAATTCCATGCATTCTACTGATAGCGCTGTTTGTGCGTGTGTGTGAATAGCCCAGACACCTTTAATTTAACAATCACTAGTGGACCCTCCCACTCCTACTCCCGCTTCCTTCCCTCCATCCTCTACATACCGATATTTTTCCTCACCATCTTTAACTTGTGTGCACACTTAAACATGGGCAAAAAGCAAGAAAAAACAAATACAGAATCTTAAAAAAACACCTTCATTTCAGTGATATTGGTGTTGTGCTTATGTGCTTTTCAGGATGCCTGGACAGCATTTCATAGAGACAAAGACTTTGTATCCAAACACCTGGCGTCTTTGTATGTTGGAGATGTGGTCAACTACAGCATTGTGAGTATGATAGAGTTTACTGTACTGGATGAAAATAATTGCCACCACCACTGCCCCCAACCCTAATATCCCTATGGCCTACTCTCCTGCCCACATTGCACACATGTTAGTAGAAGGCACCCTTGTAAGGTTGCATGCATACATGTACACGCATACACACTCACACACAGAGATATATATATATGCATGTACACTATATCTCTTTAAATGTTCAGTATTGGCTTTTTTCCCCTAGGAAAATCATCCCAGGGAATTACAATGGACAAGTCGCTTGTCACTTAGGGGACAAATTCCTTATCACTTTGATACAAATTAATACAAGCAGGTGTACAGTTGTTGTTTTTTCTTAAAACGATAAGGGACATGTTCCTTTTCATCACTTTGATGCAAATAAATACCAACAGAAATACAGTATTACAACTTCTAACTTAAAGGAAATATGTTGAACATTTTATCTTAAAAATGTCTCTCAGAAAATTATGTTTTAATGAGATTGTTATTCATGTGATAATGTAAACATTCATTTCAAATGTTTTATATTTGTGTGCATGTTCACCCCCTTCCACCCTCTAACTTCACCCCCATCTCTCCCACCCCCTCCCCCACCTCCCCCTCTGCTTCCACTGCCTCTTCCCTGTTTTCTTTTTACTGCTGCTACTTCATTGCCAAGTGACCCAGGTGAACATTAGAGTTAGTAAAGTAATGTGTTTGATTGTGAGTACAGGGACAGTGGGAGGAAATGGAAAACAACAGCAATGTCTGTCATGCTGTTCTGTATACAGTCGAGCCTTGAGGAGGATTTCCGAAAGCTGTGTGAGGTGGTGGAGAGGAACGGATGGCTGGAAGCAAATCCCCTGTACTTTGCCCTGCATATGGCCCATTTCATCCTCCTGGAGGTGCTCGCTGTGGGGGTGCTGTGGGGCTTTGGCACTGGGTGGCTGCCCTGGGTGACTGCACTGCTGCTGTTTGTGGTCTCACAGGTAACGGAGTGTGTGTGTGTGTGTCTGCGTCTGTGTGTCGGTGTGTTCCTGTGTGTGCACACGCGCATGTGAGTGTGTGTGTGTGTATGTGTGTGTGTGTGTGTGTGTGTGTGTGTGTGTGTGTGTGTGTGTGTGTTGCAGGGATGTAAAAACTAAATGAAACAGGCATTTTTATCAAGAGTGTGAAGGGAGAACAGTTCAGGTGCAGCGCATTCCTATGGCGGTTTCGGAAAACTTGCTTTGGTGGTCCAGGTGTGACCACGGGCTGTGAGGTACGTCATCATTTGCCAGGAACATGAAGCGGCACGGAGATTTTACAGCACACAGATGAAGAATTTATAAAAACATGTCTGACTGGGAAAGGTTGGACAATGTTTTATGGACAAATTGGATGATGCCTGTTGGATAGCAAGTTTTATTTTCCCTCCAGTCCCCTCTCGCATCCGTGCTTGAGAGAGAGAGAGTGAGAGAGACAAAGAGCATATGCAGCATTTGTTTACTTACATACATGTGAGCAAATGTGTGATTGATTCTGATCACCTTGACACCTACGACACCCCTCCCCTAAAAAGAAATTGAATTACATCATTCTTTGTCTTTGAGAGGAGAGAAAAGTTTGTGTATCGGTTTCCCCTGTGCGGTAGGGGCTCGTCTCTTGATGAGTGTGTGTATAAGATGCATGTAAATACATTATAATGTCACATTTTTGCATTAAAAACTGACCACTCAAACTGTTTTATTTTATTTCATGTCTGTAATACGTAAATCTATTCAGTAGCAGTCAGCTTTCATATGGGCAAAAATGAATCTGGTTTGTTTCTTCTGTTTTGTGTGAGTATGTGTGGGGGGTTTTGTTGTTTTTGGGTTTTTTTTGTTTATTTCATATCACTCTTGTTACTGTCGTTAGATTTATTGCTCATGTTTCTTTGAATGGACCGAGGCTACATGGAAAATGAATTTTTTTTTTCCTTGTTTCACTCTACAGGGATAAGTTAACTATTGGGTGGAGGCAATTATTTGAGTGATCAGATGATCTAGATGCTTCTGTGGACTAAAGTGTTTGAAATATGAGTTCCCCTTTCACACACATACGCATGCATGCATGCGTGAGAGTGCACACACACGCTTGAACACATGCACACACACACACGCGTGCATGCACACACAAACCCGAGGTGTGCGTTCCATACACATAGTGTCAAAATATGGAGAGTAGTTGATTCTTCTGTTTATTTGGACACATGGTCATGTTGTCGCAGCCCCAGACAAGTTCACATTGAAGACTGAAAGAGTAAGCCTCATTCACATTGACGAGGTTTGGCTTGAACATAATGTACCACATTATAGATAGATTTTGTATGAGCCTAGGGATAATTCTAATCTTGTTAATACTTGTAATTGTCCTTCAGGATTATGATGAAAATGACATAGGGATAATTCTAATCTTGTTAATACTTGCAATCGTCCTTCAGGATCATGATGAAAATGACCATGATGATGATGGGGATGACTATGATGTTGATTTCAGGCCCAAGCAGGTTGGAGCCAACATGACTATGGACATCATAGTGTGTTCAAGAGCAGCAGGTGGAACCATGTTTTCCATCATCTCATCATTGGATGGTTCAAGGTTTGCTTTTATTGAGTCAACATTGTTGTTTATTGAAAAAAGTTAAAAAAATTAAGATGTTTCCTGTCTTTGGCAGTTAAACTTGTTAATTTTGTAGGAGAACTTATTTGGTGCTATATCCAAAAGTATTTGCCGCAACATGCTTTAATAGCCGCATGTTATAGAAGAATAAAAGGGGAAAAAATGTACACCCACAAATTTATTTGCACATACTTGCCAACTACCACAGATTGCCATAGGTTACTACTGAATTTACTGCATGCTGTCAAGCAATATATTGATCCAACCCATCATGAAAACGGAAATTTTGAGTGTTGTTTTCTCAGCATAGCATCTGACCAGTGCAAGGCAGTCCACATTGTCATATATCCAATACCTCATTCACAGATCCACATTATTTTTGTACACCAATCATTAGCAGAACCTTTTAGAAAATGGATGGTGCAAGAAAAATGTCAAAACGAGGAAGCAGTGGTAGGGGAGACAAATCCTTGTCAAGTATCGGCAAATTTCTAATAAGTACTAGTTAAAGTATCCATGCTCTACAGTTACGTTGATTAGCAAGTTTCATGCTCACTACAAAGTTTGCCAGGATGTTTTTTCTGTAAAAATGGCAGACTGAACAATTTAACTCGACGCCAGGAAAGCTCTCTCCACAAGGGAAATGTTGAGTCTGATCCTACGCCCGGACTTTTGTTGTTTTATCCTGCACGTTTATAGACCTAATTGCAACATGTCTCCTGTTTTTTCTTTGTACTCTGTATTGTCATTTCTGCTAGGCAATTTGTTATTCAAGATTGGACATAAATATGTGATGTAATGTCATGAATTTACGTGCTTGAAGAGACGCACCTTTTTTTTTTTTCTCTGGACACAAACAACAATAACAAGCTGGCTGTAACATTTGAACATCATTAAGAAACAAATTTTCCATCCTCATGCCAAAGTAAAAGAAACATTTGTAGTCCTTTAGATTAACCTATGATTTTGGTTGCAATACTACCCACAAAGTGCACCAGTTTCATTGCAGATCATCCTTAATAAGCATATGAAAGCATTAAATACCTTTAAACAGATGCACCTGCAAACATTGATCAAAGCCATGAAAGATATTGGGGGTTTTCCTTGAATAGTGACAAAAATAAAGAAGAAAAGGAGTTAACAACTGGACAAAAGATTTTGCACAGTGTTTTTTTAATGCATTTTCCTGTGTGTGTTTGTACGCATACAGCATGGTGTGTGTGTGTGTGTGTGTGTGTGTGTGGTGTGTGTGTGTGTGTGTGTGTGTGTGTGTACATGAGCATACATTTTGTTATTCTATTATTGTTTTGTATGTTGAAAGCCACCATAGCCATCAAAATGACTTTCAGGTCAACTGGGTTATAAACAACATGAACTAAACTACTTAATTTCACCCCCCACCCCCACCGTCTTTTTTCCTTCTCAAATAAAAACTACCCCAACATCTTTTCCATGCAGGGTGCCTCCTCCCACTGGTGGAACTTCCGTCACTTCCAGCACCACGCCAAACCCAACCGCCTGGCCAAGGACCCGGACACACACATGGCCTTCCTGTTCCTGATGGGCGACCAGCTGCCCAGGGAATGGGGTGCCAAGAAGAAGGGCTTCATGCCCTATCATCTCCAGCACAGCTACTTCTTCCTGCGTCAGTGTCTCCCATCTCCCCCTGTCTGCCTGTTTCCTTTGTAGTCTGGCACACATCTGTTTCGCTGTTTGTCTGTTCGGTATGGAGTGTTGGTGTGTTTTTCGAACTCTTTGTGTGTTTTTTTTTCTCTCTCTCTTTTTGAAATTGTATGCATCAGTGTGTCGTTTTGTGTGTGTATGTGCTTTGTAGTCTCTGTGTGCGTGTGTGTGTGTGTGTGTGTGTGTGTGTGTGTGTGTGTGTGTGTGTGTGTGTGTGTGCGTGCGCACGGGTGTTTGCAGGTACACATTACTGTGTATATGGTATGTATATGTATTGAAACAAGAATGTATGCTGTTTGGATAATCTTATGAATTTGAATTATTATGCTCTGTCTGTGTAGATTGGAGGTATGCACCTTATTTTTTTCATTTATATTTTAGATAAGATATCAGTAGATTGAAATCTGAACAACAGTGTTGAAGAAGTTCTGGGAGTAGTCTGACATCTGCACCAATGTCAGACTGTTGTTCATAAAGCAACTGAAGTATATCCAAAAGTTATTATTTCATGTTTGATCCATTAACATACTTGTGTAGATTCTTGCAGATGTTGCAATTGTTTTGTTTAGAGAGCAGCTCCAGGTGCGTTGATTAAAAATGCTGTTGTTACAGTGGGTCCACCCTTGCTGCTTCCAGTCTACTTCCATTATGAAATCCTCTACTTTTGCATCAAGCGACGGGATTATTTGGTAAGACATGATGCCAGCTGTAGTGAAAGTCTATGTATTAAAAGCTAGAAAATGGGCTTGCTCTGTTTGTTTTAGTGGCATAACTTGCATACTTGTTATCCAAGACCTGTACGTAAAGCTGTATCCAGCATATTTGTTATCCAAGACCTGTATGTAAAGCTGTATCCACACTGGGTCTGTCACAGTTCAAGTGCCAGCAGTCTGTAAGGAGCTGTTCGAATCAGGGCACCATGTCGTCACTCTCCACAAGATATTTTATTTGAGCTAAAGCAATCTGCTGTTATTCAGTGATGAATTTTATGATTCAGTACATGCAGAAATACTATGCTGCCAAATGTTCACAAGAATTTTTGTTTCACTGCCTGTACTCTTGAGTCTTTGTGAATGTTTTAGACCTCAGTATAAGCTTATTATAAGTACAGAAATCAAAACTAAAGCCACTCTGATTATGATCAATGGGCAAGAAGGCAGTACATTTGAGAAGGACGTTTTTATGGGTTTTTTTATAAGAATCTGTGGCAGTGTATATGATGCAAAAAATGGGAGATCAATTTTGTCGTGGTCAGTGTCTCTAGCATGCACTCAAAATTTTGATGGTGTCAAAGAGCCCAGTAACCATGCCTCAAATATGCATGTATGGTGTTGAGCCCAGGGTGCAAGAGTGCATGATACCTGCAGTAATGTGCCTGGTACTTCCCACACTTTTGTAAGGTATGAAGGGCACAGATCACATGCTGTTGAAACAGCTTTTTTGCTATGATGATTTTTTTTTAGCACTGTTGAATGAAATTAATGGTGATTATTTGTTTAATTCCCTTGAAAAGTTAGCAAAACTTGCTACATCAAAAATTATTTCGAAGATAAAATGATGAAATATCTAAAGTCAATGTATGATATTATATGTGTGTGTGTATATACAAGGTCGAACTTTAATTTAAGGACCACCCCGAAAACAGGCCCTTTCTTTTTAAATTGGCCAAAAATACAAGCAATGCATTTTTTCGAAGAATTCGACTGGGAAAGGTTTAAGGGTTAACAGAGTATTCCGCAAAGCTTGCAAAAGCTGTCTTATTGTCACGTGCGGCATGCAGAGGGGGGTTGAAAGTTGCAGATTGTTGTCAAAATTGCTTGTTTTTTAAGCAAGAGTGAACACTGCTTCAAATGGTTTTGCACTGAAATTCCAAATGCACGTGCAAAAACCAATGCATTGCAGAGCATTTTACTGACTGGAATGCCCCTAAAAGCAGCCCAACGTGCATAATTCTTCATAACACAAATATGCCTCCAAGACGCAAGCTGTCTGATTTTGACCGGACCTGGGCGATTGCATGGCTGCAGGATCGAGTTGGCATTCGAGAAGTGGCCAGAGGACTACAAGTGTCCCACTCCGTCATCATTCGGCTGAGAGAACGTTTTCAAGCCACTGGAACTGTCAAAGAGAGACCCCGTCCAGGCCAGCCAAAGAAGACCACTGCAAGAGATGACAGGTTCATCCGCAGACATGCTCTTCGGACCAGGACCACCACCTCCAACACCATCAGGCGTCGGCTCCAAGCTGCCACTAACACAGCAGTGTGTGAGATGACCATACGGCGGCGCCTCAATGCTGCCAACCTTCGAGCAAGGCGCCCAGTCCGGAAACCAAAACTGACTGCGGCCCACCGGGCACGTCGCCTGGCCTGGTGCACAGCTCATCGAACATGGACTCGGGCTCAGTGGCGGATGGTGCTTTTCACCGATGAGTCCAAGTTCCAGTGGAAGCCACGAGATGGACGCATTCGGGTGTGGCGGCGTCCCAGGGAGCAGCTGGCAGATGACGTCATCCAGGAGGTCGTCGCTTTTGGTGGTGGCTCCGTCATGGTATGGGGGGGCATCAGCAGTCACCTCAAGACTCCCCTGTACCATGTGGATGGCAACCTGAACAGCCAACGCTACCTGCAGGAGATTTTACGGCCTTTGGTTGTCCCAGCACTCCAGCAGATTGGGGCTCAGGCTGTGTTCATGGACGATAATGCCATCCCACATCGTTGTCGAGCCGTGAACACTTTTGTGGTGCAAGCTGGCATCACCAGGATGCCATGGCCAGCAAACAGCCCGGACATGAACCCTATTGAGAACATCTGGGGCGAGCTTGGGAGGAGAGTTCAAGAAAATCACCCTGTTCCGGCAAATCGACAGGAGCTGCTGCACTACCTGCAGCAGGAGTGGGCAAACCTCCCCCAGGCACTCATTACAAGAACAGTCAACACCATGAGGCAGCGCTGTGTGGATTGTGTGGCAGCACGAGGGAGGCACACTCGGCTTTGATCAGACTGTAAAGAAACACTCTTTTTGTGAATGTCATTCTGATTTTGGGGGTAGTCTCATTCAGGCTCCCCTGTCTAATCAGAAATAATGATTTTTTTGATGAAAGTGACAAAATGTTGTTCACTGATAATGAAATTAAACATTTATAAAGTTTCTGTCGTTTGTCGGTTTTTCTTTCTGTTTTGTGAGACTGTGTATAAGTGGTCCTTAATTAAAGTTCGACCCTGTATATATATATATAGAGAGAGAGAGATGGGGATGGGGGGAGGCTCTTTGCAACTGTTCGGTCGTTGTTACTATGTTAGTCAGTGAAGGAGTCTATGCAGTTACAAGGGAAGCAGACCTACCCAGCTGGCTTGGGCATTCCTTGACTCAAAATGCGCGCTGAGTCTTCTGATGGATTGTTCTAATGGACAGTATAATGGAAGTGGTGCAGAAAACATAAGTTAACCAGTTGCAGTATATGTGAAAAGTAAAACAACAGTCGTCTGCAACTGTCTGCATGCAATTGTGACTTTATATGGGATGACAAAGACAGTGGAGATGACACTAATTTAGATCTTGATGGTGAGGATATTGAAATCTTCCCACTGTTCATGCAGTTCCAACTCTCCCATCCCCTGTTCTTTGAGTCAAACCCCAGCTCCCTTCTTAAGCTTTGGAGAGTTGGTGGCTATCTTTTCCCTGGTGACAAAATTTTGGATGCAACACTGCATGCACCAGCAATGTTGGCATGGAAATTTCAAGAGCATCATTAAAAAAATGTAAAGTTAATATGCTAATATGATTTGGTTCCAGTCTTAACGAGTTAACAAGATCAGATATCAATACAAAATCTTTGAAAGCCATATGTACTTCAGTCTGTAAATGCATTTAGCAGCTGAGACAAAAACAGATCATCCACAGCCATTGGCATCTTGTGTTTGGGTCAGGTCACCAGGCTACAGAAGATCTTGTTATTGTTGGTCTCTCCTGTCCGCCACAAACCTAATGAATAAAGTCTCAAAGAATCACTTGATATGTCATCTGTCTCAACAGATGTTTTTGACTGTTTCTCAGACCTCTTTTCTACATATCAAAGTGTAAAATATGTATGATGCTACATCACATCTTTAATCTCTCTTTAGGCAGAGGAAACATTTCTTGACATTGTTTTGTGTTGTTGATGTTGCTTTGCACTGTGTTGATCTAGGACTTCCTGCTGGGCATAGGATTCTTCGTGCGTCTGTTCACCATCTTCTCCCCATTTCTGGGAGCCTGGGGAACCTTCGTTTTCTACATGCTGACCAGGTGAGTGTTATTTGATTCAAACTGTGGTTTTTAAGGGAATTTAATATGATCTGAACACATGGGTGAAACTTCTTCCGTCTGAGGACGGAATCCGTTTTATGAAATTATTCGAGACAGAATTTTCCGTTTTTCGTAAATCTGAAAGAAAACAAAAAGTTTTTCAAAACAGTCTCTAAAATTGCGCAAATTACATATCGAGTGTGTCTTACCATAAAACGGTAAAGTGCCGAATCGGAAGTACTCTTTATTTTAGGGAACAAAGATAAAGCACCATTTGCCGAAATCTAGATTTCGAGTTTGGAGTTCGTTGGAAACCGTGAGAATGTCCTATCTTAAAGAAGGTGATTCAGTTGAGGAGATTGATGCTGGCATCACTAATAAGTGGCGATGGGCTTGGCTGAACGAAATAGATGGTGAAAAACGACAACATCGTGTTTGGTGTTTGAAAACAAACAAACCTGGTGTAGTGTTTTGCCGCGTGTGCAACTCGGACCTCATGTATGGATCCAATGGAAAATCTCAGCTAGCAACACGGCTGTTCAGAGCAAGTTACTTAGTTTTGAGTCGCAGGGGAGTTTACAGCTGCAGAGACCAAGCTGTGAATGCAGGTTAGGGAAAGGAATGTTTTCTGCAGGCCGCTCCCCACCAGCCAGCTTAACCGCACTGTATTCGGCCAACTGAATGTCATCTGTGCATAGCTGGTCTGGCAGCAATGCGTTCGGCAAGGTTGAGCGGCCATTACAAATGGGGCTGTAGGTTTGATAATTAGTTATTGTCATGAAAAATGTAATATATCTGCACTATTGAGATGACTGAATTGGCGAATTCCCAACAATTCTTTTAATACCAAACTCGACTGGGTTTATTTTCTTGTAGATAACATAGATGCCGCATGAAAGCTTGTACGCAAGTGGTCAGGCAATATTAGAACAATGACAACAAACACAATATTGTGCAAAAAATGACGTCATCACTTTCTGGGAAGTTAATTTTCCATAGTTAAGTAGTACACAAGTTTGATACATGCCTCTGCTCAGACTACAGCAACAAAAATATTGGATTACAAATGTGTAAAGCCTTGTTTGTTTGCCCTTTCACTAAGTGTCTCAATAAGGACGGAAATGTAAAGCTGTGGCAAAGCATGCCAGACCATATTAAAAGCATGAAGGTAAGAATTTCACCCCTCCATGCCCCCCCCCCCCCCCCTTCCCCCGTAGTGAGACACACACACGCACGCACACACACGCACACACACACAACGATGAATGTAAGGCAGAGAGAGAGAGACATAATAGTATGAACAAAATATTTTAAAAAAGAAAAAAAAACATAAAAGAAAAATAAATATGAGGGTTACAGACCTGCCTACCCTTCCGTAATCGTCCGTAATTTTACGGAAATTAACCCCCCATTACGGAGGTACGATTTTCCGTGCGAAATTACGGAAAAGAAAATTGAAAAACTACGCAAGTTTCAGACTCGAAAAATTGTCGACTGCTAGACCTTTCCGAGACCGCAGAGTAACTTCCCTTGACTCAAGCCGAAACCACAGATGGTTCGGAACTTGCGATTGGTCAGTGTGGTGCTGTGGGCCAACACGACACGCCATCACATCTGTGCGCGCCATTCGAAGCTTTTTGTTCAGCCATTGTAAGACAAAGTTTCAACCGATTTTTTGCCGGCGATTGTGAAAATGGCGGAGAAATCTTCTAAACGTTTGCATGAAACCGATGACGAGGGTTCGAAAACCACTGTGCCACAACGGAAGAAGGCGAAGAAGCAAGTGTTCCGAAGTAAATACACGCGGACTTGGCCTTGTCATGGACTTGGATTTGTATACTCATTTCTGCTCGGTGTGCAATTCAGACTTCTCCATCGGACATGGGAGAGCAAATGACTGCAAGCGCCATATCTCGGGGAAAATGCACAAAGAGACAGCTGCGAGTGCCTCCAGTCAGAAGATCACATCGTTGTTTACGAAATCCAGCGAGAGCAGCCGTCAGACCCACACCGGAAGATCACCAACGCAGAAAGACTTGTGTGAGCTGATCTGCGAAAACAACTTGTCCCTGAGCTGTGCTGACAAGATAGTGGCGAAAATGAAAAGGTCCTTTTCATTTTCGCCACTATCTTGTCAGCACAGCTCAGGGACACACACACACACATATTTTTTTTTTTTTTTTTTTTTTTTTTGGGGGGGGGGGGGGTTGTACATTAGGTTCTTCATCAGTGGTGTCATCTGTGGTGACTGCTGTGTAAGTTACAAACTGTCAAGTATATCACCTTTGAATTGACCTGAAACTCCTGTCCTGAGTCCGTCATCTGCCATCATCCCAAGGTATTTTAATTCTGCTTTGTTGTTTTTGTTCCTTTTTTTACTGTTTATATTTTTTGTTAAAATGTTAAAAATGTAGTTGGAGTTTTGTACACATTATTTGTTCAATGTTAAAAATGTAGTTGGAGTTTTGTACACATTATTTGTTCAAAAACGCCGTGTATTACGCGTCCGTGGAATTACTGAAGGAAATGCAAAATTACTGAAAATCTCTGTGGTTATTACTGATGAGCACAACATGAGGTAGGCAGGTCTGGGGTTAGTTTTCTGGAAAAGGATGAGGAAAACTACTAAAGGTTCTATTCCTTCCGTGTAATAAAATGGGTTAATTTTAGAAGTACAGTGGAAACTCTCTATTAAGACCTTAGAAAATGCACAGATTTGTGATCTTGATACCCTTACTGCCCATCTATGTCCAAGGCACCAACCAAGCTGGTTTTTGGGGGGTAAGTTTTTTTCTTTCTTTTTTTTTTTAAATTTAAACTGATGACTTTTGTTCACATATAAGTAATAAATATGTGTTTCAAACAAGGCCTCAGTTCCAAATTTCCTTTCACCAGAGGCCACGAAAACTGAATTTAAAAAAAAAATCAATTTCAGCCGGGTCTTTGCCCCCCTGGGTCCCCCCAACAGGGGCGCTGCCCCTGGACCCCACCAGGGACCTAGGCAGCCCTTGGACCCCGACCTTTCAGTTTTTCAATTTTTTTCCAGTTTCACCCATGTGAACAGCATCATAAGTCTCATTAGTACAAGTTTATGAAATGAAGTAAAATCGTCTTGGATTCAGAGGTCCTGCTCTTATGGTGACTTTCTAAATTGATATCCACCCCACTTTCATGCATACGGTGAGTGTGTGTGTGTGAAGGATTTGGTGCTAGCAGATTCCTTTCTGAGTTTGAAGGACTTGGTGGACTGTGCTTCAGAATCAGTACTCACGAAGTCTGATTCTGGAGCTAAGTAATTATTGTCAGTGTCTGAGGATTTAGTCATCACTGTCTTTAACAGAAAGACTGTAATAACAACCACTGAATTATTCAGAAGCGATGTAGGGCCACCCCAGGCACATAGTATTATGGCAACTTGACATCCACTGCCATCATTTTGTAGACTGTTGATAATGAGACTACAACAACACTAGTGTAAATGTGGCTGTTGCATGGGAGAGCAGGGAAAGATGCTGCTTGACAAACATGACATTATTTTTGCATTTACAAGTTGAAAACGCATCACTACTTAGGCAGAAGCTCCTAATTATGAGGAATGAATAAAAAAAATCCCCAGTTCAGTGAAACGTAGTAATAGCAGCCAGATTAATAGTTGTGAAGATAGAAAAGCAGGCGCGATTATTTGCAGACAACAGAAAATGAACAAGGGACTTCATGTCACAGGAACTGTGACATGACAGTGCAATAATAAAAGAACAGCTTTCACTGAATGTTGATTTTTGACAGGACTATGGATGCTGATCTTTTCTTTTTTTTTTTTTTTTTTTTTTTTTGATAGGACTATATAGTTGATTTCTGAAGGAATCTGCAGCAGTGGTCTGTTTCATATTTGCAGTGTATGCATGTGTGTTCCTTACTGATGCTGATAACTGGTCTTCAGTACTTTGTATGTTGTAGGCAGGGAATCTGCCTGCTCAGTGTGTTGGAGGTACTGTCATTTAAGCAGCATTTTAGGGTTGATACGTTTAATTAAATGAATACCTTTTAGACAATGATTCTGTCCCTTTTCCAAAAAATTTGTTCCGTATACCTAGTTTGGATTTACCTCTCAGCAAACATCTCTCATATGAAAACTGTTTGGATACAGGCAGCATGTGAAGGTCTGTTCACAGGTTGTGCATGCTCACACAAGGTCAACAGTCCATGTTGGTGTGTACATTCCCCTACTTTTTTGTGTCAAGACTCTCGCTCAGGCCTCATCTACAAACAACCAGTCAGACGAAACAAAAGAGAGTTCCCCCTTTTAATTAACAAATAAACTTTTTACACTATTTACATACACTAATAGTAGCTGTAGTCGAGCTAGATCATTCGTAAATACACACGAAGACTTCGTTAACGAACAGCAAACTGTAATCTGTAGATATGGTAAACAAACGTTAAGTCGCCAAAACGAGGTTGGCGGAAATGACCTTTTCAATTCAAGAACGAGGCTCGTGTAGTCTGCTACACGATATCATTACACCTTCCCTTTTACATGGACAATTACATAACGGTAAATAAATCTTATTTTTGTTAGAGTCTTCTCAACAACCTGGGGAAATGTAACACGCTATGTTATCGTTAAAGTTCATGTCAGGTTATAATCCTGAAATCGAGCAGGCATCTTCACAGCTCGTCCTGAACGGGTAGTCAGGGTACTGGTAAGTGGTGTTGATGAGTGTCCATTGCTAGTTGTCTCTGGAACTTCCAGTGGAAGCTGTCTGGACTCAGGTTGCACTGAACTGGCGTTGGCAGCTGATGCTGGTCTTCCAACAGGTGTAGGCGTGCTGGCAGCTTCCAGACCTGAAGGCGGAGAGGGTTTGGAATGAGACAGACTGGCATGGGACATGCTGGGACCAACTGGTGAACTGAGGTGTAGCTGGATGGAGCAGGAACAAAGTTTCTGTTGTTGTGACACCTCAGTGGTTTCAAATGTCTTCGGTTTCTTCGCAGAAGACCAGACGACGTTTGGACGATGTAGGATCTTGGATCACAACGTCTCTGAACTGTTGCTGGATCACTCCACTCCTTCTGGTTGTCGAGTTTCTGTAGGACGACTTCTCCGGGTCTGAGTTCTGGCAAAGAACGAACTCCATGGCGTTGATCAAAGTAGTGCTTGTTTGCTTTCTTCTGTTTTCTGTCTCTGTCATGGATTTCTTCCTTTTTCTCAAGCTTGGGTTCTAAGTTTTCTGGAAGGGTAGGAAGACGAGTACGGAGACGTCGACCCATGGCAAGTTCCGATGGACTGAATCCTGTTGCTGTTGATGGTGTCGATCTGTGAATGAGTAGAGCCAGGAAAGGGTCATCCTGTGAAAGGATCTTCTTAGCTTCACGAACAGCACGTTCCGCCTCCCCATTTGCCTGTGGGAAATACGGCGAGCTGGTAGTATGTCTGAATCCCCACTGCTTACTGAATGCTTGAAATTCGTAAGCAGTAAACTGACGGCCATTGTCAGTGATGAGTAGTTCGGGAATACCGTGATGAGCAAATATGTTCTTCAGTTTCCCGATGACAACTTCTGTTGTGATGCGAGGGAGATGGCTGATTTCCAAGTATCTGGAGTAGTAATCAACCACAACCAGATACTGCTGGCCCTTGTGTTCACATAAGTCTGCTGCGACTTGCTGAAATGGGCGATCCGGTAGGTCTGTTGGGATGAGGGGCTCCTTTCTTTGTGATGGCTGCTTTTCTTCACAGAATTTGCAGTTTCGGACTGTCTCAGCGATAGCAGATGAAAGTCCAGGCCACCACACAGAGTTAGCTGCACGTTCACGGCATCTAGTTATGCCGGTGTGTCCTTCATGGATCCTGCTGAGAACACCTTCTCGCATTTTCTCAGGGATCACTATGCGTTGCCCTTTTATGAGAAGTCCTTGGTTCACACTAAGCTCATTTCTGACAGAGAAGAATTCTCTGACTGCTGGATCCACTTGACTAATATAGTTGGGCCATCCCGTCAAGGTGTAAGTCAGTGCAGTATTCATGACTTTGTCTTGAGCAGTTTCTTTTGCAATTTCTTGTAGTTTTTTATCCGAAGCGGGCCAGGTCTCTTTGATCATGTTGATGTGGGCCCTGATGTCCTCTTCACATGATGAGACAGTGTCAACTTGCTGAACTAAATCTTCGTTTTGTGGACTCCTAGAAAGGGTGTCGGCTACAACAAGCTTTTTTCCTGGGGTGAATTCTGCTTTCACATTGAATTTCATGAATCTCATCAACATTCGCTGGCAGCGAAGAGGTGTTTCGTTAAGATCCTTTGTGTTGATCAGGGTATGAGCGGTTTGTGATCAGTCTCTAATATAAATGACTCAAGGCCTATCAAGTATCTCTCGAACTTTTCACAAGCCCACACTGCTCCCAGACACTCTTTTTCGATTTGAGCATACCCACGCTCAGCAGTGTTGAGAGTTCTGGAACAGTATGCCACTGGTTTCTTCACTCCATCATGATCTTGAAGCAGCACTCCGCCAATGCCGTAGCTGCTAGCATCTGTGCTCACAGTGGTTTTCCTGTTGAGATCAAAGAACGCCAGTGTAGGAGTTGAAGATAGAGCTTCCTTGATCTCATTGAATGCATTTGACTGAGGTTCTTCCCATATCCACTCTTTGTCTTTTTCTAACAATTCTGTTACAGGACGCAGAATGGATGACATGTTTGGGATAAAACGACCAAGAAAGTTCATCATGCCAAGAACACGTTTCAGTTCTGTCACGTTCCTGGGGTCAGGCATGTTTCTGATTGCCTTCACTTTTTCATCATCTGGGCGTATGCCATCAGCACTGATGCGATGTCCAAGAAAGGTGATTTCTGTCTTGTTGAACTCTGATTTCCCCTTGTTGAGCTTCAGACCGATGTTGAAAAGTTTCTGCATCACTGAGTTGACACTCGCACTATGTTCTTCTGGGTTTTCATTGAAGACAAGTATGTCATCATAAAAGCAAATGACGTTTCTTTCTCCTTGCAAGATGTTTTCCATAGTTCTCTGAAAGATCTCGGGAGCAGATGATATCCCAAAAGGAAGTCTCTTATAGAAGAATCTGCCGAAAGGACTGATGAAAGTAGTCAGTTTTGCAGTACTTGGATCCAGTGGGATTTGCCAAAATCCAGATGTTGCATCCAGTTTTGTAAATATCTTGGCATCTTTCAGCTTGTACAGGATGTCTTCAATGGTGGGTATGACATACCGCTCTCTTTTGACTGCGTTATTCAGTTTCTTGAAGTCTGTGCAGATGCGAACAGCTCCAGATTTCTTCATCACGGCGACTATTGGGGCACACCAATCCGTAGGTTCAGTAACTTCTTCGATGATATCATTTTTCTTCATTCGATCAAGCTCATCTTTGACTTTGTCGAGAAGCGGAATTGGTATCCTTCTTGCTGTTGCCACACTGTATGGTTCAGCATCCTCTTTCAGATGGATTTTGACTGGGGGACAATTAACAGGCTTATCATCCAGTTCTCCGAATGTTGAGTTCATCATACTGTCTACTCGCTGTACAAGACCCATGTGACTGGCAGCACCGCGTCCAAGAAGGTTGTCTGTGTCAGAGTTAATGACAAATATTTTCAGTTTGAATGAGTCCTTCTTGACGTTCACGGTACTCATGAAGTATCCTCTGCAACTCATTTTGCCTCCTGGACTGCGAAGTGTAGCGTTGGTATGCTGAAGTGGTGGGCGAGATTTCATGCTTTGGTACTCTGCAAGAGAGATGACTGATACATCGGCACCAGTATCAATTTTGAAGCGAATCGGTTTCCCGCAAATGTTCAAGTCCACAAACCAAGGAAGGACGTTAACATTGCTGTCAATGGCACCCAGAAAGTACATTTCCTCTTCCTTTACCGCACTCACTACAGGGTGTTGCTGACGACAGACTGACTGGAAATGTCCATATTTTCCACAGTTGTTGCAGATTTTTCCACGTGCAGGGCATTCTTGTCTGTTATGTTGAGGCTGTTTGCCACAAAATCCACATCTTGAACTGTTGCCGCTGTTTCGGTTTCCTTTGTGTTGATGGTAGCCAGCAGAAACATGACCACCACGACCATTTCCTCTGGAACCTCTTCCTCTGACTGAGCTGAGGTGAGATGCAGGCTGCTGATGATTTCTGTTGCCTTGGAATCGAGCTTGTGTATTGCCACGTGAACTGCCCACTGCAGGACGTGAATTCACGGCATCAACTTGTGTTCTTTGTTCCAAAAGCTGTGATTTGACTTGCTCATACTGACGGGCTTGCACGATTGCTTGCTGCAAGGTGAGGTCAGCTTGTAGTTGTAGCTTTTCTGAGAGTTCTTTGTCTCTTAATCCTACTACAAGGCGATCTCTAATTGCGCTATCTTTGTCAGCAAAGTCTGCATGTTCAGCTAAGTCATAGAGTGAGCGAATGAAAGTTTCCACATTCTCTCCAGCACCTTGATATCTTTGATGAAACACAGTTCTTTCATGAATGACGTTGACTTTGGGGTTAAAGTGCCTATTGAACATTTCAATTATGTCTTCAAATGTGTGATTCGGATTGTTTCTGTCTTCAACTTCGTTTCTACGAACATTGAAAGTTCCAAAAATCTTCTCAGCTTCTTCCCCCATCGAATAAATTAGTGCACTCACTTGTACATCGAAGTCCTCAGTCGTAAGTTTCGCTGCAGTTCGATAACGAAGAAATCGTTGTCTCCATGTTGGCCACACTTCAGGCCTTGAAAAATCAAAATTTTCTGGTGGTTTGAATGCCATACTTCTTTTCATGAATTGAATTCCTCCGGAGGAAAGTTCTTTACCGCTGCCACCAACTAATAGTAGCTGTAGTCGAGCTAGATCATTCGTAAATACACACGAAGACTTCGTTAACGAACAGCAAACTGTAATCTGTAGATATGGTAAACAAACGTTAAGTCGCCAAAACGAGGTTGGCGGAAATGACCTTTTCAATTCAAGAACGAGGCTCGTGTAGTCTGCTACACGATATCATTACACATACAAATTCCTTCTCCTTCTTCTTCTTCCTAAAATACTGGTCGACTCAAAAATGAGAGGGTCACCAGTGCGCAACTTTGTTTCACAGAGTTAATTAGACATAATTTTCAAATTAAATGCATCAACTTCACGGACAAAAAAAAAAGAATTTTCAAGTTTGCACCCACAGTGCCACACACAAAAAAAATGATCATTTCCATAAACAAATTTTCCTTGTCCTCACTGACCAATAACAATTCTTTCCCTGTTTCCGGTCTCTACAACCTCTCATCGACTTACAAAACAAACCACAAACTGTGCCTGTCCCCCTCTCAACAAAACAGACTATAGCCCTTCTTTATATGGGGAGAAAGTTCCTGAAAGAAGAAGAAAAATCATCATATTATTCTTTATCTAAAAAGTATTCATCCTCTCTTTTTTTTCTTTTTTAGATTATTCATCATGGTTTACCTGACAGTTTCTCAATATGGACCAGACATGGGCTTCAATTTATGGTCTCACACGACACCTGTCTTTAAAAAAAAAAAGGAAAAGAAAAAAAAAAGCACCACCTATGAGGCATGCATTCTTGCAGAGCCTCACTAACTTTAAAGCTCTGTCGACCAGTCTTTTTTTTCTCTCCTCTTCAATTAGCTGTCCTACAGGTAAAAAATCTTTTTAAAAATTTTTTTTAAAGTTTAAATACTACATCCGCCAAAGATGAACAAACAAATCACAAGACAAAACATGACACATTTCAACCTCTCAGGTCTTCTTTAGGCAAGATAAACTACACTCAGGACCACAAAAATGAAGAATAAGCAGTCACTTGTCTTGTCAAATTCAGTGCAAGATGGCCGCTGAATCATGTCTGTCTGTTTGTCCATACCTGTCTGCCAACCTGTTTCTCCTCTCCCATCAGCTCCTTCCTGCCACCTCCATTTGTCTCCCCAGCACTCTTAGTCTCAAAGAAGGGAAAAACCACAAGCAAACAAACTAAAAACATGACATTAAGCTGCTTTCAGTGCCTAAAGTCCTTCACTGTTTGAAACAGATTCTCAGCCAAAAAACAACAACAACAAAACACATTTTTTAAGAGAAAAGTGCCTAGTACTTGGGAAAAACCCCAAAGTGAAGTCATGTGCGCAAAGTTATTAAGGAAAAGCTCCATGCTATTATATGTCTGAAATAAATGGCTATTGGATGCTCAAGTTAAAATCCTAATAGTATGACCCCTTCCTCTCATGCTACAAATCTTCAAAGGCCCCAACTCAGAGGCGCCCAGCATGGGTGTGTCTCTTTCCCACATACCATCTTTCCTCTTTTTTTTTATGCCTAACTATTGTAAACTTTGTGTTTTTCCTACAGGGTTGTGGAGAGCCACTGGTTCGTGTGGTGCACGCAGATGAGCCACCTGCCCAATGAGATCAAGCGCGACCCTGGACATGAGGACTGGGTCACCCTGCAGTTGACCACTACCTCCAACGTGCAGCCTGGACTGTTCCTGGACTGGTTCTCTGGGCACCTCAACTACCAGATAGAGCACCAGTAAGCACCAGTCCTTCGAATGAGACTATAAACCGAGGTTCCGTGTGTGAACGCATGCATAACATCTTGCACACACGTAAAATCCCATCACCAACTTTCGGAAGAGTAGGCCAGTTTGGCCGTTGGTATGGATGACACGTTACACATAGCATGCACCCTGCGTGAGAAATGAAAGAATGAAGGAAGTAAGGAAAATGAGTGATCGATATTGAACGATACTGACTGGATGACACGGGAAACGACTGAATGAAGCGCCAGCTGGCAGCTCTTCAGTCGGCACTACCCAGGTAGGCAGCCCGTTGTGTAAACGAGTGTTGATTGTAAAGCGCTTAGAGCTTGGCCTCTAGCCGAGAATAGGCGCTATATAAGTATTCATTATTATTAAGTAAGCTGACTTCAGCGCTCAGTATCAGTCTCTTACAGAGCACCAGTATGTAAGCTGACTTCAGCACTCAGTATCAGTCTCTTACAGAGCACCAGTATGTCAGCTGACTTCAGCGCTCAGTATCAGTGTCCTTCAGAGCACCATATGTAAGCTGACTTCAGCACTCAGTATCAGTCTCTTACAGAGCACCAGTATGTAAGCTGACTTCAGCGCTCAGTATCAGTCTCCTCTAAAGCACCAGTATGTAAGCTGACTGCAGCCTCAGTATCAGTCTCTTACAGAGCACCATATGTAAGCTGACTTCAGCGCTCAGTATCAGTCTCTTACAGAGCACCAGTATGTAAGCTGACTGCAGCGCTCAGTATCAGTCTCTTACAGAGCACCAGTATGTAAGCTGACTTCAGCGCTCAGTATCAGTCTCTTACAGACCACCAGTATGTAAGCTGACTGCAGCTCTCAGTATCAGTCTCTTACAGAGCACCAGTATGTCAGCTGACTTCAGCGCTCAGTATCAGTCTCCTCTAAAGCACCAGTATGTAAGCTGACTGCAGCTCTCAGTATCAGTCTCTTACAGAGCACCAGTATGTAAGCTGACTGCAGCTCTCAGTATGAGTCTCTTACAGAGCACCAGTATGTAAGCTGACTGCAGCTCTCAGTATCAGTCTCTTACAGACCACCAGTATGTAAGCTGACTGCAGCTCTCAGTATCAGTCTCTTACAGAGCACCAGTATGTCAGCTGACTTCAGCGCTCAGTATCAGTCTCCTCTAAAGCACCAGTATGTAAGCTGACTGCAGCTCTCAGTATCAGTCTCTTACAGAGCACCAGTATGTAAGCTGACTGCAGCTCTCAGTATCAGTCTCTTACAGAGCACCAGTATGTAAGCTGACTGCAGCTCTCAGTATCAGTCTCTTACAGAGCACCAGTATGTAAGCTGACTGCAGCTCTCAGTATCAGTCTCTTACAGAGCACCAGTATGTAAGCTGACTTCAGCTCTCAGTATCAGTGTCCTACAGAGCACCAGTATGTAAGCTGACTTCAGCTCTCGGTATCAGTGTCCTACAGAGCACCAGTATGTAAGCTGACTGCAGCTCTCAATATCAGTCTCTTACAGAGCACCAGTAGTAAGCTGACTTCAGCTCTCAGTATCAGTCTCTTACAGTGCAACAGTATGTAAGCTGACTGCAGCTCTCAGTATCAGTCTCTTACAGAGCACCAGTATGTAAGCTGACTTCAGCACAGTATCAGTCTCCTACAGAGCACCAGTATGTAAGCTGACTTCAGCACAGTATCAGTCTCCTACAGAGCACCAGTATGTAAGCTGACTTCAGCACAGTATCAGTCTCTTACAGAGCACCAGTATGTAAGCTGACTTCAGCACAGTATCAGTCTCCTACAGAGCACCAGTATGTAAGCTGACTTCAGCTCTCAGTATCAGTCTCTTACAGAGCACCAGTATGTAAGCTGACTTCAGCACAGTATCAGTCTCTTACAGAGCACCAGTATGTAAGCTGACTTCAGCACAGTATCAGTCTCCTACAGAGCACCAGTATGTAAGCTGACTTCAGCACAGTATCAGTCTCCTACAGAGCACCAGTATGTAAGCTGACTTCAGCACAGTATCAGTCTCCTACAGAGCACCAGTAGTAAGCTGACTTCAGCTCTCGTATCAGTCTCTTACAGAACACCAGTATGTAAGCTGACTTCAGCTCAGTATCAGTCTCTTACAGAGCACCAGTATGTAAGCTGACTTCAGCTCTCAGTGTCAGTGTCCTACAGAGCACCAGTATGTAAGCTGACTTCAGCCAGTATCAGTCTCCTACAGAGCACCAGTATGTCAGCTGACTTCAGCACAGTATCAGTTCCTACAGAGCACCAGTATGTAAGCTGACTTCAGCACAGTATCAGTCTCCTACAGTGCACCAGTATGTAAGCTGACTTCAGCACAGTATCAGTCTCCTAGAGTGCACCAATATGTAAGCTGACTTCAGCTCTTAGAATCACACTCTAGAGTGCACCAGTATGTAAGCTGACTTCAACTCTTAGTATCAGTCTCCTACAGAGCACCAGTATGTAAGCTGACTCAGCTCGTAGTATCAGTCGCCTGAGGGTGTGCAAGACCGTGGCGCAGAAACTTGTAAGCACATACTGGTTCATTTGACTGTTTCAGAAGAATAGGGGATTAGGGAATCTAGAACAGATGTTAGAAATATTGACAAGTACTGGCCTCTAGAAAGAAATGGAACATGACGTTGCAACAACAACAAAAAAAGACTGGTTGGGGAACCCCTTAAAACTGGGTTCTGTCTCTTGTAAGGGGTGAGATATGCAAGAGAAAACATCTTTGTTACCCTAAATATCAATGTCCTGGAAAGTGTAGGTTAAAATGATGAGAAAACAAACTACTCTAAACTGTGTGTTTCCTATAGAATGGTTGGAGTTAATACTGATGTAATGCTTTGTTTCTTTTTCATCATCTGTGCTGTCTTTATGGTCTACTCCCACATGGAACACACTGGCCACCCTGTACACAGCCACACCTGTGACTGTCTCTTTGTGGCCCAAGAACAGCTGTTCACAGGGAGCAGTCTGCATTTTTTTAAATGATTTTTTTAATAACACTTTTTTCAAATTCAGCACAATATAATACCATGCAGTGCTAAGAAAAGCATCCCAATACAAGCATTACATGCACAAAAACATCACACAATATAGATACAATGCAAAATAAAATTCAAATGATGCAAAAGAATGCACAATAACACAGTGTTATACTAAAACACAATACTTACGTACCGTACACACACAACACAAACCAGCACAGAATAGTAATATGCAGTATAACAAAACAGAACAATAGAACACAGAGCAATACAATACAATATAGGACAATACACTATAAGATGTTTTTTGGTTGTTTTTTTTTTATCCAAACATATACTCATACATATACTGCTTGCAATTTAGGAAATCATATTTGTTATGACATCAGAGTACATTGCATTTCATACATTCTTGAAGAAGATAAATCTGCAAGAATTATGTCTAAGATATCAAGTATACCAGTCAAGGAAGAAGAAGAAGTAGCAGAAGAAAACAGAGAGAAAGGGAGAGGGGGCAGGGTATATATAAAGATGGACAGATACAAATATATAAAAAGAGGCAGAGGAATGGTTTGGATGTCAGAAGCCATCATTTCACATTTTACATACATTTTTTACCCTTCATTTTATAAGACTTGAAAGAATGTTAAAAAAATTGGGGGGGGGGGGGGGTGAATTTGAAAAGGACCTCAATATTAACAAGCATTGAAAAAAAAGCTCGATTTTCACATTTCACAATTTTCTAAATACTATAGCAGATCTAAGATTACCTATACTTAGTCTCCAGAAACCAGTGCAATATATGAGAGCCATTTGACAGAGAAATCATCATGAGGGAGTAACCAATATTAGGCCAGTATGAGGCAGCCCACGTGAGGAAATATGACACTGTTGCAGAGTTGCTTTCAGTGGTGTTCAGGGAAAAGAAATAATGTTGCTATGGTAAATCTGATTGTGTTCGCTTTTTGTATTATTAAGTTTTGGTTTTGTGCTGCTTAACTTGATAAAGCTCTTCCCACTCATCCAGTTAATGTCCAATATCATTACGCTTTATTTTTGCAGAGAAAAGGTGCAAGATCATATACCTGTGTGTAAAGACCCCGATGGGAGGAAAAAAAATATTATAAGAAAGGATAACCCCTTTATGGTTAGTTGTGGCATAAAGCTGCTGAAAATGAACATATGAAGGGACCTGTGCTGTTGCAGCCTCTTCCCACTGATGCCCAGACATCACTTCCATAAGGTGGCTCCCCTTGTTCGCTCCTTGTGTGAAAAGCACAACCTTCACTACCGCTGTAAACCTGTCTTCACTGCTTGGGCAGATGTTGTCAGGTAAATGTCTTTCAGCTTTCTTCCCAGTGAAAACAACAACAACAAATGATCAAATAAAGCAACACAACTAATCGGTTTTGCTTTGGCAGTCAGAAACTTCTTGCAGTTTTCAAATGCTGTAAGGTTTGCCTGATATGGGCAGACATCTTGTCAAGGCATCCCTCAGCCTCCACCAGAGATAATCTGGAGGTTACAGTGGAGGATAGATGCCTCAGAGACGGATGGACAAAACCATGGAAGGATCAATTTTTGTATACAAATCCTGGACAATGTAAAGGATTTACTGAATATAAAACCTCTAGTCTGCTACTCATTTGTCTCAGTTTAGGATTCAAATCTTGTCCATGTTTCTCGAGAAATGGTATGTCCTGTGTTCCTGCTAGCTGAGCCGCAAAAGTGATCTTACGATGAAGACACAGAAGCTGAAGCTGAGTTCATCCTTCACCAGGTCTAGTTTTGTGTCTGAGCTGCAGTATATCATTGTCTGTAGTGCAGTGGTGTGTTGTTTGCAGAATCTTGCCCATTTGTTGAAGGGAAAGTATCTCATTTCTCTTTCTCTAAACTGGAGATAGAGCCAAAGTGCATATGTTAATCAATGTGATTCTTTGTTCCCAAGGTTTTCAGAACAGCGGAATCTTCCAGTAAAGATTCCCACCATGGAGAGACATACTACTGGAACAGCTTTGTCTGTGCATCTAGTTTTACCTCTGGAAAGACATCCTTCCTTGAAAAACTCATCTTTACGGATTTCTCTTCAGGTCATTACTTTGAGGTTCTACCGGAACAGCAGATTCTTTGAGATTGTTGGGTAGGCGAAGGTGCTGTAGTTTTTAGAGAGGACACTTTCTTCTTCGGGTTCTGTGACAAGTGATCAGTGCCATCAGTAGAGGGCAAAGTAGGTTGTGTAAGTATGCCAAATTAGGGCAGTCTTCACTGGACACCCCCACAGTTCTTCAGCAGCAGTGCGGTCTCTGCTGTCAATGGCCCCATGGTGACCTGAACCCTTCTGGATTCCAGCAGACTGGGGACTTGGTCAGGTACATACTGAGCCTGGGTGCAGCCTCCGGTATTGGATAGTTCTGATGTGCAGTGTAGGAGTAATGATGCAGTAGACATGGAAGTATGGGCAGCCCAGGATCATTGGGATCTTGCCTGAACATTTCATGCTCATTGAAGACTGTTTTTGTTTCTTTCATGTCTGTTGATCAGTGGCACATATTTACTAATGCCTGACTACACTACAGTGTTCAAAATTATTATTTTCAAATGTGGCATCTTCTGTAGTATAAGTTTATAATGTGTTACACCTGTAGTCAACTTACATGGCATCACTGTTATGCATGTGTAATCACTTATCTGGGATTAAATGCTCCTGTGCTCAGACCCTATTATAATTTTGAAGGAAAATATGTTCCAATATCATAAGTTGAGTTTAGAGTAGCACATGCAAATTCTTTGCCTTGGCTGCCTCTGTCTTTGATTAAATTGAAGCTGTGTGTTCAAAAGTTATATGTGATGTACATATTATCCCTTTCTGTCAACAAATTGTAATGATACAAATAATTGTCACTTCTCTGTTTTATTTTTCAGATCTTTGCGAAGGTCAGGGGAGATCTGGTATGAAGCATATTATAACTGACGCCCAATCATTGGATCTCCAACAATATTCTTACTGATGTTTTACATATTTGTATTGTATCACCACAACCAATCATACTTGATTGGCTTTGCTGTCTTGATTATATGAATGTATTTATAACATCACTGAGATTTTTTGCTAAACAGGCTGATCATTAGAAACTTTGTTAGGCGTTGCATGTGGTGCAAGCTGAACAAACATGAGTTGTCAGGACAGAGACAACGTTATTGCCAAAACAGCTGATTTATGTTTGCCTCAGTTGAAAGACTCCATGATTTGCATCACACTTAGGGGTAGCAGAAGAAGTAGATAATTTTTTCAGTTTACTTGTTGGTGTTGCCTTTTTTTTTTTTTTTGATCACCGACTGTTGAACTGATCACATGCATGAATAACAGTTTGTGCCGTGTTAATGTACCACCAAGTAGAGTCAGTCTTTCATATAAGTCAAGGCAGATCTGCAGTCATTGGTCGTCAGTGCCAGGTGGCATCAGGAATCAACGTCTGCTTGTTTTTTCCTTGGACTAATGAGCAGATTGATTTTTGTTTTTGTAATAAGTTGTTTTTGTTATGTAATATGCGTTATTGTACTAAACATGCTTGGAGAAAAATGTTCAAGCATTGAAATGAATTGAAAGATTATACATGCAGACCTTCCAATACCTAAATGGCTTGTCAGTATCTTTTGCAACTGTTCTCAGTATTTTCAAGCAGTTGCCAGTATTTTCATCGCATGCACGGCATAATCATGTTAGATATTTATTATATTATTTAAATGAGAAAAAAAAACTATAAACATAACCCCTGCATATAGTATAATGTACATGTACACACAACATACACAGACATTATTAAAATTATAGCTAAAAATCATTATAAAAGAACCATGGTTCACTAGCAGTCATACAGACACACAGAAGAGATAGCACAGGGGGGAAAACATGATGTCGCACAAAAACACAAACATAAGCAAAGGAGTAGGCCTACCTAATTGTAGATTAATGTTGTACAAGTAATCCATTCAGCTTCAGTTTCTGGTTTAGTCACAGGGAAGGTCAGTCTTTGTTGCACAAATAATCCATTCAGTTTCAGTGTCACAATAATACTACTTCATAGGCATAGCTTTCGGCAATTTTATTGCCTGGAAACATAGCTCTGAACAAGGGCCCAGCATGGTCGGAAGCACTCAGTGGAATGTTGTGCTCCACGAGGAAGTGAGTGAACAGGGTTTCAGCACGAATCACATCCTGCTCATCACATTTGTCTTTGGAAGAGACAGAGTCGAAAAAATTGGTAACTTTGGACGATTGCACCAGAGCTGCTCCTTTTTTCGTATGTCTTGCCGATTCACGTGCCTGCCAACATCGTTGGCGCCACCGGCACTAATTACAAAGTTGAAATCGCACACCGTGCATCTGGCAAAAGTTGATCCAACTTTGGATTCCACTCTGCACGGGTACGTCTTAGTGTACGACTTCAGGAAGTGCTGATCTGTTTCTGTTGCTTTTTTCCTCCACTGCCTGATGCCGTTGACTCCTCGATTTTCCGCTTTTGCAAAGTTTTCTCCATTTTTCCCCCCTCGATTAAACTTGGACAATCTCTGGATAGTAGAACTTTCAACCGGAAAGCAGAAGCAACTCAAAAGTTTCGTTGATTGGACAAAAGTTGGAATAGCTTAACGCAACAGCTAACGCGATTGGTCGATGGTCGATGTTGAGGCAGGCAGAGGCTAAAAATAGCCATTCCATTGCCATGTTCGTCGCACACAAGCCAAGCCTTCCTTTGCCTTCTCTCTCTCTCTGTCTCTCTCAACCAGTGTCTGTGTAGTCGAAACACACGACTGAGCCATTCCATTGCGATGTTCGTCGCACACAAGCCAAGCCTTCCCTTCCCTTCTCTCTCTCTGTCTCTCTCGACCAGTGTCTGTGTAGTGGAAACACACGACTGGAACGGTTTTATTATGCCATTCTCGAGCTTATTTTTGGGAGATTTTATCTCCGTATTGATTTACAGTCGATCGTATTTTCCGTATTTTTCTTCTTCTCCTACGAAAATACAGTGGGAACGGGACGGTTGGAAGGTCTGTACATGTTACTCTTCTAAAACACACACACGCATGCATGCATGCAAGCGTGCATGTACGCACCCATTAGTTACGCATGCACACAAAAGAGTTACACTGAGACTGTTACAGAGGTGTTCACATGCTGAGAGGAACAAGTTGCATGTGTGGAACAAATCAGCCAACTAAGTATAGAAGGTTCATACGTTTGAAGAATGAAGCATTACACATGTATTTGCAATGGAAAAATAACACACACACTAAACACAGTCGTGTAAGTGTTCATTAAATTGGAACAATTCAAATGTTATGTATGTGATACTTGTAGGAAAAAAAAAGACAAAAAGTAAAAGAGATGGAAGGAGAATATAAAAGAAGTTTGAATGTTGAGAACTAAAATTGTACATGAATTACACTTGTTTTAAAATAATTTTAAAAAAAAAGAAAAGAGAAAAAACATTGTACATTGATCCAAGTGTTTGTAAGATAAAAATTAAAGCAATTTAGATGTTATGCTTGCCAAAAAATAAGATAAATAAAGATGGACTGAAGAATAGTAAATTTTATGCATGTAATTAGGTACTCTGACAGAAAAATTCATAAGGTTTATACCAGCTGACGCATTATACACTTACAAACTTTCACTAGTTGAGAAGAAATGGAAGCATTACACAATGTGTGTCAGTTATTATTGTGAATAAGTCAGCTACTATTTGTCCTTGGGTTTATACTGCAATGATGAAAATCCTGTTTCCCTTCATAAAACCAACACATAGATAGATGGTATATATCTGTAGTAGCTGATGACATCAGACAATCACTTGTGATTATATGACAGAGTATTTTTAAATCTTGAAATTACTCAGAAAGAAAACGTTTTGTACACGTAAATTGTACATGTCAGGTTCATGAAATCAAATAGTGTAAATGTTGAACTGATGAGAGGAATAATTATACCGATGTCAGCTCACTGTGGGGGGTTTTGTGTGTTGTGTGTGTGTGTGTGTGTGTATGTGTGTGTTTGTGTTGTTGTTGTTGTTTTGTTTTGTTTTTCAAAGTCTGTGAACATGTTATTCTGAAAGTGATATGTACTAAATTGACAGTTGCTCATGAAATCAATTCTTTGAAAAGATATAATTATGGAAGGTGTGTCATTAAAGTAAAGTTACACTCACAGATATATTTCACATAAATAGATAAATAATTCTGTAAACATTGAAAGTTGTGAGTTGTAGGATAGTTGAGGCAGCGGTCATTGAAATTGTAACTCTTTCTCTCAAAATTAAAAACTTATGAATCTCTGCCTTAGGAGCAGTCACATTTGAAAACAAGATCTCTTCTCTTTTCTATGAAGAGGTCAACTTGGGAAAGTTTGTTGATATTTTTTAATGTAAATCAAAAGCGATAAGCAGTATGATAAACAAATCATTTTGTTTATCTCCTGCGCTTTCATCTTTCTCAAAGGCCATATTTTGCAGGCTCTCTCTCTCTCTCTCTCTCTCTCTCTCTCTCCCGAGTATAGGTAAGCTGTTCTTTCTTTTATCTTTCAGAGTATTTTCTTGTCTTTTGGTCAAAATCTTGGTAGTATCTATCATGACATGGATTTTTCTTCTTTTTCTTTCTTGACCCCTGTGCTTCCTTTGATTAGCTACTCATTTTGGCTGCAGGCCTAATGCCACAGGTTTTCATCAAACAGTCATGGTTCTGGTTCTGGGGTTTGGTTGTGTTTTTTTTTTTAATTTTAGTGTTTTGAAATGCATTCTGTGTTAAAGTACCAAAGGACTGATTTATGAATTAATTGTGTATGATGATAAAAGGTGATGTTCTGTGATTCTTTGTATATAAAAATAGAAAGTCCATATGATTTCTTTCATTTCAATTTGTCAAATGAAGTGTGTCTATATGAGGAAGAAAAACATCTCGGTTTTCCACAGAAAATCAAAATAGTTGCTATTTTACACATTATGAGCATAGATCTTGACTTGTCAGTCTTTTAAACATCTTGCCAAGTTGTCGCCAGCCCACTCAGATGTATCAAGGAGTCAGTTTGAAGGTAGATATATAGTGTGTGTATGCATGCATTTCTGTGTTTGCTTATGTGTGTATGTGTATGTAAGTGATTGAGAGAGAGACAGCTCTGTGTCTGTGTCTGTGTGTGTGTGTGTGTGCAGTTTCATTTAAAGAATGCCACACAATACAGAAAACTTTAGAACTAGACTTCAAATGTGAATACACACACACACACACACACACACACACACACACACACACATGCATACGCGCGCGCCACACACACACACACACACACACACACACACATATGCATGCGCTTCAGTGCATATGTTAATGTTTAAACAAGTTAATTCAAATCCAGTGTTCTAAAATACTTAACTTGCCACTATATTGTGCCAAGCTGTTTGAATTTCTATGTACCAATTTTTTTTTTTTTTTTTTCAGCATTCGTTTTACTCATATTCTTTACTTGTATGTGACATATTTCTTTGTTATTTATCATGTAGGACCATTCAACATCAGAAAGCACTAAGTGGTTGATTAATTTAAAACCTACGTAGGAATTGCATGTAAAATGTTGACTTGAAAAACATGTTGCAGTCAAAACATCGAACCACCAAAGTGTGTTTTCAGAATATTTGCTTAGAATTTTCAACGACTTGTAGATTTGGCTAAGTATGCTTTTTTCTTTTTTTTTTACTGGTCTTTGTGTTTGGTGCTCATGTTTTTATGGAAACATGAAGAAAGCATTTATGTGATTCCCTTTTACATGATATAAGTGTGAGTTGAATGTGAGCAGTTATGATAACAAAGGTAGGAATGATTGTGTGTCAAGACGTTTGAAGTACTTGAAATGCATTTTGTAATTTGTTTGTTTCCATTTCCGTTTTAGAATGAAATTTTACCCCAACATGATTTATGTTGACTATTTTATACTAATACAGGGCAAAGAACTTTTTGAAAAAAAATTATTGCACTTGTCAAGGGGAACAAGCCATCTACTTCCTTACAATTTGATTATTATGCTTTTCATAACTTGTGGTGGCTTTTTTCCCCAGTGGCTTTGAGTTTATTGCTTTACGCTGTTTTGTTATGTCATTGGTCCTTTGAATTGTATTTCTTAGCAGTTTGGTGATATAAGGCAACTTCTTTTACATTGTAGGTAACATTGAATATTTAGAAATAATGTTTTGATAGCTGTTTTCAGCATTTATTCAAGGTAGTTTAGTTCTGAGGAAAGACCCACTGACCACAGGGAAAGTCCTGTTGACAGTGGGAAAGACTACAACTTTGGATTCTCTTTTGAGGGCACATAAGACCGTATGGCGAAAGCTTGGCTGTGTCTGGAGTGGCACTGTCTTCATCTGTCCGTGGGCAGGGGTGGTTGGGTCTGTGGGGGGTGCTCGGCAGCTGGAGGGTGGTGTTTTTCGCCGGTGGGCTCTGCAGTCATGAAATACGGGCTGGTACACCCATGGGGATGCTACTTTAAGGCTGTTATGAGCTGCATCCTGTAGTCTAATTTACCGCTGTTCAGGAGCAGTTATGTCCCTTGATATCTTAATGGAGTGTCCTGTGCGTGCCTGTACCCATCGTCAACACAGCGCAGGCCTCCAAGGGTGGTACAGGACTGCTCTAAAGGCAGGTGAAGACAGTGCTTCTCTGGGTCCTTCCCAGCACCTTCGGTGTGTTTCTTTTTCTTCTTTGCCTTAACTAGGCTGACCCTGGAGAAAGGTCCAGTGACGGTGAGGAAAGACCCACTGACCACAGGGAAAGTCCTGTTGACAGTGGGAAAGACTACAACTTTGGATTCTCTTTTGAGGGCACATAAGACCGTATGGCGAAAGCTTGGCTGTGTCTGGAGTGGCACTGTCTTCATCTGTCCGTGGGCAGGGGTGGTTGGGTCTGTGGGGTGTGCTCGGCAGCTGGAGGGTGGTGTTTTTCGCCGGTGGGCTCTGCAGTCATGAAATACGGGCTGGTACACCCATGGGGATGCTACTTTAAGGCTGTTATGAGCTGCATCCTGTAGTCTAATTTACCGCTGTTCAGGAGCAGTTATGTCCCTTGATATCTTAATGGAGTGTCCTGTGCGTGCCTGTACCCATCGTCAACACAGCGCAGGCCTCCAAGGGTGGTACAGGACTGCTCTAAAGGCAGGTGAAGACAGTGCTTCTCTGGGTCCTTCCCAGCACCTTCGGGTGTTTCTTTTTCTTCTTTGCCTTAACTAGGCTGACCCTGGAGAAAGGTCCAGTGACGGTGAGGAAAGACCCACTGACCACAGGGAAAGTCCTGTTGACAGTGGGAAAGACTACAACTTTGGATTCTCTTTGAGGGCACATAAGACCGTATGGCGAAAGCTTGGCTGTGTCTGGAGTGGCACTGTCTTCATCTGTCCGTGGGCAGGGGTGGTTGGGTCTGTGGGGTGTGCTCGGCAGCTGGAGGGGGGTTTGTTTTTCGCCGGTGGGCTCTGCAGTCATGAAATACGGGCTGTACACCCATGGGGATGCTACTTTAAAGGCTGTTATGAGCTGCATCCTGTAGTCTAATTTACCGCTGTTCAGGAGCAGTTAGGGTCCCTTGATATCTTAATGGAGTGTCCTGTGCGTGCCTGTACCCATCGTCAACACAGCGCAGGCCTCCAAGGGTGGTACAGGACTGCTCTAAAGGCAGGTGAAGACAGTGCTTCTCTGGGTCCTTCCCAGCACCTTCGGGTTGTTTCTTTTTCTTCTTAGAAATAATGTTTTGATAGCTGTTTTCAGCATTTATTCAAGGTAGTTTAGTTCTGTGTCCTGTACATAGGTCTACTGGTGGAGCTTACTTTTAGTTTCACCACAGCAGTATTTCAGTCCTGCATGATCAAAACTGTGTTTTGTTTTGTTTGTGTGACAATTATTCTGTGTGTGTGTGTATACATAACTGTTATTGTGTATGTAAGAGAATGGAAGAGCAGTATAGTTTGTTTTACTCATGAATTCAGTATTGAATGCTTCCGTTTTATTGGTTTATGGGTGTTGCATTGTATTATTGCCATTACATTCTAGTCTGTCATGGTACTTTTTTTTACCAGGATTCTAGTCTGTCACCGCACTTTTTCTTTCCTAAGATGTTACTTGTTGGGTCATGTGTAACCTTGTATGTTTAGCAAGGCAAATGAATCCTTTTGTGTTTGGGGTGTTTTAGTCAGCTGAGTTTATTGTTAATATGAAACTAAGATTCACATCATTTCTATTATCGTCATGCTTTATATGTTTGGATTTTTTTTTCTTGAAAACTTGTATCATCATCACAGATGTTGGATACTTTTTTTTTTCAACTTGAGTGCATTATGTAGGGTAACTGCCATTTGAGGAACATGTTCATTCAATCACCATGCTCCAGCAATAAGCAGTTGTCGTCAGAGAGGGGAATACTAGGTGGAGTCTTGCACATGTTGGATTTGAAAAGGTGTATCTGAACACATCCAGCATGACTGCATCTGTGTAGTGTAATCAGTGTGTTCTTCATAATGCCTTGTGATTGCGCTTTATGAATAGCCAGTACTGTGGCCAAAACAAGATGAATCTGGGTGTTGCTGTATATGCAGGGGCCAGAACAAGCAGCACTGGAGTATTACCTCAGTGTAAAGAGATGAGAGATGGCAAAGATAAAAAAGAAGTGTTGATTTGTTGTTTTGTTTTATTTTGAAACAGTGTCCTGCAAATTTGCACCAGTTTGGGGGTAACATATTGCCAGACATTCCATGGAGAACTGTGACAGACTTTCTGATTTTCTCTTTAACTTTCATGCAAGTTAGAGGGAGCTTACTTAGTCAATTTTTCGCCAGTTATGCAGATGGATGTCAGGCACACTAGTACATTATTCATGAGCCATTTCAACACAAGAGAGAAAAACTACCCCCAAGTTTAGAAAATCATTCACTGTAGAGTTGTCTCTCTTTTAGGTACATTTTTTTTGTTCTTGGGAAACACAAGGGAGGGACAATGTATTTAGACACTTGCATTCCAACTCGCCTGTAACTTTTTAAAATGGGAAAATTGTCTATGACGCATAGTGTGTGATACCCGTTACACCTCCTCGTTAAGTGTTGAAATTTGCATGACATGAGACAAGCCAGTTCAGAAGACTTTTTTAAAAGGCTTTATTCAGGGAGATTCTTCCACACATAATTGTTAAGTTTTTGAAAGAGATCAGTGTGTTTCATCTGCTATGATCAGTACATGACTAATAAGGAAATGAGAAGCCATCCGAGGAAGGAAGAATCTCCTCACCTTAATGATTTGAACTTTATATCATCTTGTTTGTTTTTTTTCTTTTTAACTGGATTATAGACCTGATTAGCCAGTGTGGTCAGCTAGACTTCAAGCAACATGAACTGAATGCATGTTATGCTGTGCATTTGTGGATGGCATTGGACATTTGAAACTTAAATGCAAGTGCAGACTTTTTATTACGTCACTCCTTTCATAAAGGGAGATTACTGGAGTGCTCAGAGAAGACTGGAAAGCTATGACAACAACAGGGCACCGCTTTGGTCTGTGGTCGACATTTAGTTTGTTTGCATTGCTGACTAATAGCATCAGGAAATGGCAGTGCATGACCCCTATCCGTCGATCAATAGGTCACTTTTGTTTACTGTGATCTGTGTTGCCCTCAGTGCATTTGTTTGTTTGTTAGTCGATGGTTGGTTTTTCTTCATGTATTGTTTGTTAGCTGGTTGGTTTCTCTGCATGGATATGGATGTTATTCCTTTTTAAGCATCATTCCTATTCAACAATTTGCTTCAGTCAGATTTAAAACTTGTCATTTATTATTTCCTTTTTTTTTCATCCATTTATTATTTATGAATGTTGTAATTATGTTTTGCATTGGCTCACAATGATCTTTAAATTTGTAGCTTGCATATCCATTTAGCAAAAAAAGAAAAAGAAAAAAAGAAACTTGATAATACCTCAAAGTTAAACTTTGATACCTTTCACATCTCATGCATTTATTTACTGTGCAGTTTAATATATATGTTGTTGTTTTCACTTTGCTGTGATCTGCATTCCCTGTTTGCTTATTTTTGATGTTGTTGTGGATTTTTTTTTACTTGTGTAGGGATGTTATTTCTTTGTAAGTAGTATTCCATTCAACAATCTACTTCATTAATATTCCAAAATTGTAATTTGTTTAATGTAGTTTATTACAATCCTTCATTTTCATTTATTTGTTATTTATCACATGGGGCAATTGCATTGGCTCACACTGAACTTTAAATTTGTAGCTGGTACAACTATTTAGTGATCAAGAGAATCTTGATAATACCTCACAATTTTACAAACTCTTCATGTTTAACAAATCTGCATTTATTTACCTTGCAGTCTTATATAAATGTCAAGCTGATGTAGAACAGCCTGAATAAAATTTTTCACCTTTTGTGGATTTTGTCAGTTGTTTGTGTATGAGAAAGTGTGTGAATCCATTTGCATAAATCTTTATGTTTCCATGTTTTCGGAATCTGTGCATATGCTCATACCCGTCTGGGGAGTGTGTTTGTGTGTGCTCATACCTGTCTGGGGAGTGTGTTTGTGTGTGCTCATACCTGTCTGGGAGTGTGTTTGTGTGTGTGTGGATACTGTGTTTTCACCTGCACTCCCCAAGACTATCATTCATGTAATTAGGGTGTAAGAGGTTGTATAAACAGCCTCTCATTTCATGGCTGAGCACTTCATATAGTGTATCCAGCCTACCTATTTTGGGGCTGCTACCTTATATATATATATATATATATATATATATATATATATATATATATATATTATATATATATATATATATATATATATATATATATATATATGAATACTGAAACAAGTTGGATGTCTTTTCCCATAGGGACGATTTTTATTTTCGAGCTTTCATCATAAGGGCTTCATCAGGAATAAAATACTTCATAATAAGTCCAAGGCTTAGAACATGATTACCCCCCAGCAAATACAACTGTTTTCACACACACACACACACATGCACACGCACACACACACACCACACCACACCTGTATTCAGCTATTGTTGAGCAAGCAACTAACACACGTGGAACATACCACAAAGAAATAAATCTCTCCTCATCACACACACACACACACACTCACACACACACACACGCACACCACACCACACCACACACCTGTATTCAGCTATTGTGGAGCAAGCAACTATCACACATGAAACATATATACTATTACCACAAGGAAATAAATGTTCTCTCTCTCACGCACACACACGCACGCACGCACGCGCACACACACACACAAAAGGGGGAGGGGGGGAGGAAGCGAGAGAGATGGAAAGAGGGGTGAAGTGGATGAATAGAAGAAGGGGGGAGGGGGCTTGGATAGAAGAGAGACAGAGAGGATGTATGCAGCACTGTGGGTCTGTTGAAAAGCTGACCCAAGAACGGGGAAGGAAGGAAGGGGGTGGAATAGGAATAAATGGGGGGCAAGTACAGAGAAGATGGGGGGGGGGGGGGGGGGGGGGGATAGAGGAATGCCGAGGTATGTCTAATTCCAGCATAAGGACATGTATGGCCAGATCATATCAACGTGCCAGATGACAGGTGCGAATCGGAGGTGTAGGGGCTTGGAACACACACACACGCCACACACACACACACACACACACACGCGCGCGCGCGCGCACGCACACACACACACACACACACACACACATACACAATGGGAAAAGAGGATGATGAAGGACAGAAAAAAGGGGAAGTGCGGGGGTGGGATGATGTGAGGCAAGGTGAGGGGTGGGGGTGAGCAGTGGGATGAAATGAAGGATAGGCTCAATCTTTGAAGGAAAAATGAGGATGAAGCGCAATTTGAGAAGAATGAAACAAAAAGGGGGGGGGGGGGGGGGGGGGGGGGGGGGATTCTGTTTTGGTGTGTGTGTGCGGAGGGGGGGGGGGGGGGAGGAAAGGAGAGATGAAGGAAAAGAGAACTGAGATATCACAATTAAGTATATACTGTCACAAGCACGCGCGCGCACGCACACACACACACACACACACACGTGCGCGCACGCGCGCGCACACACACACACACACACACACACACAAAGTGAGACAAAGTCAAATCCATGCACGTGCACAATCATGGATGGCCGTGCGCTGCACATTTCTGCAACTTTCTACATCAGAACATAATGTGTAGAATGTACATCGTTGATTTCACCATTAATTATCTTGTTCCTATAAATGTCTCACACTTCTACAAGTGATCAATATGTGGTAAAACAGGAAGCCATGCAGACAAAGTGTTTATTTGATATACTCATACTAAGAAAACAAGACAGATTTCATTTAGGGTCTAATAACAAAATTGCACTGATCCTAATGAAACACATAGTAACATCAAAAAGAGTACAAAATATAAACGCTTAAAAGCTTAGTTGGTCAGTGGAAATGTTTAAAAGGCATAGGGTTTTAAGGTGTCACAAA
>CM031596.1:90396373-90401373 GCA_018398815.1 Conus ventricosus
ATGCAAATAATTTTTTTTCATAATTTTCAGTATATACGCCGAGCGCCCGTGTGTTCTACTTTTGTTCTTGACCTCATTGCAGATAGGTCGGTGGCCTTTGCAATTGAATTATTTGAACTGAGTTGAATTGAGTTTGTGTGTGTGTGTGTGTGTGTGTGTGTGTGTGTGTGTGTGTGTGTGTGTGTGTGTGTGTGTGTGTGTGTGTGTGTGTGTGTGTGTGTGTGTGTGTGTGTGTGTCGGTTTGTCTGTATGTGTGTGTCTATTTGTGTGTCGGTGTCTGTGTGTATGTATAACAGGCAGAAACACAAACACACACTTGCAAACACACACATTTGCATATACGAACACACACACACACACACACACACACACACACACACACACACACAAGCCTCTTTATTAAACCACACCTCTCTAAACCCATCTTCACCTTCATTCCTGTCCGAGCGGACACGCGCACCAGGGGACCGACCACTTGTACTTCGGACCCGTCTAAAGCGACCGCCACACAATTTGATCACTGAGTAATCTGCTTTACGTCATGGATAGGGATTACACTAAACCACCCCGCCCTTGCCCCCAGATCTCAGGTTGACGTGTATCGTGCTGCGATGCCAGACATGCGGAGCGAGTCGGCAGTTCCGGCCAGCAGACACAGTGGGGCTGACCAAGGCTCGGGTCAAGAAAGAGTTCCCCAAGTCTCCGTTGGGAGTGTCAACGCTGCCTCTAGAATCGACCACTTTTGGCAGCCTGGGGTGAGTGTTTGGTTTGGTGTTAGGCATGAAAGATGAGAGAGAGAGAGAGAGAGAGAGAGAGAGAGAGAGAGAGAGAGAGAGAGAGGAGAGAGAGAGAGAGAGAGAGAGAGAGAGAGAGAGAGAGACGCTCCTACGAATACGTCCTTTCAATGAAGGAAAATTGGATTAAGAATCGGCTGGCTTCAGTGTTTTCACTTTGAAAAAATGGAGGTGTAAAGAAAGTAAAACAAAAAGGTAAACTCTTAGCATGCAGAAAATATCGAATTCTAAAAGCTGATCGTAGGTACACACACACACACACACACACACACACACACACACACACACACACACACGCGCGCACGCACGCACGCACGCACGCACACACGCACGCACGCACGCACGCACACACACAGACTGGCAGACAGACAGACAGACTCAAAAGACAGAAAGAGAGACAGACAGACAGACAGACAAATAGATAGACAGACAGATAGACAGACAGACGGACAGAGAGACAGAGACAGGGAGGCAGGCAGACAGACATAGACAGAGACAAAGAGACAGAGATTCCTACAGGCCACAATCAAACGCCTCAGTACATCTCTCTCTCTCTCTCTCTCTCTCTCTCTCTCTCTCTCTCTCTCTCTCTCTCTCCTCTCTCTCTCTCTCTCTCTCACACAGACGTTCCCCACAGCCGAGTCCAGGTGCTCAACCCGCGGTTCCCTCTTTCCCCCCATCCCCACCCCGGGTCCACGCGGCAGTCACAGCGACATGTCCACGTCCAAGGAAAACGGAGAGGCAGCAGCCGCGGTGGGGGCCAGCAGACCCAACACCCAGGGCGGCCCCAGGGTGCTCTTCAGCCGGGAACACACCGTCATGGAGGAGAAGGACGACGACCGCCGACACATCTACACCGCGTACAGCCACTCCCGCCTCAAGTCCCGGGGCGAGGACAAAGCCAGGCATCGCCAGTTCCCCACCCGCAGCCTGGCGGATCTGTCCGAGGAAGAACGCAGCCGCCGGACGATGCAGTGCTCCCTGTGTGAAGGCTCCTTCGTGGAGCCCAAGGTGTTCTGCTGCACCCGCCTGTGCAAGAAATGCCTGCAGGGCCACATCGACATCTCGGAGCTGCACAGCAAAGTCGTCTGCCTGGTGTGCCGCGGGGAGGTGGAAGTGCCGGACAAGAAGCAGCCCCGGGACACGTGGGCGGACCAGTTCCGCACCGACCTCTTCCTTCAGAGGCTGCAGGAGGTTTCGCAGCAGCTGAAGGACAAACACGACTGCTACGTCTGCGAGAGCTCCAAGAACAAGAAGACAGTGTCCACCATCTATTGCTTCGACTGCGACACGTACTTCTGCGAATCCTGCAACGACATGCACCTGCAGCTGCGGGGGCTGACGTCTCACTGCACGGCGGCGTTGGACTGTCTGCAGCCCCGAGACATCATGTCCCGCTGCCGTGTGTTCTGTGAGAAGCACCGGGACAGGTACATTGAGCGCTTCCGTGGCAAGTGCGATGCCTTGCTGTGTCACGACTGCGTGGAGGAGAACCACAGGAAGTGCCCCGTCTTCCCCACCCAGCAGGTAAATGCGGGCTGTGTCACTTACTTACTGCGCGCGGGTTCACTATCCCAGCTTTGAGTTCATGTTGTTCACAGCTGAGCCGAACGCAGAGGAGCAGGGTAGAATGAGGCTTGGGGGAGAGAGGGAGGGAGAGGGGCATATCAGCGGTGTTAAAACCGATTCGATGTTTATTTGCTGTTAAAGAAAACCGATATCGATAAACCGGTTTACTTCAAACTTGCTTAAACGCCTTTAAACTAGATCAGTATTCTACAATATCGAGGTTATCCGTACTTGTTACTGTTCGTCCGTGTGCTTATCTGACAATATTCGAGATTGAAAAGGCTGTGCCAGTCTTGAATAAGTGTTAATTTGTATTTGATCATTTCTGCACTTGTTGCTGTGTAGATGTGTCCAGTACGGGGTGTATAGTCAAGTGGGGAACATTTTTTTTGTGTGTGTGCTTTTTTGTTGTTGCTTTTTTGGTGGTGGTGGTGGTGGTGGGGTGGGGAGGGGGGGGGGGTTCTTGTTTGTTCTGTGTTCTCTGTGCTACCATATCTGCTAGGCGACTCGGTGTCGTCAGCAGCATTCGTTTGGAGTTATGGGCCTGTGATTATTTCATCATGGGAGCAAGAGTTACCTTACTTGTTTGTTATTTAATGTTTACCGTTCCCTGCCTCATTTAAGATTTCCTTTCATTAACAGCTCAGACCGTCAAATGGAAAAAAAAAGACACCTCTTTTAGTAACTCAAAAATCACACCCAGTGAAACATCCTGTGAACAATGTCTGTATAGAGTTGGCTTTTTTGAGTGGTGAAGTCAATTGTTGGTGGAAATCCCAACATTCACTGTACATGGTCCAAAGTGAGTCGATCATTGTATTTATGTACCTCATCTTTCGTTCTCCTCTCCCACTCACCATCACCACCGCCACCCACACCATCCAACACCCAATTATGACGAAGATCACTGCTACAGCCACAGCCTCAACGACATTTTTAATATATTTTTGAAGTAAAAAAGCGCGCAGTCTAATAAGAGAAGGGGAAACGTGAACATGCTTGATACGCACAGCACAAGTTGACTCTGATCCCGACAAGAAAAACAGCGACGGATAGAAAAATGGCATTCACACTGACATTGGTGCCTTTGCCGAAGATATACCAGATGATGATTTTGGCACCGACAGCCAATGCTGACGTACGACTATAACTGTAGAAGAGAACGACTGTTACTGGCATTGGCATGTACAGACAGAAGAATACAGGCACTATTATTCTTTGACACAGAAAACAACAGTGACATCTTATGCATGCCGATAGTGGCTGGCACTGGTATGGAAACTGATATGGACATCATGTGGAGCTAAAAGTTGATGGCAGTGACAATGACACTACGAATGGCCAGCGCATTGGGTCTGACTTGATATCTGACATGTGCAGATGCGCAAGAGTCGTGCCGATGATGTTGATAAGTGCAGATGGTGCAATGCATTGGCACTGAGAGTCACACCGAGACATGTGCAGATGGTGCGAGACATTGGCACTGAGTCACAACCACGACATGTGCAGATGGTGCAAGACATTGGCACTGAGATGTTACACCGATGTCTGACATGTGCAGATGGTGCAAGACATTGGCACTGAGAGTCACACCGATGTCTGACAGTGCAGATGGTGCACCCACATTGGCACTGAGAGTCACACCGATGTCTGACATGTGCAGATGGTGCAAGACATTGGCCCTGAGAGTCACACCGATGTCTGACATGTGCAGATGGTGCAAGACATTGTGGCACTGAGTGTCATACCGATGTCTGACATGTGCAGATGGTGCAAGACATTGTGGCCCTGGAAGTCACACTGATGTCTGACATGTTGCAGATGGTGCAAGACATTGGCCACTGAGTCACACCGATGTCTGACATGTGCAGATGGTGCAAGACATTGTGGCCCTGGAGAGTCACACCGATGTCTGACATGTGCAGATGGTGCAAGACATTGGCACTGAGTCACACTGATGTCTGACATGTGCAGATGGTGCAAGACATTGGCTGGTCACACTGATGTCTGACATGGCAGTGGTGCAAGACATTGGAGTCAACCGATGTCTGACATGTGCAGATGGTGCAAGACATTGGCACTGAGTCACACTGATGTCTGACATGTGCAGATGGTGCAGACATTGGCACTGGGTCACACCGATGTCTGACATGTGCAGATGGTGCAAGCCAATTGGGACTGAGTCACACTGATGTCTGACATGTGCAGATCGTGGCACTGATGTCTGACATGTGCAGATCGTGGCACTGACACTGGTACTGACATTGACTGCTCACATAATTATGTGGATGATGACAGAGAATGACACCGGCGATGACTTGACGTAACGTCTCACCTGGCTTGTAGGTGCAAACTATTGTTATAACTGTTGTTGTTGTTGTTGTTGTTGTTGTTGTTACATTCTTCTTATTATTTTACTCTTGTCGTCGTCGTCGTTGTCAATCATCATCATCATCATATCATCATCATCATCATCATTATTATTATTGTTGTTGTTGTTGTCGTTGTTGTTGTTATCGTCGTCGTTGTCCTCGTCGTCATCGTCGTCGCCATCATCATCATCAATCATAAATGACAACGAGGATGAAGACCATGAACAAAATGATGACGATAATTATTATCACCATTAACATGGTA
>CM031596.1:90406373-90413873 GCA_018398815.1 Conus ventricosus
CACGCCATTTTTCTCCTCTCTTTATGTCCTTTTCTCTATTGTTTACTCCTTCATACAGTTCATTTTTTTCCCCGTGTTTCCCTGCTTCCTGCCGTCCTTTCCTCGACGCAATTTTCTCTATCTTTATGTCTTTTTCTCGTGTTCTTCCTTCATTCAGTTCTTACTCTTTTCCTTCCCTCTCCTGTCGTCCTTTCTCACGACGTGTTCTATCTCCACAGGTGACGCACAACACAGCTCGGTTCGCCCACGAGCAGCCCACCAGCATGGCCCGCGTGGACAACTACTCGGTCCACACCTTCCTCACACTGCTGGCCGCCTGGGCGAGGACTTCACGGAGCGCGTAGTGGCCTTCAAGACTCGTCAGGTCAGTCAGGGGCATAGCAGCAACAGCAGCAGCATTATGAATGATAACAATATCATCATCATCATCATCATCATCATCATCATCATCATCATCATCATCGTCATTGTTGTCGTCGTCGTCGTCGTCATCATCATCATCATTATCAACAGCAGTAGCGGCAACAGCAACATTATGAATATATCATCATCATCATCATCATCATCATCCATCACTCATCATCATCATCTCATCATCATCAACAGCAGCAGCAGTGGCAACAACAGCAGCAGCGTTACAAACAATAGTTACATCGTCAGCAGCAGCAGCAGCAACAACAACAGCTGCGTTACCACCAATAGCAGCAGCAGCAGCAGCGTTCTCTTTGATAATGACATCATCATCATCATACTACAGCAGCAACAGCAGCAGCAGTAGCAGCATCAACAGCAGCGGCAGCAGCAGCAGTATCAACTGCAGCGGCAGCAACAGCGTTACAACTAATTGTAAACATCATCACATCATCATCAACAGCAACAGAAGCAGCGTTACCTATAACATCAGCGGCAGCAGCAACGGCGATAGCAGCAACAGCAACAGCAACAGAAGCAGGGTTACCAATAATAGTAAGAATAACAACAGCAGCAGCGGTAGCAGCAGCAGCAACAGAAGCAGGGTATCAATAACAATAACAACAACCACTACAGCAGTAGCAGCAGCAGCAGCAGGCTACTTCAATCGTAACATAAACATGATCAGCACAGCAGCAGCAGCAGCAACACCGGTAGCAGCACAGCAGTGGTAGCAGCAGCAGCAAAGCAACAGCAGCAGGGTTACCAATGGCAGTAACAGCAGCAGCAGCAGCAGCAGCGCTACTTTTAATCGTAACAGCAGCAACAGCAGCAGCAGCAGCAGCGCTGCTTATAATCGTAACATCATCATTATGAGCAGCAGCAACACAGCACAGTAGCAGCGGCGTTACTTTAATAATAACATCCAGCTCCTTCTCCTACTCCGCCTCCTCTTCAACAGCATCGTCATCATCATCATCATCAGCAGCAGCAGCAGCAGCAGCAGCAGCAGCAGCACTTTTAATAGTAACAGCACCACTGTATCCAGTGGACCAGCACACAACAGGTGCAGGTCTACACTCTGGCACCACGCAGTTGAGGTTCGATTTGTTGATAGCGAGTCATAAACAAGAAGAAGTGTCTAGAAGCCACTTTGGTGTTCAGATATTCGGGAACGAAGATGAAGCAAGTATGCCATCGGCTCAAGCTCTCAGTGATCCTGCTTTTAACATAAGGTGCCATCGCGTCCAGCCTTGGGCTCTTTTGTATGGGAGTGTCTTGCAGAGACTTACTATTGTCAGAAGTACCACTGGTGGGGATGGACTTTGCCCTCTGGACGAATAATGCAAGGGACTGTACCGTCTTCCCGCTTCTCTCTCTCTCCTCTCTCTCTCTCTCTTCCTCTCCCTCTCTCCTCCTCTCTCTTCTCTCCTCTCCATCCATCTCCTCTCTCACCACACACACACACACACACAACACACACCACACACACACACAAACACACACACACACAAACACACACATACACACACACACACACGCACGCACATCACACAACACACACGCACGCACGCACGCACACACGCACGCACGCACGCACGCACGCACGCACGCACGCACGCACAACACACACACAACACACACACACACACCACACCACACACACACACACACACACACACCACACACACACCTCCCTCCCCTTTTCCGCTGATTTTCACTCTTTGTATTTCTTCGTTTTTCATTATTTTATTATTCAAGTTTCTTGTTTTGTTATGATGGCTTGATGTTAAAAAAAAAATAATAAAAAAAAGCAGTTTCTCTGCTTATTCAATGTTCCATCTGGAAATAAAATTTTGACTTGACTTGACTTTCACACACACACACACACACACACACACACACACACACACACACACACACACACAACACACACACACACGTACACACTACACACACACACACACACACACACACACACACACACACACACACACACACACACACACACACAGCACACACACACACACACACACACACCACACACACACACACACACACACACACACACGTACACACACACACGCACACGCACACACATACACCACACACACACACACACACACACACCACACACACACACACACACACACGTACACACACACACCAACACACACACACACACACACACACACACACACACACACACACACACACACACACACACACACACACAACACACACACACACACACACACACACACACACACACACACACACACACACACACACACACACACACACACACCACACACACCACACGACACACACACACGCACACACACACACACACACACACACACCACACACACACACAACACACACACACACACACACACACACACCCTATCACCCACCCCTACTTCCCCACCACTGCAAAGCTTTTCTTTCTGAGTTTGAATATTCTCTGACCATGAATCCAGGCCGCCTCGAGCTCAGACACAGACCCTGCTCTTTAGACGATCGCTCCATGTCCACAGGACCACTTTCAGACGTGCACTCTCACTGAATGAGAAAAGATCATTTTCTGACGACGTTCTTTGCCACTAAATTTATGTTTTTCCTAGACACGGTAAGGTACAGTTCAAAGCCTCGTAAAAAAACTATTACCCTTAGCCCCCTCTTCCCATCTGCCTTTACCATCTCCCACAAACACCTCCTCGGTTTTTCTGACCTTCTAGTCGACAGCCGGTGAGAAACCCCAGGTCTGGAAGGCTGGTTTGATTGCTGATGGCTTTGACTTACACTCTCAGGCTTAAAGTCCCCTGTTTTCCACTTGTTTGGTGTATTTTTCTTAGCGTTCATTCCTTGCTAAAAGTCCCCACGTTCCTCATTGTAATCTTCTTCCTTTCTTCCTGTGCCCTCTTTCTATGTGCAAAGGAATTCAGCAGATTTGACAGTGGCTTTTCTAACACCCATCTCAATCCCTCCATCCATGCAGCACTATACTTTGCCTCTTATTTGCGATGATGTATATGTGATTATATAGTAACTCTCCCCTCTTACCATTACGTTTTAAAACTTACACTGACGCTGTCCAGTCTTATAGATTAGCCGCCTTCTTGGGAAGTTGGCTTGCTTGGATGTGTTGCAGTGAGGTCACGCACGTGGTCATTGCTATTGAATCTTGTCCTGGGACTAGACCCAGACATTGTATCTATACTGACTTATGTTTGAACTGGACTGGAACCCAGATCCATGCCCGAGTCCAGAACCCAGATCCATGCACGATTACACCAGTAAGTCCCCATGAGAATGCCCATGAGGTAAAAGGAAAAAGCAGGTAAGAGATGGAGATGCGGGTTGCGCAGGGTAGAACATCAATCCTATAATGGAAAAAAAAAAGATGATACTAACGAACAGCACTGTGGTGATGACACAGCTGGGCCTGCGGATGGCGGAGGACAAGGAGTCTCCCAGCGTGAAGGACATGCTGCTGCTGGACAACAACATCCTGCTGGTGACGGACAACAGCAACAAGTGCCTCAAGGCCTTGGTCCCCGGCCAGGAGCCCGGGGGACACCGCTCCTGCAGCTGCCCCTTAAGACACGGCCCTGGGGCATCACCCTCACCCAGCCCAACGTGTGGCCGTGTCCGGGCATCAATGCCTCTACATCATCACCGTGGTGAGTGTGTGTGTGTGTGTGTGTGTGTGTGTGTGTGTGTGTGTGTGTGTGTGTGTGTGTGTGTGTGTGTGTGTGTGTGTGGTGCGGGCGGGGCGGCGGGGCGAGTGATAGTAGATGTGATGTGTGATGGGTGTTGTGTGATGTGTGTGTGTGAAGTTGGACAGTGAGATGAGTGGTGTGAGGTGAGAAGGGGGGGAGGGGGGGCGGATGACGATAAGAAATAAGACTGAATGAATGGTTCAGGATATGAACGATTAGGTAGAATGAGGATCAGGATGATGAGGATAAAAACGTTGGGACTAGAATAATGAGAATGGTATACGATCAGAACGATTAGGTTGAGAATGCTGAGGATCATGATCGGAAGAAATGATAGATTATGATGAGAGGATAGAATGATAAGACCAGAAGTAATGAAAATAAAATATAAGATCAGGAGTTAGGTTGAGAATCAAGAGGATCAAAATGATGGATCAGAATGATAAGGATGAGACTAGATGAGGAGGATGAAATGATAATACAGGATCTGAATAATAGAATGATAACGATCAGGATGATAGATGAGAAATCGAGAAGAGAAGGATGAGAATGATGAGGATCAGGATGATAAGGATGAGACTGATGAGGATCAGGATGATGATGATGATGATGATGATGATGATGATGATGATGATGATGATGATGATGATGGGAATGTGAAATGGGTGAGAATGATGAGGATCAGGATGATGAGGATGAGAATGATGAGGATCAGGATTGATGATGATGAGAATGATGAGGATCAGGATGATGAGGATGAAAATGATGAGGATCAGGATGATTAGATGATAATTATGAGGATCAGATGATGAGGATGAGAATGATGAGGATCAGGATGATGAGGATGGCAATGATGAGGATCAGATGATTAGGATGAGAATGATGAGGATCAGGATGATGAGGATGAGAATGATGAGGATCAGGATGATGATGATGATGATGATGATGATGATGATGATGATGATGATGATGATGATGATGATGGGAATGTGAAATGGGTGAGAATGATGAGGATCAGGATGATGAGGATGAGAATGATGAGGATCAGGATGATGATGATGAGAATGATGAGGATCAGGATGATGAGGATGAAAATGATGAGGATCAGGATGATTAGGATGATAATTATGAGGATCAGGATGATGAGGATGCGAATGATGAGGATCAGGATGATGAGGATGAGAATGATGAGGATCAGGATATGAGGATGAGAATGATGAGGATCAGGATGATGATGATGAGAATGATGAGGATCAGGATGATGAGGATGAGAATGATGAGGATCAGGATCATCAGATGAAAATGATGATGATGATGATGATGATGATGAATGATGATGATGATGATGAGATGATGATGATGATGATGATGTGAAATGGTTGAGAATGATAAAGAACCGAATAATGCGGATGGGATGACCCATCCTAGACTGACACGCATGAAGACATGTGTCTTTTGCCCGCATAAAGACAAACAGCAAAGGTTTCAGGTCCGCACCAATGTTAGCGACCATGCATCTATCAGACACCGTTTGATTCAAATCCGCATCGCTCAGACTGAAAGTTTCGTGTTCCAGTCAATGGGCAGGGGCTGGCTGACCCAGTGTGGAAAGGCGCCAGACTCTAATTCCATTGTCTTGGGTTCCCACTCCCAACAGCCAGTTTGGAAGAGGTTTTCTGTGAAGAGTCAAAAATCAGACACCCATTCACTCCTAGTCCATCGAATGAGGCTGAAATCCGTTCATGTAGGCATGCATAAAAAGTGTGCATGCTCGTTAAATCCGGTACCACCATTTGGAGAAGATTGGACCATCATATTCTGTGGGATGGGTGAAACAGAACATGAAACACATTAACATTATTAGTCCCGTGTGTGGGCACCATCCTCGAAGACGGGATATGGGCTACCTTCATGATGGGGTTGAAAACAGTGTCATTCGCAAAATTTTCACCGAAGGTAAAGCTCGGAATTCTATCTGGGAGCGAAGAAAGAAAGTAAGGAAGAAAGAAAGAGAAATCAAGAATGAACGAAAGAAAGAAAGAAACAAGAGAGAAGAACAGAAGAAAGAAAAAGGAAAGAAAAAGAAAGGAAGGAAGAAAGACAGAAAGAAAGGAAGAAAGAAAGAAAAAAAGAAAGAAAGAAAGAAAAGAGAAAGAAAGGATGAAAGATAAAAAGAAAGAAGGAAAGATGGAAAGAAAGAAAGTAAGAGAGAAGGAAACGAATGGGTTTTGCTGTTTTGATAGATGTATGTAAAATGTGACAGCCACAATAACAGTGTTGTCACAAATATCTTACATATGACGTTAAGGACGGGTTTGTTTTTAACCTGAACAGGCTCCAAGGGCCGACTGGTAATACAAGTGAAACTAAAACTCGTCGTTCAGATTCACAATGGGTTTCCTGATCCATTCTCTTTCTGCATTCCCAGATGTAATCAGACCATTGTCATGCTTTCTCTTGTCATTCTCATTGTCATGTCATTCTTTGCTCTGTCTCCGGCCCATCTGCTCGAAACCATCTCTCCTTTTCCTATTTGCCCAAAGCCCACACTCCAGGTCCCCCTCAGTCCAAACATCAAATACATATCTGTGTCAAATAATGTGTTTGCTTGCTCGCTCTGTTTGAGTTGGACAAGGTTTCATTCCTGTGAGGTCATGCACGTTATGTGAGCCCGTGGAATGTCTAGTATGCGAGCTGTTTTTGGTTTATTGACATCATCAACGTATGATTATCCACGAGTTATCCTTATCATTGTGTTCCTAGATTTCTGCTAAAGGGTGTTTGTTCACGAGTGCACCCGACTCAAATATAGATAAGATTTTTTTCTCGTCTTTCTTCTCTTGTCTTCTTTCTATTTCGTGGGTTTTTTTTCCCTGTGTTTTTGTGTCGATGTTTGTTTTACTTGTCTGGTCTTTTTTCACTTTTCAGTTTTGTACCAACGTGGTGTCCGCTGTGGTAGTACTGTGGCTGGGTTATGAAAAAGTCGACTTGGTTTCTTTCTTTGTCTTGTCCGTTCTGTCTTTCTTCCTTCCTTCCTTCCTTCCTTCCTTCCTTCCTTCCTTCCTTCCTTCCTTCCTTTCTTCCTTCCTTCCTTCCTTCCTTCCTTCCTCCATTCATTCATTCATTCACTCTCATTCGTTCCTTCCTTCCTTTGTTTTTTTTTTCCCTCCATCTTTGTGCTCTTCAATCTTTGGTTTCCCGTCCTCATCATTTCCTCTTTTCGGTCATGCTTCCCCGCTTTCTTTTTCTTTCATTCTTTATTCTTCTCCTTTTTTACTTCTTTTCTCCTTTCTTTGCTTGCTGTCTTCTTTGTATGCTCTAAGCTTTCCTAGCTTACTCTCTTTCCTCCATTTCTCTTCTTCGC
>CM031596.1:90439570-90442070 GCA_018398815.1 Conus ventricosus
CAATATGGGGCGAACTGTGGGGTCTTGATGCTGCCGCTGCACAATGCGAAAAGGTTCATTCATTTGGTGTGTGTTTTTAAAGTTCTTTGGTGTATCGTCACAAATCCCAAATGATCTTGTGTATGGAGAGTAACATATATCCATGGCTTTGCACTCTACTGTTAAGTGCATCAAGGACTGGCTGAAATTAATTCAGACGGTTGAATATAGATTACCCCATAAAGTTTATAAAATGCTGCTAGAACTAGATAACAGAGGCAAGATGAACTGGGTGTCACGTGTTAGAGCAAAATTATACGAGTATGGTTTCGGGGACGTTTGGCTTAACCAAGGCGTCGGAGATATGAATAGCTTTGTTCGTGCCTTTAAAGAAAAACTAATTGACTGTAGTGCAAGACCGAATTTTCATGAAAGTGAATGTGAAGTGAGGCAGGGAACAGTAAATAATAAACAATAAATATTAAATACTAAACAATAAACAAGTACCGTAATTCTTGGTCCCACGAGAAAGCATTCAGTTCTCCAAAGGAATACTGCTTGCGACACGGAATCGTCTAGCAGACATGACAGCACAGAGCACACAGAACAAACAAGGAAACACCCTCCTAAAAAAAAAGGATGCTCCAAGCTTGTCCATATACCCTATACTGAACACATCTACACAGCAACAAAACTGGAGAAATGAATAGATATAAAGTCACTTTTACTCAAGACTGGCACAGCCTTTTTAAACTTGAATAAAGTCAGACAAAGACAGATATAAACAAATACAAATAACCTTGATTTATTTCTTGTTTGTTCTGTTTGCTCTGTGCTGTCATGTCTGCTAGACCATTCGGTGTCGCAAGCAGCACTCCTTTAGAGAACTGAATATGCTTTCTTGTCGGACCAAGAGTTACCGTACTTGTTTATTGTTTGGAATTTTCATGTTCAAAATAGTGACAGGTTTAGTTTTTATAGAACATTGAATGATATGCATTCTCTACCAACGTACATATCAATGACTATGGACAGGCGCTTAAAGTTTGTGATGACAGAATTTGGAGTCGGTGTTTCTGATATTCTTGTTCATCATTGCCGTTATAGACAAGTAAATGCCTCTGATCTGTTGTGTCCATTATGTCGACAGTCAAGAGAAGATGAACTGCATTTTGCATAAACTTGTCCAGAGTTACAAGATATAAGAGAAAAATTTATTCCCCAGAAATTTTATATAAGACCTTGCGTATTCAAGCTTATTTTGTTAAAGTCATCTGCAAATGAAAACACTGTAAAACAGTTCGCAGTATATTTATTCAAAGCTTTCAAAAGACGAAGCATCTGTGTATTGTAATCATTATCATAAGTTTGGTAATGCGACTTTGTTATGTTTCATGTACATCCCCCTTCTGAGGGGCCAAGGCCTGCAAGAATAAAACATCTGAATCTTTCTCTCTTCTCTTCTCTCTCTCTCTCTCTCTCTCATATAAGTATGCTTGTATGTAATGTATGTGTGTACGTATATGTAAACACACACACACAAACACGCACGCATGCATGCCTGCACACAGACGTACACAAATAGATGGATAGATAGATAGAGAGACAGAAAGATTAATTGATATGTTGATTAATGATAGATATTAATAGATCGATAGATTGGTAAGAGCAGACAGCCTTTCAAATCTTACGAACTTGTATTAGTACACACACAGGGAGAGAGAGAGAGAGAGAGAAGACAAAGACAGAGAGAGATATAGACACGTGTGTGTGTTTGTGTGTGCGCGCGGTATGTGTGTACGCGCGCGCATGTGTGTGTGTGTGTAGAGAGAGAGAGAGAGAGTGCGAGCGAGCGAGAGAAAGATGGCGGAAATGTCGCATTCGCTAATATCAAATTTTTCCCAGTTCACTTAACAGGAAATGGCTTCCTATTCCGAAAAATACGGAACGAATTGCCGGATATGTGTAAGAACTCTGCAAACTTGCCTGTTTCACAGAATAGGGGACTAATTCTGTTAAATGGCAGTGGATTGCGTGAATCAGCCTTTCTGCCCACAACCGAGAATCAGAAACAACAGTTCAATGCACTTGCACGCGTTGTAAACTGCGTTCGCTTTATTTGGTGTATGTATGTATAAAGCTCGTGATTGAAAAAAACTATTGTTCTCAGATGGAATAAAATTCCCCTTGAGGAAGGCCCTGGTGGTAGAAATATTGGGGACAAATGAACAAACTTGTTGGGGTTTTTCCATTCACAAATACATATATATATATATATATATATATATATATATAATGCTAACAATTAAGTAGTGGGGGAAAACAAGTGTAGGTTAACAATTCTTCAGTCATTATAGTAATGACTTGGCAAAGATTTGAACTTACAATAAAAATAAAAAATAAGAAAATGGGGGAATATATTATAAATAATGGAAAACCCTTCACTAGCTGCATGAGGGAACCATTGTAAACCCTCTCGAAGGCAGATCTATTTGTATTGCCTGCTCCTAGGCCTTTCGTC
>CM031596.1:90456916-90476916 GCA_018398815.1 Conus ventricosus
AACTAATCTCGTTGATGGTTTTTGCATCTCCTCAAAACTAGAGCTTTGTTAAAGCACATTTTCATGAATCCTGTGTCTTAACTATTCTCATAGATAGTTTCTGCCATCTACTCTGAACCCAGCTTTGGTACGAAGCACATTTACATGAATCTGTGTCTAACTATTCGCATATATATTCTGCCATCTACTCTGAACCCAGCTTTGTTAAAGCACATTTCATGAATCTGTGTCTTAAACATTCCATAGATGGTTTTGGCCATCAACTCTGACTTAGCTTGTTAAAGCCATTTCATGAATCTTTGTCTTAACTATTCTCATAGGATGGTTTTGCCATCTACTTCTGAGCTTAGCTTAGTTAAAGCACATTTCAAGAATCTTTTCTAAACTATTCTCCATAGATGGTGTTTGCCCATCTACCTACATCTGAACCCCTTAGCTTTGGTTACAGCACATTTCATTAATCGTGTCTAACTATTCTCATAGAAATTCTGCCATCTGATCTGAACCCAGCTTTGTTACACACTTTCATTAATCTGGTGTCTTTACTATTCTCATAGAATAGTTTTTCATCTACTCTTAGCTTAGCTTTGTTAAAGCACATTTCATGAATCGGTGTTTAACTATTCTCATAGATTGGGTTTGCCATCTACTCTTAGCTTCCTTTGTTAAAGCACATTTCATGAATCTGGGTCTTAAAACTATTCTCATAGAAGGTTTTTGCCATCACTCTGAACTTAGCTTTGGTCAAAGCACAGTTTCATGAATCTTTCTTAACCCCTTTTAAATTCTCCTTAGTATAGTTCTGCCCAAATGAATCATTTTAAGCTGTCCAAACATAGAACAATTTTGTCCACTACTGTCGATACAGTTGTCCGCAAACTGTCACGATATGTTTGGTCCGCCGCTCATAATAAATAATATAAAAAAGCTTTTGAAACACAACCCACACCCTTTTTAAGCCCAGACAAACTAACAAACAATAACAAAAAAGACAAAGTTACATGAACATTTTCGAATTAGTGTTGCCCAAGTGGACTCCACCCTAGCATCGAGATAATTATACTACACAACTGATTGCCAGCATGAGCCAGGCAGTATGTTTATCGTGTATCTGAATAATTTGCCGCCTATATTCATCCATTTAGAATAAAAATTAATGTACATGGAATGTTTTCCGAGTTCACCGTGGGCCAGATCGTTTTGGGGTCTGTCCCCTGTCAAGAGACAAAAATCTTCCATGGCAAAACAAGTGCAGCTTTTTTCCATTTGTCTTCGTGTGTGTGTGTGTGTTTCTGTGTGTGTGTTGTGAGGTGTGTGTGTGGTTGGTGTGTGTGTTGTGTGTGTGTTGTGATTGCCTCACTGGCTATTAAATTTCCTTGCCCCAAATCTCAACACCGTACAAGACTACGTTTAATTTGTGCATCAACACCTGAATAAATAAACAATAGCTGAACTGTTTTTCCGACTTGTACACAACATTCGACACACTGAAACTGCGCCTTGCCGTCAGCTCACAGGGTCCTTGACATGCAAGTGTAGTCCAGTTGAAAACTAAATTCCCAGATCTATAATTTAACACATTGCAACATATTTCTTATTTACCATGAGGCCACCTTTCATGTGTTGCTCAAAGAACGCGTTAACATACCAACGTTAGATTTTTTCCGATTCCATCTTGAATTTCAGCGGCACCCATGATAAAACTAATCAGCTGTGATTAAATAGCAACGCAATACGCGCGCAACGCGCGCGCGCATGCACGCACGCACACACGCATGCACGACACGCACACTGTACACACACACACATCGCTGAACATTCACACACACCACACACGCACTCGCACACACACACACACACTACGACACACTCACACCTTACACACACACACCCACACTTATAACACGACACACCACACAGTCAGAGACAGAGAAGATGGAACAGACAGGCAGACAGACAGACAGAGAATAAAATAGTCAGACAGTTATATCAAATGGACCTTGAAGCTATATCTTTGAATCCTACAATATGTGCAGAGCGGTCCATAGGTCCCCAACGTGATCCCATGAAAAATTGAAATAGTTTGCATTTTACAACCCCCCCACCTCTCTCTCTCTCTCTCTCACTCTCTTCTCCTCCTCACTCTCTCTCTCTCTCGTCTCTCTCTCTCTCTCTCCTCTCTCTCTCTGTCTTTATACATATATACATACATACATACAAACATACATAAACATATATATATATAATATATAAAATATATATATATATATATATATATATATGTATTCATATACATCCAAATATGAGCGCGCTCATGTTCATGATGTGTGTATTCAAAGTTGCATACATGCGAGCGTGTGCGAGTGTGTATGTGTGTGAGTCGGCCCCCGTGCGTGCGTGAGTGCGTGCGTGCGTGCGTTCGTGCTTGTGTGGTGTGGGAGTTGTGTGTGTGTGTGTGTGTGTGTAAGTGTGTGGTGGGTGTGTGTGTGTGTGTGTTGTGTTGGGTGTGTGTTTTTTGTGGTTGTGTGTGTGCGTATGTGAGTGTGAGAGCACGCGGGCGCGCCGGTGTCTTCTGTATGTGTGTGTGCCGTGCATGCGTGCGCGCATGTTGTGTGTGAGTGTGTGTTGGTGTGTGTGTGTGTTGTGTGTGTGTTGTGTGTGTGTGTTTGTGTGAGTGAGTGAAAGTGTGTGTGTGTGTTTGTGTGTGAGTGTCGTGGTGTGTGTGTGTGTGTGTGTGTAGTGTGTGTGTGTGTTGTTGTGTTAACACATGGTAACTTTTAAAACCCTCTCCTAGATACAAAAGCATATATACATTTCATAAAAAAACATTAAAAACATACACACACATGATGCAACATAACAACATAAACAAGCATGCATATGCGCGGGAACACGCATGCACGCACGCATCACATCACACACACACACACACCACACACACACACACCACACACCCACACACACACACACACACAACACACTCACACACACACGCCACGCAACGCACGCACGCAACGCACGCACACACACACAACAGAGTTCAACAAGAGAGAGAGAGAGAGAGAGAGAGAGAGAGAGAGAGACAGCAGAACAGACAGACAGACAGACAGACAAGACAGACAGAGAGAGAGACTCACACACACACACACCACCACACCACACACACCACACACACACACACTCACACACACTCTCCCTCACTTCACTCACTCACTCACAGAGAAGAGAGGAGAGAGAGAGAGAGAGTTGTAGAGAGAGAGAGAGACAGACAAGACAGACATATCAATGTCTAAATGAGGTTTTTGTGAAATCTGCAACAATGCACAGTCCGCAACGGACATCTGTTACAGAAATTGAGACAAACTGACTTTCAACAACCACCCGCTCCGCAATTCTCCCTCTCTTACACATGCATGCGCGCAAAACCCACACCCACCTCCGCGGCACAACACACATCACGTGCACGCAACACAAACACACACACACACACACACACACACACACACACACACACACACACACACACACATACCAGCTGTAGCGATACCAGTCCGTTAGTGTTGTAACATGCTATTACTCACAGAGGTGTCCCACTTCAATGCCATAATCATCAGCACGCCTTCTCCCCATTAGAGAGGAATTTGCAATCATTATTACTCCCATGGATTACGTGAGCGCCCTCCCCCCCCCCCCCCCCCCCCCCCTTGTGCCTTACTTCCCCTTTTTTTACGCTTGGATGCTAGGGCTCATAGGCAGGCCTACGTAAATAAGTCCTGCATGCCCATCTCAATCGTGTTACTATTCAAATAATCTTTTTCCCAGAGATGAATCACACAACTGGCCCCTAACACACACTACACACACACACACACACGACACACACACACACACACACACGCACACACACAACACACACACAACACACAACACACACACACACACAACACATCACACACACATACACACACACACACACAAACAACAACACATACGCCCATGCACATCACTCTCGCCTCTCTACTCTCTCTCCCATCTTCCTGCTCTCTCTCGCTCCTCTCCCTCTCGCTCTCTGTTAGAGTTGACTTCAACGAGTGACGCCCTGAAATGGTTCTATGCAGTCACTGTGCTCTAATCAACATGAACTGAATAACTGAACATGAATGTACATCGATTTCTCCCCTTAGCATAAAATAATTCGTGGAGACAGAAAGCTTTTCAATGTTAAAAAAAATGGAAATATGTTTTTCGCATTTTGCATGCCAACTCATAACAACGACAAATATTGAATGTTTTTTGTTTGTTTGTTTTTGTTTACATGCTTCTACTTAACAACAACAACAACAACACCAACTACTACAACACTACACTACTACTACTACAACTACCACAAACAACTACAGCGAACAACAAGAACGACTAACAAGTCCAACGAATGAGCCACAGATTACTTCCCTTGCAGAATTACCCCCCCCCCCCCCTTATTTTTTTTTGGAGTCAATTGTTAAGAACCTCAGTCAACATAAACATACTCTCTCTCTCTCCACTGGACTTCTCTCTCTCTCTCTCTCTCTCTCTCTCTGTCATCCTTCGAAAGATTGGCTGGTAGGCCATCGTGTACTTGACGGGTTACAATCCAGGTTTTATTATTTTTACTTTTTTGCAACCCCAGTGCATGGAAGAATACAGGAAATTTTTATTTTAGTGTTCATCTTTGTGCTTGGTCTTTACAATGCATATTATTAATGTAATACTCTCTGCTTGCTCCAATCCTGTAATGGTTTCAGACAATGACGATGCTTTCTTTTCTTGTGCTTTATTCCATTGTGTGTTTAGTTTTGAGGTCTTAGTCATTACTGAGTAATTTCCACTCATCAGGTTTCGATTTGCTTTTCTTTCTGATTGCATGGTGGCGGGCGAATATGTCACTACCTGAACCTCAAAGTATTGCTAGTTTTAAGTGCGCGCGCACACACACACACACTCAAACACACACACACGCACACACACACACACACACACACACACACACACACATGCAACGCGCGCATACCACACGCACAAATGCACACAGACCAACAAGAATAACACACATACTCTTCTATTTTTCCTTTTTTTTTTTGATGGGGGGAGGGAGCTGCTGTCGTTGGGCACATGTAGAGAAATAAACCGAGAATTCCGGAAATAGGACACGTTGTTTGATTTTGAATTCAAACAGACTTCCTGATGGTTGGGTGAGGTGCCAGCGGACTGCAACGATTTTATATGTCCTTTGCTTTTACATACCCCTTTCCCCTGATAGAAGAGGCCCCTCCCTCACTCTCCGTCCCCTGCGTTGCCGCACTTTTCTTCTCTTCTCCTGTCAATTTATGTATTCAATGTGACTTTAGTATCGTATTGTTTTGACAAACACTTTTCACACGATTATAGATATTGGTCGTCCTTGGATATACATTTAGACTTGATGTTTTGATTGGTGCCCTGGTCACTTTGCTTGTTTACTTGTTGCTGAGACATTATATGCCTCATTTGTGTTGTTCAGTATGTATGCTCAGCCATCAAATGCATTGAATGAAAACACATTGAAGGGAGTTTTGTGTTCATAGTTAGTGCCTTTTTTCAATTATTGTGTAGCACATCATTAGCAAGTTCTTTTTTTTTTGTACTCCTGTGCAACTTCAGCTGCTATGTAATTGTATAGCAATTTGGGTTAAGTACAATGAAACCGTTAATGAACGCAACATGTAGCGCGCTATTTTATTTATTTATTTATTTTTTTTTATTTTTTTATTTTTTTTAGTCCTCTCAGTGCATGATCCATGATTGTATTTGTGGTTTCATGATCACTTTCCTCGACGCTTACATTATGCAAATTTTTTGGTGTATCAGTGTGTGCCCCAATAAATCATACATAATTGTAACCGTTGTCACAGTTTGTCGCGAGCCTACGACGTTCGACCCACCTAGGGGTGCGGTATTACTTAATTGTTTATTGTCGTTCTGCTTCGTGTATCCGTCCCTTAGTGCTTGTGGTGCAGTTGCCCTTGGTGTTGGTTCAGCTCACTTCGGTTTGCTTTCTCTCTCTTCTCTCTCTCTAATTACACCGCCCGAGCTATTCATATCCTGCAAGTTCAACGGGTGGCCGTACCTAATCTCGAACTTTCTGTCTATCGGACGGCCTCTCGCCTGTCCTTTTTACCTGTCGCACGTGCTTCGTTTTTCTTTTAGTTTGAAGTATCTCACTCTGTGACGCAGCATGGCATGTTGGTCCGCCATTGCTGAGGGAGGTTTAGCTCTTCCTCGAGCGGAAGATGTCTCTGGGCGCCTGCTCCAGTCCTGGTTCTTTACCGTATCGTCGAGAGTACAGTCAGTACTTTTCAATCCTGCAGTCGGCCAGTAGGAGAGGACATATTTCTTCTGTTTCCGCACTCGCCTCTGTCCTCCTCGTGACTAGGAAGAGGGAAGAGAGATCCTTTGACCCGGCCTCTTCGGGGTCCACCCACGGTAGCTGTAAGCATCAGTTTCGTGGTCTGTTTGTTTTGATTTGTTTGTTGTTAGCCCGGCTTAGTCTTCGCTTTTGCGCAATTTTCTTTGTTTTCGAAATTGTAAGAGGAATATAGTTGAGACCTTTCTCTGTTAAATCAATCTTTAACCTGGCCGTTTTTATCAATCTAAATTATTTCCAAAAGCTCTCCTGTTTTATGTATCTGGTGATGCGTAGTCGTGGGGAAGGGGGGAGAGAACCTGGTGATTTCAGGGTTGAACTGCTTGGTCTCGCTCGTCCTGCCCCTGTCACATTCGCCGGATTTTATCCTTCGGCCACCGTCCTGTTTTGTGTGTGCAAGGAGAGCGAGTTTTATGTTCCACGACGGCGAGCGCATGATTTGCCGTTCGATGCTGGTTGAGATTTGGTGTTATTTTGGTAATGTGTTTATAAAATGACAGTTGTGCCATTGAATTATTATTGCAATGTGGTGGCAGTTATTAAGCGATTGTCGCTGTGGTTGATTTATTTCCTAAGAAGGAAAACGTTAAGCGTGAGTGAGATAAAGGTGGAGATAATTCATATTTGTTTTTATTAACCTTGATTTAATGCAGTCTGTTTTACCTGCATCGTGTAGAAGACTTGATTCAATGGATTTACTGTGTGCGTTTGAATACACTTCCCTCCCTCATCATGCGATTGGCTAAGCCTTGACAGCAATGTCAACGTCCTGACGCAGGTTCCAGTACACTTTCTTCTCCTTCCTCCTACCTTTCTTCCTTCCTCCTTCCTTCTTCCTTCCTCCTTCCTTCTTCCTCCTCCTTCCTTCCACCTACCGTGCTTCCTTCCTCCTCCTTCCTCTTTTCCTCCTCTCCGACTCTCCCTCTACCAGCTACGTCCTCCCCCCTCTCCGGGCTCAACCTGGAGCACGAACTGGATGTTGCCTACGTGCTGGTCGAGGCCACGTTCTGGCTGAGACCACGGACGAGAATGGCCACGCGCTGGTCAAGGCCACGCCTTGGTCGGCCTCGTGGGACCTCTAGGGGAGCCCGCCGTCCTCGACTGCCGGCCTGGACCCCGTCCCAGGACTCCAAACAGCTACGGTCCCCTCCCCCCCCCCCCCGCCCCCCCCCGGGACACAGCTCTTTCCACTTGCCCGCTTTGGGAGTCGAGGTGTCGCTTTGGGCGACTCCCTCTAGAACCAACCCGCTCGAGCAACCTAGTGCGACAGGGTGCACCCTGCGGACTTGACAGGGGCATGATGTGAGACGCACTTCCGTTGAATAAAGGGTCAATACTGAAATTTTCTTTTATAATTGTGTACGTCGAATGGTGAAATATAATTTATTTATAAAACGTGCATGTTGTGGGTTGTGGGAGTAGCTTAGTGCGATGTGCATTTTGTAGTGCGTTGAGTGCTTGATCGGATTGTGCATGTTGTTGCGTTAGAGTGCTTGATCGTGATAGCATATTGTGTGCGTTGAATCTTTATTGTGATCGTGCATGGTCGTGTTTGAATGTTTATTTTGCAGGTGTGAATAAATGTGGTGTTGTATCGAAATCTTTTATTGTGTTTCTCTTGCGTAGCGTGTGAGTCAACACTCCCTCACTCCCACCAAGACTGATCTCTGTCAGGGCAGACTCCAGGGACGGTCGTACACCGGTCCATTTTGTTCACATCATCTGGGTGTAACATCAGTCACTGATAAATGTGAGTCATGAAATTATGGCAAGTTGGCTGCCTATCCATTTAGAAGCCTTTGAATATTTTACTGAGCAGCTCTCGGGATTGTTTGCTTATTTGAACGGAGGGTGGGGGGGGGGGGTGTTACAGGCTCCGGGGCAACACACACACACGCCGCGCGCGGCGCGCGCACACACACACATACACGACAAGGCGCGGGCCCGCGCACGCACGCGCGCGCACACACACACACCACACACACACACACACACTACACACACACACACACACACGCACCACATATGCACACACACAACGCGCGCGCGCGCGGCGCGCGAGCGCACACATTGTGCTTAACGTGCTCGCCTGTAGCAAGTGCGAGTGTTTTTATTATCGTTTAGCACGGTTTTGTTTCTTTTAGTTGGTTAAGGAAACATTTTGCACATGAATGCTTCTATCAGATTGATGATAAAACTAATGTTGATGTTTTACTCCTTGTATCAGACAGTTTACCCCCTCTCTCTCTCTCTCTCTCCTTTCTCTCTTCTTCTCTCTCTCTCTCTTCTCATTCTCTCTCTCTGTCTCTGTCTCTCATCTCTCCTCTCTCTCTGCCTCTCATTACCTTTGATTCTTTCCGACAATCATACACACCAAGCAGCGCAACGCGCGCGCGCGCGCGCCCCCCAGCGCGCGCACGTCACACACACAAATCCCACACAACATCACAACACACACACAACACACACACACACACACACACACCACATACACACCTGGGTGTAATTCAGTCACCGCAAATGTGAGGCCAATGTTTTATGTGCAAGTTTGCTGCCTAGTCATTCAGCGCGTTTGAGATTCAATTGAAGCACTCCCCGGATTGTTTGCTTTTGAACGGGAGAGGGGGAGGGGGGGATGGGGCAACAGTCCCAGGAGCAGCAACACACACACACACACACACACACACACACACTACGACACACACCCACACACACACAACGCATGCGCTCAACAATCACACGCACACACACACCAGCGCGCGCGCGCGCGCGTGCGGCGCACACACACGAGCAGGCCTAGCCCGCGCGCGCCAGGCTCACTACGCGCACACACACACACACACACACACACACACACTACACACACACACACACGCACCCACCCTCACACACGCACACCAACACACACATACACATATGCACACACACGCGCGCGCACAACGCACACACACATACACACACACACACACACACACACAAACACACACACACACACCACACACACACACACACACACACACACACATACGCGCGCGCGCTTCACATTGTGCTCACGGGCTCGCCTGCAGCCTACGGTGAGTGTTTTAATCACTCTGTTTGAATCGAGTTTGTTTTCTTTTGTTGGGTAAAAGAGACATTTGCACATGAATGGCTTCTATACCAGATTGATGTTAACTATTAGATGTTTGATGTCTTAAGACTCATGTAACAGACAACCTCTCTCTCTCTCCTCTCTCTCTCCCTCTCTCTCTCCCTCTCTCATCTCTCTCTTCTCTCACCTCACTTATTACTCTTCCTTTTTCGGCAAAGGCAGCTTTACATTGGCTGCATAGTAAGAAAGAATGTGTGTCTTTCCTATGCGGATACGAGTTTACGCTGTTTTAGTATATATTCCTTCGAAGTTTGCTACACCATTTCGTTCACCAGATTGATCCTATGATTGCATATATTTCATCTTCATATAGACTTTTTATATGCAATTTTTTTTTCTTTCTTGTTTAATAATGTGTCTTGTTTGCATATCTTTGGTTGATATAGAAATAAGGCACCTCGTGATATTGTTGCTCTCTCTTCGAAAAAAGAAGTGTTGCACTGCATATGTGTATAATACAGCGTGACAAGATGAATAATTAAAGCATATCCTCTTTAAAATCCAGGTAGGAAACTTTAAAAACGAAGAGACGTGTTCCCATTTTTTTCTTAAACAAAAACAACATTCAGTTTACTTTCTACAGAACACATTTCACAAAAATATTGAAAAACAAAGTAATGGCAGAAATGGTGCTAATGAATGTTGTGTTTTTTTGTCTTACAATTCGAGAACAAGGGGAGTTGCTATATTGCTAAATAATAAATTTGATTTCTAAAATAAAGAAAACTGGTCACGGATAGACAAGAAACTTACTTATACTTATTCTGAACCACGTCAGACACTGAAATTGAGCTGTAATTATTTATGGGAACCAAACAGCACAGTCCCACTTTTTTTTTAAGAAATTCAAACAAAAAATCAAGGAGACGTATCTCGAACATCGTAAATGGTGAGATTGGAATTTAGTGATTAATCCTAGCCAGGACTATACTACAAATATAAATCTGTAAATAATGCAAAAGCCAGAGAAATGGTATTAAAAATGATCCAGTGAATTAGAATTGGTCGATATCTGGAGAGAATTAAACCCTGAAATTCTAACGATATACCGGATAAGACCCAACCCCATACAGCAAAGTCCGATTGGATTTTTTACTAATATCAGATACACTTACTGGAAATATTAAGACCAAAATCCTTGGGTTACAGAAGTGACCCACTCTTGATCAAATTAAACATAGCACTAAATACCGAACAGAAAAACAGACATTCTGGAATTTAACCCTCGCTACTTAGATGCCAATTATGTAAATTTAGTAAACACAAACTCTAAATGATTCAAGGAACAATATTCTACATCGCAGTATGAAAGGCAAACTTAAGCCAGATACCCAATAATGAATTCAATTTATGATAAGGAGATAGGTTTATTTCTAGAAGTTCTGATCATGGAAATAAATCAAAAACGATTACGTTTGGTATAATAGAAAAGTAGAACAAATGAACGCTGAAAACTGCTTAGAAAAAGAAATACAAGATTTGGAAAAGAAAAACCCACGCAGATTAATGCTATTAATTTACAAAGAAAGAAATATGAGCTTGCTCAGTTCGTAAAACAAAAGTAGATGGGATCATTCTAATCCAGAGCAGGATGGCTCACAGGGGAAAAAGTAACAAAAGTATTTTTGTAACCTGGAAAAAAACATTTTTGTTAGCAAACAGGATGTTGAAATTAGATACAGATTCAAGGAAATGTTTTGCTAGAAACAGATGAAATGTTAGAAGAGACCAGGGTCATACTACGAGCATTTGTACAAGGAAAGAGAAGTAAAAATATTGAAATTTAGCAGTAACTTCAAATCTGCCACAACTAAATGAAGACAGCAGAACGATTAGAAGGCAAGATACCATCAAGAAGCATCAGAAGCCCTGAAATAATATCAAAATGATAAAAGTCCTGGTACAATGGGATGACTTAAATTTCTTTAAGCACTTTGAAATCAATAGGAGAGTATGTAATAAGATCCATTAAATGATAGGCCTTTATAAATATAGAGATGTCGGTGTCTCAAAGAGAAGGATAATAACGTGTCCTACCAAAACCGATAACCAAGAGAGTTTTTAAGAAAACTGGAGACCAATTACATTGTTAACATGTTTCGTATAAGATAGGTGCCACCGTAAGCGATAGAATCAAAGGCTGTTTTTACATAAATGAATTAATTAGACCAGACGGTTTTTTAGGACATACAACATAGGAGAAAATATACGAACCTTGTATTACATAATTTTTATCTAACAAAATTCTCTTCCTTTTTTATTCTGGTATCATTGACATGAGAAGGCGGTTAGATTCGATAATTGGCCATATATGAATAGAGATAACTTGAAACGATTTGGGTTGGGAAGGTATAATGCTCTGATTTCGACATTTATGAAAAAAAACATAAAGACCTATTAGTTGTGAAGGGAAAGTATCTAAGAGTTTTGAAATAGAAAGAGGTTGTCGTCAGGGTGACCTATTTTGCCCATATCTATTTGTTTTGTGTGAGAAATTTTAGCATGTAAAATCAGGGAAGACAGAGAATCAAAGGTAATTGAAATACTCAATACGATGTTTAAAATTCAGCCAATTTTGCAATGATACATTGTTCACATTAGAAGGGATGAGGGTTTCGTATGAAAAATCTGTTTTAAAACTCTAAAGAGTATGAAGAGATTTCAGGACTAAAACTCAATTATGAAAAAACTGTAAATTATGAGGAAAACGTAAAAAACTCAAAAATGCGAGTATCTTTCGAAAAGAAAATGAAAAGGAATACCATCAAAATATAGGTTACTCGGTAATTGTTCACAGGAGAGTTATCAAAAAAGACAGAAATCAACATAGCAGATAAATTAAATTGAAGTCAAACAATTTGTTAAAAGTCCTGGTCAAAACGTAAAAGGACACCCCTAGGCAGGATTGCAGTACTGAGTCCATGATTTCTTTCAAAGCTCTATTACTTATGGATTCTGTTGCTAATCTCCAGAAATGTAATAAATCAGCTTCAGAAAACATGTTTTGAATTATATGGAATAAAAAAAACGACAAGAATCAAAAGGAAATACCAATACTTCCGTGAAAATGGAGTATAGCTTCCACATTTAAGGCAAATATCTACAAGCTTTAAAACTGACCTGGTTAAAAAGAATATACACGACAAATTCAAAATAGAAAACAGCTATTAAGATGCTACGATACCCAAAATAATTCTTTGACTCTCGGACACTAGAAAAATTTCCTCAGCAAAAAAATAATAAATTTTGGAAAGACTATTCACTTCGTAAGTTTATTTTGCGATCAAGGTATTTATTAAACAATTCGAATGAGTGTAGCAGAGCCTTATTCTGTAATGATAAGTTTAGAGTTTGTAATGACTCCATTAACTTTAAAACTGGATAGCAAAACAGATACTCTAGTTAAAGATGTTGTAATCAAGATGGAATTTTCATCGATTTATAAAACATTTTCTGAAAAATTATGATAACACTGTAAATTATCTCGAATTCATGGCTTAATACATCAATAAAAAGGTATTAGAAGAACAAATACTAAAATAACGAACAAATAGCTGTAGATCTAAGAACGAAAGCATTACAAATACTATCCACGTTAGAAAATGGATCGAAAACCTTTTTTTACAGCACTCTCATTGAAAAAATAAAACAATATTTGTTATAAAGCTCTCTTTGCAAAATCGAAGAAAATTAATTTTTTTGGTAGATTGGAAACAACAATGAAACCAAGTGAAACAAATGAAAGAAATTAATTAAAATGTTCCAATTAAGAATTTGTCACAATATTTTGGTTACAAACAGTATCATAAAGACGATGGAATTCTTAACCACTGGATCTGTGTACATTTGTTGAATCCGAAACCGATTAGTTCCAACACTAATTGTGGCAGTGCCGTTTGCGAAACATTTCTGGGGGTAACTAGAAAAAACATTAAAGAAAGATGTGAACAATGCAGCAAGAATAGAGTTAATGTGGAGCTGGTTCTATTCGAAATGAAGAGCATTACAAAAAACTGATGAAGTTTTTTGAACACAATAAGTCTATGGCTAAACATTAACATATATAGATTCAGACTAAATAAAAATGAAACCTACTGTCAATCATTTTCTTGAGAGAACTTAAGTATAATATACAGGTTGAAAAATAAATGCATTATCAAACTGAAAAACAGGAATTTTATAGAAAATGGAACCCTTATGAAAAACTAATTGTTAGGTCATTGGAATGAGTTAGACGAGGAGGGAAAAAGACAAGAACAAGCAAAAAGTAATCGGGGTGAAAAGTAGCTCATGCAATTTATAAAATACTGTAACATGTGAAAACAATCTGAATAACCACTTTACCCTATTTAGACAGGTTACTGGCCGTATTCATTCCTCGGTGCTCATAAATGAGATAGAGTTTATATGTACGTTGTGACCTTTTTCCTTTTCTTTTATTCTTCGTTGGATATATTGAAATGGACCATATTTGATTTTTTGTTTTTTCATGTGATTATACTTTTTGTCCCTTTTGCCCCTATCTCCCTCCCTAGATTTAGTGTAACCCATTTGTATGTATGTTTTTATTGTATGATATGTACATAATCCCTTTTTTGTTATTTATGTTTGAAAATCATTATTAAAAAAATAAAATAAAATAAGAGAATTACAGTTATTGTTTCACCTCATGACCATGACCCCTCCACACGCGGATTCCAAAGTTCGTCCAAATAGCGAAGTTCGTTTTTCTCTTCCTAGAATGCCCCTCTGGTTTTCTTTCATTTGAACTAAAACATGAACAGCGACAACGAGAATAAAAGGAAAGAAGAAGTGCCATAAAGATTGAAGTTTTCGAAGACCCCCCCCCCCCCCCCAAAACACACACCCACACAACACACACACAAGCACAACACACAACACACACACCACACACGACACACACACACCCGAAAATAAATCACAAGAACAAAAATTTCATGATCAGTGAATAAGTATAAAAAAGGAAAAATAAAGACGGAAAAAAAAATAGCTCATTAAAAAGTATCGCTACCTCTAAATATAGTACATTCCCACTGCTTTTTATACCTACGTTCTTTCTTTTGAATTAACACAACCTTTCAGTTTTTTGAGGTTACAGAACAATTCTGCGTTAAAAAAAAAGAGAGAGAGAGAGAGAGAGAGAGAGAGGAGAGAGAGAAGAAGAGAAGAGAGAGAGAGAGAAAAGAAGAAAATAAGAAAAGAAAAGAAAACGAAAAGAAAATTAAAAAAAAAAAAACACGGGGATGGAGATGTTATGTAATGTGGGTAGGGTGGGGGGCAACAGGCTTCCATTAACGACAGAAAAACGGATGATGTGAAGATACTGACACAATGGCCCTCTTAAGTGTCCTTGTCTGTGTTTGCGTGTCAACTTTTACTAATTACCTCCTTTTTTTCAACCTTTTTTTTTTTTTTGTTCGTTTTTTTGTTGTTTCATTTTTTTTCACCTCTTACCACGAAAGAAAAATCCTTCTATCCAAAATTGTTTTCAGTTTCTATAGAGCCTACGGCTTGTAAAAGCAAATGAAACTGTAATTCTTATACCTATTTTGTTTGTTGTTGTCATTATCTTTGTTTATAATCATCACGTCATTGCAACATCAACGATTTGTTTTTTTTTTAGCAAAATTCCATTATTACCATTGTTTTTGTCCATTATAGTCATCATAAATTGTTAGTGTTACCAAATCAAACATACACATACCAGCGCCGACGGACATGCACGCACGCACCGTGCAAATACACACACACACACACACACAACACACACACACACAACACACACACACGACACACACACACACACACACACCCACACAAACATGCACACAACACACACACACACACACACACACACCACACACACACACACACACAGAGAGAGAGAGAGAGAGAGAGAGAGAGAGAGAGAGAGGAGAGAGAGAGAGAGAGGAGAGAGAGAGAGAATCAGCAGACAGACAGGCCCGGCAGAGAGAAGTATTCTTCCATTATTCCCTAAATCATCCCATCGTTCAGCCAGTCTCTTTCCTACATCCACAGACCAACGGGGATGGGGTGGGTGGCAGATCAGGGAGTCACCTTCCCCCCCCCCCCCCCCCCCCACGTCACCCTGCTCACTCTAACCCCCCCGACCCCCCCCCACCCCACCCCAACCCCCTTCCACACACCACACAACAGCGGATACTCTTAATTAACTCCAACTTGAAGGCAGAACATAACTGGGCGGTCCCAGGTCCCTCAGGAAAAATGTAAGCCCCAATAGTGATCGTCCAAAACGCGTCATACCACATCAGCCCTCATTTGCATCAACACTACGCCAATCTGCATCGAGAGGTTCGTGAGAGTTTTTGTCAGTGAACGAGACTTCAGTGTCCACGACACTAGTGTAGCGAAGCTTGTCGTGTCAGCACTTTGCATTAGCACTCATACTATGTGTCGGGAATGAGATTTGGGTCTGCATTTCACCATGCAGTTCTTCGCATCGGTGAAGAGGGCGAAACCCTTCTCACTGACCTAAGTAATCTGCGGAGGTGTAGGCTCATATATGACAGCAGAACATTATCCAAAAGGTCACAATGGATTGTCGTTAAGAAAATAGCGTATAATGAAGTGTCACTTGAGCATTGTAAATAATCATCTCATAATCGTGAGAGAATGAGAAATAACAGGACAGCACTTTTTTTTTTTTATTAAGATAGATTATATTCCCCTAATCCTGTGAACTGAGGAGGTGTAAGCTTATCTGTGACAGCTGAATATCTCCAAAAGTCATAACTGAACGTAGTAAAAAAACAATACTAAGTATTGTTCTCAGCGTGACCATAACGGTCTCCGTGAGGAACTTACAATTATGAATGAACACACTAATTTCAGTGAAAACCGCATTAAAACTGGACTTGACGCCGTCTAACATATTAAAAAAGTTATCATCAAATTTGAAACAATGTTTAACTTGAAATGAAACAGACTGGAGCTGATACCCCTATAACCCACGAACAGCGAAGATACTTAATCATTGCACTCATGCTTTGCTTCTTGTCTGTCTGTGCTTTTATAAAGCGGACGGGCCTCTTGAAATCCGACAGTTCATGCATAAAGAACAATACTGCCGTGTGTATGCATATGGTCCAGTTAAAACGATTTTTACGAGTCCATTATTATGTACATTCATGTCTCAATAACTAGATTTTTCATAAGTGTTTAATGTTTGACCATATGGGGCCACAAAAAAATACCAACCAAAACCAACAAAGAAACAAAAAACAGAGTCAGTATATAAACCATGTGTGGAACAAAATATAATCATGAATATTTTCGTGTAGAAAGGTTACTGTTGTCAGGAAAGGAAATAACTATTTCATGCTTTTGAATCCGGTGAGATTGTCATACTTTTCTTGTTTCCTCCCATTGTATATGCTGGAAATAAATTGGGGGGGGTATATATATATATAAAAAAAATATAAAAAAAAGGTTTTTAACATTCCAGCCACATGTAAGAGAGACCCTTGCACTTCGCAAATAGACACCAACCCCTCCCCCCCCCCCACCTTCCTCCTCCTCCTTCTCACCCTTTTTCGGCCTTCTTTCGAACACCGGAACCATTGGGACTCTCCAATGAACGTCATCACCAACAACGGTTTCTTATTGCTACAGAACAACTCGTCATCAAGACCTAAAACGTCGTTCACAACCCCTGTGACGTCACGCACTGCTTTCCTTTCCTTTCTGTTTTGGAACAAACTACTATACTATAATGTTACTTTTTCACCAACCCATTATGAACCTAGACTTCATACATGTTCTTTCCAAACGTAACCTAACAAGACAAAACCTTGCAACTGCTTTCTCTCTCTCTCGCAACTCTCTCTCTCTCTCTCAACTCTCATCTCTCTCTCTCTCTCTCTCTTCTCTCTCTCTCTCTCTTATGTGATTTCTTTTTCATGTTGTGTGTGTGTGTGTGTGTGTGTGTTTGTTGAATGCTTTCAGATCACGATCAAAGCAAAGAGAATTTTCGTTGATTTATTCGTTTATGTCTCACCTGAAGAAGAAACTAAGGAGGTCGAAACGCGTTGTGTTTTGTCTTGTGACTACTCGTGTTGTCTACGTTCTCTGGGTGGTTCGCTAACATTTATTAAGATTTGTTTAGATTCCGCCTGCGTCGTCTCGCTTTGCAACTAATTATCAATTGAGTCTGTTTTTGTGAGTGTGCCAGCGCGAATCTGTCTGTCTGTCTGCTGTCTCTCTCTCTCTCTCTCTTCTCATCTCTCCCTCTCTCTCTCTCACTCTCTCCCTCCTCTCTCTCTCTACTCGTCTAGTACCCTCTCACTCACACTCCTCTAGACTATCTATCTAACTATCTATCTATCAATCTATCTATCCATCTATCTCTTAAGGAATCCTCCAACGTACATCAAACCGCTCCATTACGCCTACAAAATCACCCAAAACCTGCACACACGTGATCACAAAACACACAGGCACACACATATATACACACTTACACAAATGCGCGTGCGCACTCATCTCTCTCTCTCATCTCTCTCTCTCGTCTCTCCAAATCACGCGCTTCTCGTCGATCTCTCTTCTCTCTCTCTCTCACACATCACAACACACACATGCGCACGCGTGCGCGTCTCTGAGCGCGTACACGCACACACGCAGACACATACGCACGCACGCACACACACACACACACACACACACTACACACACACACCACAACACAACACACACACACACACAACACACACACAACACTAACCACACAAGAAATGGAGAGAGTGAGTGGGAGAGGGGTCAGAAATAGAGGGAGAGAAGGAAGATAGGAAGAAAGGAAAGAGAAGAGGTACGGGGGGGGGGAAATAAGAGAGAAAAAATGGTGTGTTGCGAGTTGCGTGTTTGTGTGTTGTGTGTGTGGTGTGTGGTGTTTGTGGTGCGTGCGTGTCGTCGTGCGTGTGCTGGTTTGTGTTTTAGTTGCGTGTGTGTGTGTGGTGTGTGTGTGTGTTTGTGTGTGTGTGTGTGCGTGGTGCGTGCGTCGGCGTGCGTTGCGTGGGTGCGTGTACGTGTGCGTGTGTGTGCGTGTTTTGTTTGTATCTGTGTCGTGTGTGTTGTGTGTGTGCGTGCGTGCGTGTGCGGTGTGATTGTGTGTGTGTGTGTGTGTGTGTTGGTGTGTTGTGTGTGTGTGTGTGTTTGTTAAGGTCTGTGTCGTTGTCTGAGACCGCATTTCTGGCACGTATTTTTTCTTTTCACCTCGGCCCCGCTCCCAGCATGAGATTCGGGGCATTTCAAGAATTCCGACAGAACCTCGGAACGTCAAGGGTGCGTGTCTCATCCTCCCCTTCATCGTCCCCCTCAAACAACTAGTTTGAAAGTATTGGACGTGTGGTGTGTTGTGTGTGTGTGTGTGTGTGTGTGTGTTGTTGTGTGTGTGCGTGCGTGCGTGCGTGCGTGCGTGCGTGCGTGCGTGCGTGCGTGCGTGCGTTGCGTTCATTTTGCGTGCGAGCGAGCGTGGTTTGTTCTTGTGTGTGGTGTGTGTGTGGTGTGTGTGTGTGTGTGTTGTTGCTACTTTCTTTAAAAATACAAGCAGAAAATTGCCTACCTTGCAACTGAATTATAAGCAGTCTGTTCTTGTTTTTTTTCTTTAAATGTACAGTTGCCAGAGACCAAAGCTGCACAAGATATTAGGATTGACACACCACTTAAGAAAAACCACAGCCGAACATGTTTCCGGAACATAGCTTATATACAGAAGATACAGAGAGAGGCGCTTATCGCTACTGTCCTTTTCCCCTTCCCACCGCTCTCCTCCCTCCCCGGCCGCCGTACATATTCTCCTCGTCCCTCCCTGTACATGTTTGTTTATCTTTTAAAAAAAAGCCTGCCACTTTGATGTATCCCACCCACCCAGCCACACCTACCACTATTTCCACACTCATCCTCACCCGCGCGCTCACACACACACACACACACACACACACACACACACTCATAACACACACACACACACACACACATCATACATGCACGCACAACGCACACACACACAACAACCACACCACACACACACACAACACACACACACTCGCGCGCGCGCGCGCGCAGCGCACCAACGCCCAGCACGCGGCGCGCCATGGACGCCAGGCACGCACGCTATGCACGCATTCATGCACACACACACACACACACAACGACACACACACACACACAGCACACACACACCACACGACACACACACACACACAAACACCACACACACACGCGCGCGCACAACACACACACATCACACAACGACCATACACACACAATCGCATTGCGCGCACGCACGCCACGCACGCGTACTTACAACGCATGCACGCCAACTACGAACGAGGTTGAATCGACATTCAG
>CM031596.1:90481916-90516916 GCA_018398815.1 Conus ventricosus
CTTGAAATCAGACATTTGACTCGTGCATAAACATAAATTGAAATACTTAAATACAGATAATCAGACCTGAAAATCATATACGCATGAAAACACATCAAATTAAAACAGTATACGATGCATGAAAACAGATCATTAGACGCAGAAAACAGATATATAATAACAGATGGCATTAAAATGTTTTGATAAGACAAAACCCAAAATCAGATATGACTCATGAAAAGACACATGATAAATGATTTGGCTTTCAGAAATGTGGAATTGTGATAACAGACAACCATGACTAAATGAATCAGAGAAGTATGACTCATGAAAACAGATCATTGCGATTAATAGGAACAGATGGCTCGGGAAAAACAGACAATCATAACTCATGAAAAGAGACAGTTATAACGCATTAAAACAATCATAAACTCGTGAAAATAGACAATTATAGCTCTTGAAAAATAGTTATAATACATTAAAACGATTATAAAACTATTGTCATAAAAGCAGACAATGATGACTCATGAACACAGAGTTACTGATCAAATTAAACAGCTGTGACTAACGAAAACAGATAATCACGACACATGAAAACAGATATCTGTGATTCTTGTGCATGCGCACTGTGTTTTTGCGTATACGTGGGTTATTCTATTTGTTTGTTGTTGTTTTCTGTTCTGTTTTCTTTGTTTGTTTGTTTTTGTTTTGCTTTGTTTTTTTGTTTTGTTTTTCTTGTTTGTTTTTTGTGTTTTGTTTTTTCAAAGATTGCTTTGCAAACATTCAAAACACCAGAATTCAGGGCATATCAAGTCCCTTAATAACACTTAACTGACTTGACTGAACACTGTTGGGATCTGAATGTTGTACTCTGGATTTCTTTCCTCCTTCCATCCATCCCCCCCCCCCCCCCCCCCCCCCCCCCACCCCAAGCCAAAAAGAAACTTTGAGCTCTCATAGTTGACGGTAGTTGTTTAATACTTTACAAGATTTTGTTTGTTTCCAACAGAAATTTTTATTAGGACTATGTTAAAATGGTGCGGTGTTTTTTTGTTTTTTTTCCCTTGCATTTCTGTGTCCTTTCTTTTTCAAAATATCTTTTGACATGCTGTTTATGAAATGTGATTGTGTGTGTGTGTGTGTGTGTGTGTGTGTGTGTGTGTGTGTGGGTGGGGTGCGACTTGCATTTTGTATATTAGATATTCATCATGTCATTCAGTGATTCTAATAATGTGAGAATGTATAACTTTATTTCATGAATAGTATAAGTTGCCCTATTTGCTTTCATCTATGGCATTTCAATAACACTGTTTACTCAAGTCCTATGCTTTGTAGTGCACACTTTAAGCGCCCCTTGCGCTTCATTAGATGATGTGTCACATCATAAAATTTCAATATCGATATTATTTTCCTTACTCCTTATTTTTGCCAAAAATTCCCGCAGGGTGCAGCATGTGTAACTCATCCATCAAGGCCAACTGGCTACCATTGAAGTATGGTGATGGGCATTTACGTGAGTGTGCGCATGTTGAGCGTGGTGTCACCCGAACTCGGTTATAGTTGCCTCATTCGAAGAGTATGGGAAATGGAGTAGAAAATGTTAGACCCGATGGAAAAGTTCCCCTGTACCGAAAGCGCCCCGATTCGAACGAAGCCCAGATCACCAGATTACGAGTCCGGCGTTCCAATTGAGATAGGCCCCTGAGTTGTGACTAGTTTCTTGCCATATTGAAGTTGATTAGGATGTCAGCCCTGTATTGATGCTAAAGTTGTCAAGCGCTTTGAGCATCAGAGTGGGCGCTATATACTATTATTTGTTACTCCCAGCTGTGATAAATTTGGGGATCAGAAAAGTTCCCCTCTGTGCAGCCATAGAGTTTGAGGTGTTGTGCTGCATGAGAGAGAGGTGGGATGGAGTGTTGTCGTCTGATTGAGTAGAGTGTAGCTATTGAGGTAGAGGTGTCAGTGATTGGTAGAGGTGTCGTCCGATTGAGAGTAAGTGTCAGCCCTGATTGAGAGTAGAGGTGTCAGCCCTGATTGAGAGTAGAGGTGTCGGCCCTGATTGAGAGTAGAGGTGTCAGCCCTGATTGAGAGCAGAGGTGTCAGCCCTGATTGAGAGTAGAGGTGTCGGCCCTGATTGAGAGTAGAGGTGTCAGCCCTGATTGAGAGTAGAGGGTCAGCCTGATTGAAGTAGAGGTGTCAGCCCTGATTGAGAGATGATTTGCCCTGAAATGACGAGAGGTCAGCCCTGATTGATGAGTAGAGGTGTCAGCCCTGATTGAGAGTAGAGGTGTCAGCCCTGATTGAGAGTAGAGGTGTCAGCCCTGATTGAGAGTAGAGGTGTCGCCCTGATTGAGAGTAGAGGTCAGCCCTGATTGAGAGTAGAGGTGTCAGCCCTGATTGAGAGTAGAGGTGTCAGCCCTGATTGAGAGTAGGGTAGCCCTGATTGAGAGTAGAGGTGTCAGTCCTGATTGAGAGTAGAGGTGTCAGCCCTGATTGAGAGTAGAGGTGTCAGCCCTGATTGAGAGTAGAGGGTGAGCCCTGATTGAGAGTAGAGGGTCAGCCCTGATTGAGAGTAGAGGTGTCGCCCTGATTGACCTACGTGTTGTTCAGTCAGGCTGTAAAGAAAATGACGTGGGGGTCAGCAAAGTTCTCTGTGCATAGAGTTTGTGGTGTGTGTGCGTGGCGGAGAGGGGGGGGGGGGTTGTTGTTGTTGTTGTTGTGTGTGGTGGTTGGTGGTGGTGGTGTTGTTGTTGTTTTGGTGAAGGGGGAGAGAGGAGAATATGTCTACGTCACCTTCCTCTATCCCTCAAGCGGCTTTGCTCGCATGCCGCTCATTCTGACTCCCCAAAACACAGCCCACCAAAGCAAAGGAAGTACAATTAGTATCGTGTCCTCTTGAGGCAACCCACCAGAGAAGATACTGCACTGCTGCCAGTTCACTTCAATGTTGTTCTGTGGTGCCTGCTCTGGACCCGTTTGCGCCGGGCATTACCAACTTAGCCCCCTACCTAAGATAACTGTCGGTCGCGCGGAGCCAGCGTAAGTGAGCATCATCCCGCCTGAGTACGCCGTAACTTCCGTCCAGCCACAGTCCCCATCAACTTGCTGATTCTAATGACTGCACACAAAGTCATTAGGACACATACGTGAAGAGAAATCGAAGTTTTCATGCGAGAGTGGAACATGAACAGCCACAGAATTGTAAACCTTTTTGTATTAGCAAGGAAGATCTGAATGATGGTATGGAGTTTCGTTCTGATCAGAGACTAACCTGACAGGGCTGTACTTTACGCTTCTTTACATAATCCATCTTGCTTTCAACCAGGCCCGAGAGGTACACACACCTGCAGTGTTTGGTCGAGAAATTCGAGCAACACTCTCAAAGACGCATCTGTAAGTGAATGAAACTTGATTGCGTTGTCCCAGTCTTCCTATTCGAGCACAAAGTACAGTCACCTCTGATAAGAGCTGGTTGGGTCGAAAAGAACACACACACACACACACACCACACACACACACACACACACACACACACACACACGCACACCACACACACACACACACCACACACGCACGCACACACACACACACACACACACACACCATGCTTGAAATGGGGTTCGAACCCAGACGTCCCAGCCCGCGTCTGTGACGCTAACCACTGCGCCACGGGGGTTTGTCTGGTGTAAAGAGTTTGCGTGTTATGTAATTTCATCGCCACAACCGGATTTATTTCTCTATGGGAAACCTGAGCAGTTCATCTCAGCACAGAGCTCGTCAACATGCAGGCTGGCGCCGAGTTTATTTACCTTCAGCCAGGAGCTTATGTCTTCACCCGTGTCCGTTTGTTATTTTGCTTGTCTGACAGCAAGATTACACAAAGCCTGTTGAACCAGTTTGAACCAAACTGGCAGAGAAATAAATGGTGACCCAAAGAATTACCATTTAAACTTCGTGGCATACTGACAAAACCATAATTCTTCGTGCCCATAGACAAAATGAAAAGATCTTCGTGGTCCAAGACAAAATCATTATTTAAAAAAAAAAAATCCGTGACCCAAAGACAAAACCTTTTTTAAAACGATTGCGGTCCAAATACAAAACCAGTAAAAAGAAAATTGGCCCAAAGACAAAAACATGAAATCTTTGTGGCCCAAATACCAAACCATAAAAAATCACGGTCCAAGGACAAACCTGTACAATAAATCGTGGCCCAAAACAAATCCATAAAACGTTTGTGCCCAAAGACAAAACCATAACGTCTTCGTGGCCTAAAGACAAAACCATAACGTCTTCGTGGCTTAAAGACAAAATCATTATCATAAGTGGCCCAAGGAAAAAGCCCTATGAAATCATCCTGGCCCATAAGACAAAACCATAAAATCTTCGTGATCCAAAGACGAAACCATAAAATCTTCGTAACCCAAAGACAAAACCGTAAAATCTTCGTGACCCAAAGACAAAACCATAAAATCTTCGTGACCCAAAGACAAAACCATAAAATCTTCGTGACCCAAAGACAAAACCAAAAATCTTCGTGACCCAAAGACAAGACCATAAAATCCACGTGCGGATCCGTTGCCGATCCAGACCAAAGTGCGATCCGAGATCCGTTCAGGAAGGTTCTTACAAATTTTGCACAACACATGAACACTGTGCCGTTACTGTGCACGAAGCAACGTAAAGTAAAGTAACGTTTTCATGGAATATCAAAACTTTCTGGAAGTGTAAAATAAAATGAAAGAACTGATGTGTTGAAATTTCCATATCCTCTTAAACACTGAAGGACATGGGAAGTAATTCGTTCTTTCCATACCTGCACCCGGACAGGCAGAAAAAATATCGTGTCGTTTTAGAAGTGACTCTGCTCGCAGACGTTTCCTTCAAAAAAGCTAGCCTGAGACTGTTTTTCGACTCTGATAGAGATCTGTGTTCTCCTGTGTGCCTTTCATTTTTTCCTGCCTCCCTCCCTCCCTCCCTCCCCCTCTCTCTCTCTCTCTCTCTCTCTCTCTCTCTCTCCTCTCTCTCTCTCTCTCTCCCCCCCCTCCCCTCTCTCTCTCTCTCCTCTCTCTCTCTCTGTTTACTTTTTAAAGAGGATTCTTGTCCATAATTTTTATCACAGATGATTCCTTTGTCGATGTGGATTGTTTCACGTGCATGCTGCATTCTGGGCCTCGGTTTTTAATGAGAATCGAAAGACTAGGACCATGACCAACCCTTTGATGTCTCTTGGAAAATGAAACACGACCCAGATGATACTCGATTTACTGACTCAAGATTCTTTCGGTGTGAGTGTGTGCGTGCGTGCGTGTTGTTGTTTTGTTGTGTTGTTGTTGTTGTTGTTGTTGTTGTTGTTTTTTTGCTGTGTGCGCACGCGAGCATGTGTGCGTGCGCGCGTCTTGTCAAGCATGCACTCCTCTCTCTCCTCTCTCTCTCTCTCTCTCTCTCTCTCTCTCTCTCTCTCTCTCCTCTCTCTCTCTCTCTTCCCTCCTCCTCTCTCTCTCTCTCCTCTCTCTCTCTTTTCTCTCTCTCTCTCTCTCTCTCCTCGCCTCGCCATGTTCAAGTTGAACGCCATTGATATTACTGGAAATAAAGTGTTGGCACCAATGTATGAAATAGCCTTATATCATAGCTGTGTGAACCATGCGAAAGATGAGACTCATTGTCTCATTAGTTGCAACAGAAGCGAATATGTGTACATTGACGACATTAAAAGGCATGAAGAAAAGACCTTGCCAGCATTTAACATCAGTAGTAATCAAAACACTGTAATCTCGTCGCTCGTTAAATATACATCCGAGGCAGAAACAAAAAGAAACAAAAGTTTCGATTCAAAAGCTAAGTCTCCAATTCTGTGGCCCTTCATGCCCTGCTGTCCATGGTGACCTCAGTATCAACATCCCCTCCACGTCTATGGCCTTGTGTGATTACGTCGGGATCGCTGCACTGGTGTCGGGGATTCATAGGGGGGGGGGGGGGGGGGGGGGGGGGCTGTCGTTGGAGTGCTCACTAAGCATGTACTGTCGTCAGTAGTGACGTGCTTAGTACGTGTGTCCTACGTATGTTGGATCAGAACAGGCACCAACGAACACCACGAAAGTGAATCTGTGCGATGCAGTGTCCCTCCTCCGGGGGGTTGCCTCTTGACGACTTGACATTGAGTATTCCCTGTGGGATGCCGGTGCCGGGTGCGGCGGGGCGGGCTGTGGCTGTGGACGGGGTGTCGAAATGAGCGGCGTGGATGCAATGCCGCTGAGGTGACACAGAAGATGGGACAGCAAAAAAAATAAATAAATAAATAAATAAATCAAAAAGCTGGATCAATATTCAAAGAGCAGTTTAAATTCTTTTTTAAAAAATTCTCATAGTTTTATTATGAAAAAATATTCCAGTTTCATCAATGATCCACTCAACGGTTCTCCAGATGGTAGTGTCAACAGGAATGAGTGGTGTCGCTCTGGCATTTCGAATGCGGAGTATCTTGTGTGTGGTGGTAATATTCTTCTTTCATCGTCAATGAAATCAGATGAAATTGTGACCCTCTTGACTCGAGGACTGTTTAGAAGATGACATTAAAATATTTGAGTCAAACTCTCTCTCTCTCTCTCTCTCCTCCTCTCTCTCTCTCTCTCTCTCACCTCTCCTCTCTCTCTCTCCTCCTCTCTCTCTCTCTCTCTCTGTCCCCCTAAATATGTTACACACACACCCACACACACCACACACACACACACACACACACACACTCACACACATATATTATATATATATATATATATATATATATATATATATATATATAATACATATTTAATACACACATACACATGTGTGTGTGTTCTGTGTGTGTTGTGTGTGATGTGTGTGTGGTTGGTGTTGGTAAACGTTTGCGAGGATTAAGTAACGAGAATACGATTTATTATGTAAACTAAACTGAACACCATAGGAAACAATACAAAATCTTTGCAACCCCATAACACTTTTATTATCGTCTTTGTATTCTTCTCGCAGCAAACACACATCCATGTGCAGTGGAAGTCGCCATCATCATCTTCTGACGTTGACTGTGACGTCACAGGGTGTCACGTGATGGCGAATCTTCTGCACGCGGCATGTAGAGAGGCTCTCAGAAATGAAAGAACACCTCGACATCAGTACAGTAACACTCCGTCTAGTTGACATCCGACATAATGCTGGATGGATGGATAAAACTTACGTGTGTGGTGTGTGTGATGGGATGTTGGTGTGTGTCTGTGTGTCAATGGGTGATGTGTGTGTGTGTGTGTGATGTGATGTGTGAAGTGTGTGTGTGTGTGTGTGTGCTGTGTGTTGTGTGTGTGTGTGTGTGTGGTGTGTGTGTGTGTCTCTGTGTGTGTGTGTGTGTGTGTGTGTGTCTGTCTGTCTGTGCAAGCGCGCTTTGTTGTGTGTGTGTGTGGGGGGGGGGGGGGTTTGTGTGGTATGTGTGTGTGTGTGTGTGTGTGTGTGTGTGTGTGTGTGTGTGTGTGTGTGTGTGTGTGTGTGTGGTGGCAAAATTTCCGCAAGGAAAGGTATTTGGCATTTGCTTGACTTTCTACCTGGAAACGAATACATCGAACCTGCTTTCAGCATTTGCAATTTGCCATCCCGCTGCATCCGCTAAATACTTCGGACTTGTGAAGTAGGAAATCAGTTACTTAAATCTGTGATTTTTCTTCTGAAAAAAAAAAAAGTGTTGTTATCATGAGGATTTTCTTAGTATTTCCGTTTGACTTATTGTCCCCTACGCAGTGTTTTTATACATATTTCTTTCTTTCTTTCGATTTTCAGACAAAATTTCAGTGTATTGTCTTACTCATAACTATTACCTTTCCCTTAGTGAGTGCTAACGTTGTCTTTCTGAGACACATTACTGTTGAGCAATGATCCATTCTGGGGGACTTCAGTTATGCAGAAGTTTTTCCTGTGATAATTATGAGAAAGCCTAGTTATCTTTTTTTTTTAACAAAGCGAAACACGTTGCATGCAAGCCAGCACCATCAGATTTACACAGCAGTCACAAGAGAAGCTTTACTATCTACTACCATGGAGGTTGAAGGCATCAACACCGAACCCTAATGTCCTTAATGTCTGTTTCTGTCAGGAAGCAGAGTAAAGCTCCACATTAACCTCTGTGGAAGAACATTGGTTTAAAAGACAAGACTTGCGTTTAATGACGAAGGAGCATGAGAAGGAATCCTCCATGAGAGACTTGCAGATTTTTGTTTTCTTTCCAAAGTGGAGGTCAGCAAGGTTAACGAACTGCAACTGTTTTCGTTCTGTCAAACTCATTAGGTTTGTTCCTGAATCCATTTTAAACCGCTGGTAGAGAGACACGTTATATACGCTAAGAACGAAACTTCCCCGAAATCATGTAGAGTCTTCAGCCTTTAGAAAAAGCGTCAAGACAAAAGCTAAACAAATAGATAATCAAACAAACTTATGAACGCTAACCGAAAAAAGAATAACGATTTGGATAAATGACAAGATAGATTTATCTCAGAATACACCACAAATGTAAAAAAAAAAGAAAAAGAAAAAGAAAAAGAAAAGATAGTTTTTAGGGCCAGCCAAAGGAAACAATAATCTCTACGGATAGACAAAATCACGTTTGAAATTCCAGACAACCATTCCCCAAGCACGAGGGACTTTCCAGGCTGATGCAACACATGCAAAGAAATGAAATTAAGATTAAAAACCAGCTTGATGCCTTCGATTTATGTATCTTCTGCATTTCCAAAAGAGGTTTAATATAATGCACGATAGTTCCTCTTAAGTTCTCCTTCCCTCCGATCCACCTCTCCCCTCCCCTCTCCTCCCATTCCCAGCTCCCCCACCCACCTGCTCCTCCTTGGGCAAGAATACCCATCTTACAAAAACAAACCCAAAATCAGACAAACACATAAACAAACAAAAATTACGTTCACTTAAATTATTGGCAAGAATGCCCATTTTACGAAGACAAAAAATCCAAACACATATACAAACAAGAATTAATTTTCAGCTACATTATTGTCAGGCAGTCGTTTTGGGATTTTGTAGACTCTAAATACAACAATGATTCCTGATGGGAAAGAACAGTGAGTTCTTTGAGACGGGCCCCCACAATCGGGTCCTTTCTGTTCCAGAAAGTTTCCAGAAAACTGTCAGAGCGCTGTCCCGCCAGGGAGGAGGCCCTGTTCCCCTTTTTCTGACCTGCTGGAAGCTTTTCGTCCCTGTCTCTCCAGCTGTGCCGACAATTTCTGGGAGAACTATTCCTCGTGTGGCCGACAGTGCTTAGACGCACCATGCGGAAAAAATGGGAGTGTCGACGCGCATGCGCCGTGAACAGATTTGAGCAGTGAGGAAAAATGTGAGTTGGGCTTGATTGCTATGTATTGATTCATTTAAAATAATACTTTTTCGCCGCTTTGTCATTGAGAATACTGATGTGAAGGTAGAAACGAGGTTTGTTGAGTGTTTTGTGTGTGTGTGTGGGGTTTGTGTTTTTGTGTTTTTTTAAAGGTTTCTGTCTGTTTTCAGTCTGTCTTGTCTGTCTGTCTGTCTGTCCTGTCTGTCTCTCTCTCTCCTCTCCCCTCTCCCCTCTCTCTCCCCTATCTATCTTACACGACGCACCACGCAAAACACACAACACCACACACCATACCACACACACACACACACACACTCACACGCGCGCGCGCGCGCGCGCGCCAAACACACACACAAACATACACACAAACACGCACACGCTAGCGCGCGCACCACACAAGCGCGCGTGCGTCACACACACACACACACACACGCACACACACCTCACACACACACACACACACACACACACACACATATGTTCAGCTCGCTCTCTCTCTCTATCCTCCGCTCTTTACTCTTAAACACACCACGCACACCCACACACCACACACACACCACATCTCACGCACGCACGCACGCACACACCAACACACACACACACACACACAACACACACATACACGCATACACATACTCAAACACACACACCCCACCACAACATACACACAAACACACACACACACACACACACAACACCCCACACACACACGTTCGCTTGCTTTCCCCACGACCACACACCGCAACTCACATGCACATGCACACTCGCACGCGCTCGCACACACACACGCACACGCACGCAAGCACAAACACACACACACACACACACACACAAATGTGACAGCTCTCTCTCCTCTCCTCTCTCTCTCTCTCTCTCTCTCTCTCTCTCTCTCTCCTATCTATCTTAAAACACACACACACACACACACACACATATAATAAAAGTTAGCCTGCACTTGTTCCATCCCCACCACACCTTAAATATCAAGCATCATATGATATAAAATATATATATATATATATAATAATATATATATAATATATATATATATATATATATATATATATATATAATATACACACACCACACACACACACACAACACACTACACTATCTTAAAATGTTTCTTTTTCATCCTGTTGTTTTTCATATTTCAGGGTTGTTTCCACGGATACCAAGAATAAAAGTCAAGGTAGATAAACCAATAGCATTCTTGTATACCTGATTCCTTTAACCCCCCCCCCCCTCCACCCCTATCCCCCATCCCTCAGTAACTCCATCCCTCTCCCCCCCCCCCACCCCCCAATACTCCATCTTCCTTCCGCTCCCTTCGTCCACAAAACGCCCAGTGTCCTTCCACTCCTCCTTCATCCCCCTGTAATCCATTCCTTCTTTCTGCCTCTCTCATGCCCCCTCCCCCCATCCTTCCTCCCAACACCCATTCTCCTTCCCCTCGCCCTTCTATCCTTCCACCTTCTATTTCCCTGCTCCCCTCCCACCCTCTCTCCCTCCCCTCCCCACCCCCACCCTCCACCCCCCGAAAATATGGTATTGGTAAAGGTCCATGTCTGTGATAGTCCTCCTCGTCGTGCACAATAATGTTCGTGCTGATGGAAAGGCAAAAATAAAATGGTTGACGGTGAATGTTACTTCTCTTGTGTCTGGTTTGTATCTCTTTGCATTCCGCGCGCGCGCGCGCGCGCGCGCGTGTGTGTGTGTGTGTGTGTGTGTGTGTGTGTGTGTGTGTGTGTGTGTGTGACTGCCTGACGATTTACATTTCTATGTTTTGTCACGGTCATTTTTTTTTGTCCCATCTTTTGTCATCGTCCTGTTCGTTTTATTTCTGTCTTTATTTCGTTCTCCCTCTCTCTCTCTCTCTCTCTCTCTCTCTTCCTCTCTCTCTCTCTCTCTCTCCTCTCTCTCTCTCTCTCTCTTCTCTCTCTCCTCTCTCTCTCTCTCTCTCTCTCTCTCTTCCTCTCTCTCTCTCTCTCCTCTCTCTCTCTCTCTCTCTCTCTCTCTCTCTCTTCTCTCTCTCTCTCTCTCTCACTGTGCGCGCGCGCGAATGCATGCGCACCTATGTGTGTGTTCATGCGTGCGTGCATGTGTGCATATGTGTGTTTGTGTGCGTATGAACGCACGCGTGCGCGCATATCCGTGTATGTATGTGTACGTGTGTGCGCACTCAGGTCAGAGATGAAAGACGCGCACGCGAGCGCGCGCCGAAGTCTGAGAGAGAGAAAGAGAGGGGGGGGGGGGGGGGAGGGGAGGGGAGAGGGATACAAACCTGCATGACCAAATCGCAGGCCTTCTGCGACACGATTCTTTCAGTCCTGTGGTAACGGGACGCCCCTTTCAACCCTATTTGTCAATGGATAAGGCATAGCCCAGGCAACCGCGTGGTCTCGTTACTGATGCTAAATACTGTCTGCCTATGTCGGCTTGCGTCGGGACATGGACGCTGCAACTCCGTGTCAACCTCCAAGCATTCCCTGCTGATAGTTGGGGATCAGACAGACCCTTGACCACAATACAGATATGGGTGTCTGGTCAAGTCACGCTATTAATTTTTGGTTCAGACTAGACCACATCAGAGATGCCGTTGGCTATCTATCTATAGGCTCCAAGAGAGCAGATAGAGGCCTGTATTGATGGTAGTGTTTGCAACAGAGGATATCTGACGGTTGGTCTTTAAGAATTGGATGATGGATGTAACGGTCAATTTTTCATTGCTATGAGTAATCACACCAGATGTTGTGACCACACACACGCGTACACATATACGCAAGCCTGTACACATGCACTCACACACACGCGCGCGTGCTCTCGCGCGCATGCTCGCATGTACACACGCATGCATACACACACCCATACATCCTGATCCCGCCCTCCCCTTCCCCACCCCTTCTCTAAGCCCCCATTTTTCCACCATCAATGACACAGCCTTTCCTTCTCCTTCCATCTTCCGCTCGACTTTGCCCCCCCTCCCCCCCCCCCCCCCCCCCCCCCCCCCCACACACACACACACACACACACACACACAACACACAACACACAAACACAACCACACACACACACACACAAGGGCGCGCGCGCTCGCACGCACGCACACGCACCACGCACCACACACACACACACACACACACACACACACACACACACACACACACACACACACACACACACACACATGCACACGGACACACACATCCAGCAGAAGTGACGTTTGATTTTTTTTTTTTCCCCCATAGAAAGAAGCATCGAACTTAAATTGTAAGTAAGCTTAAAAGAAAAATTACTATGCCGCCAAAAGGAAAGAAGCAAACAAATTACACACCAAACACGGCGCGTTTCGACCCCTTTGGTCTTCTTCAGGCAAGACAAATAACATTCAATACAATGAAAACGAAGAACAAACAATCACTTACCTCCTTAAGTTGGGCGCAGAGTCATAGTCTGCCACAATTTCTTTTGATTTTGCGCCCTATTTGTGTGTTGTGTGTGTGTGTGTGTGTGTGTGTGTGTGTGTGTGTGTGTGTGTGTGTGTGTGTGTGTGTGCGGATCTAGAAATGAAGGAGGACTGGGAATTCAGGACTTCTTTTCAAAGAGGACTATTTGACTTTGTTTCCTTTCTAGCGCCCTTCTAGGAAGGTGTTGTTGCTTGCCTCGAAACCACAACCATCATACGCAGAAAACTTCGCGATGTTAATAATGAAATAGATTACGTTTGATAGAATCTGTCCTTTGTCTTTCGCAAAACAAACCATTATTTTAGAGCACTCGAGTGTTCGTCCGGTGAATGTGCTGAAACCAAGCGAAAGGTAGGTTTTCTCCGTACAACAATTCAGCAGCAGATTGTGGGCTCTGTTTCTTTGCTTGTTGTTTTTACTGTTGCTGTGGGTTTTTTGGGTGTGAGTGTGTGGTGGTGGTGGTGTGTGTGTGTGTGTGAGTGGTGTGTGTTGTGTGTGTGTCCTGTATGAATAGGATTACATGGAAGAAGAACAAGCAACGGACAAAGAAAAAAACACAAACAAAACACACACAAAAAACAACGAAAAGGAGGCAGAAAAAGTGAAACAGGAAAAAGAAAAAAAATGGAAAATTAAGCGAGGAAGGTGGAAGGAACAACGCAGGAAAATGGATGGGAAGACTGAAAAACGTGGTGGGAGGGAAGGAGAGGGGGAGAGGTAATGCTATCACCACACTCATCTTTCTGTAACTAATGCACTGTATCATTTGCGTTCGTTTGATCGCCCGTAACGGAATCAGTAGAACGAACACGCTCCATATTTGCAACTATAATGGCATCAAGAGCCTAATGGCATCAAGAGCCTTCAACGTGTGACATTTTCCTGTATTCTCATGCCCCTTTCCCCTCTCTCGTCCCCTTTTTGTCCTGGTCGGGCCGCTTCCCATCCGCCCCTCCCCCTCCTCCAGCCCCCCCCCCCCCCTCTCTCTCTCTCTCTCTCTCTCTCTCTCTCTCTCTCTCTCTCTCTCTCTCTCTCTCTCTCCCTCTCTCCCTCTCTCTCTCCCCTCTCTCTCTCTCTCTCTCTCTCTCTCTCTCTCTCTCTCTCTCTCTCTCTCTCTGCTCTTCCATCTAGATACTCCCACTTCAAGCCCGCCCTTCCTCACCCATTTCCCACACTGAACTTCACCCCACGTTCCCTCATCTAAAGCCCCCCTCCCCTCCCATCCCCCCCCCCCCCAACCGCACACTCCACCACCCATCCCAACCAACCCAGTCTCATTCTCCCTTTCCAAACACAAGGACAATATGGTTAGAAAACCATCAAAACGGTTGATTTAGCGCTATTAGCACTAATGGTCCGAGCCATTCAGTCCCTCTTAATAACCGGTTCCTTTTGGTTTGGGCACTGGTGATAGTGTTGGGTTGTCCTCTCCCCTCCCCTCACTCCCCCCCCCCCCCTCCCCGCCCCACCCTCCCTGTAATGCATCCATACGTGCAGTGCAGCTGGGTTTTTGTTGTTGGTGTTGTTGTTTTTGTTTTGCTGGCAGGTCGCCAGCAAGCGTTAAAACGCCATAGCACGTGAAAAGCTTCTGCTGTAGGACGTTAAATGTCAGGTGCCTACATGCTGCTAGAATTGGGCAGCCAACGGTAAGGTGGGGGAGGGGGGGGGCGGGGGGGACAGGAAGGGGGAGGGGGAGGTGAGAAAGAAAGAAAGAAAGAGAGAAAGAAAGAAACCCACAGTGCATACTGTTGTCGAGGGAGAGGAAGGGAGGAAGGGAGGGAGGGAGGGAACGATGGCAAAGTGGGGCTGGGGTAGGATGGAGAATAAAAGAGATGGGACGCGGATTAGAGCAGTCAGCGGGTGATTGCGGAGACGCAAGGACCGGTGTGGTGTATCGGGTTGATGCTAGCTGGCATTCTGCGAGTTCTACGCCCTGAGATTCCGTGTGTGACAAGTAGGTGAGTGGATTTACTTGGAAATTAGTCCTAGTGGTTATGTTGGTTTTTTTTTCCCCTCCCTTTGTGCTGCGTTTCGTTTCTTGTGTACTGTCTGTCTGTCTGTCTGTCTGTCTGTCTGTCTGTCTGTCTGTCTCTGCCTCTCTGTCTCTCTCTCTCTCTCTGTCTGTCTGTTTGTCTGTCTCTCTGTCTCTGTCTCTCTGACTCACTCTCTCTGACTCACTCTCTCTCTGTCTCTCTATCTCTGTCTCTGTCTCACTATCTCTCTCTCCTCTCTCTCTCTCTCTCTCTCTCTCTCTCTCTCTCTCTCCTCTCTCTCTCTCTCTCTCTCTCTCTCTCTCTCTCTCTCTCTCTCTCTCTCTCTCTCTCTCTCTCTCTCTCTCTCTCTCTCTCTCTAAGTCCTGTATTTTCCTTCCTTTGTGTCACGTCCGTTTGTCTGTCCGTCTGTCAGACTGTCTGTACTGTCTATCTGTCTGTCTGTCTGTCTGTCTGTCTGTCTCTATCTCTCTCTCTCTCTCTCTCTCTCTCTCTCTCTCTCTCTCTCTCTCTCTCTCTCTCTCTCTCTCTCATCTGATGTCTTGAATTCACATTTTTGTGGCGTAGCTAACTCAACAATAAAAATAAACAGAACGTCAGAAAATAAACTGGATATTCTTCAGGACTTTTGCAATTCTAGAAATATATCCTCTCTTTCAAATATGCCATTTATGGGTGTGCATGAAGTGTATAAATCTCTTAGTAGCCTAAAACAAAGTAACACAAGTGGTCTTGATGGCATTGATGGGAAAATCTTGAAATTGTCAGCCCCAGTAATCGCCGAAACGCTTACCTACATCTACAACCTATGCCTTGCAAAAAATTATATTCCAAAAGCTTTTAAAGTTGCTAAAGTTATACCCATCTATAAATCAGGTGACTATGCTGATCCCTCAAATTATAGACCCATCTCCATCTTGTCTATACTCTCTAAACCCTTGGAAGATCACATAGACAAACACATTCTTAATCATTTCAACTCCTTCGAACTGTTTCATCCAAACCAGTCCGGATTCAGGGCCAACCATTCTTATCACACAGCATTAACTAGTCTTATTGACCAGTGGCTTACTAACATAAACAATAATAAAATCACAGGTGTTCTAGTAGTAGACTTTATGAAAGCATTTGATGTCGTCGACCACAGTCTTCTACTTGAGAAATTAAAGATCTATGGCCTAACTGACAACGCTTTGGAACTTCTATCTTCATTTCTCTCAGACAGGAAACAATGTGTTTCGGTAAATAGATCAAATTCTTCCATTTTACCTGTTAAGTACGGCGTCCCTCAAGGCTCAGTCCTTGGGCCAATACTATTTTCTGTATAATATTATATCAATGATCTACCTCTGTTTTTTACAACTTTATGTGAGATGTTTGCCGATGATACCACTATCCACACCTGTCACGATCGATTAGATAACATTTTTATCTTCTTACAAGAAAGTATCAACAAGTTATCTGAATGGTCTGAACTCAATCATATGCGACTCCACCCCAAAAAACTAAATACTTATTAATTACTACCAGGCAAAAACGTCAAAATCTTTCTTGTAGCAATCATTACCTTTGTATTAATGGCGAAAATCTCGAGGAAGTTGATCACCATAAGATCCTAGGTGTTATTATTGATAACAATCTGTTATGGTCGAATCATATTGCGTTAGTATGTAAAAATGTGTCCAGAAAGATTTACCAGCTTTCCAGAATAAAACACATTTTAGATCAACATAGCCGTAAGTTGTTCTTTCATGCCTATGTTGAATCTTACATAAACTATGCCTCAACAATATGGGATTCTGCTAGTGATAATATTTTAAAACCTTTATTCAGTTTACATAGACGTGCCATTAAACTGATCCTCCTGAAGTCCTCCTCCCCTACTTTCTCAGAATATAAACATTTAGAAATTCTGCCTCTAAAATGGAAGCTAGTTTACAACAAAGCTCTCTTTATGTTTAATATAATGTCCGACCGTGCTCCAATGGCTTTGAAAAATAGATTCGAAATGAATAAGATTCGTCATGTTTACAAGATAAAAGTACCTCTTCCGTTAAATCAAGCTTGTACTCTGGTGGCTGCTTATGGAATTCTGTTATAACTTCATTCGATGTAAATACAAGCCTCCGAGTCTTTAAAAACAAATATCAAACACACCTTATGACGCAATACATGAACAGCATCTCCTGATCCTTATGGTAAGTGAATATTGGCTTTTATATCCGGCCTCTCTCTCTCTCTCTCTCTCTCTCTCTCTCTCTCTCTCCTCTCTCTCTCTCTCTCTCTCTCTCTCTCTCTCTCTCTCTCTCTCTCTCTCTCTCTGTTTGAGTAGGGTTGGTTGTGAACGGAGGGGTAGACGGGGTGAGGTGGGGTGTTTGTTACGAGGGGCGAGAATGGAATTGTTTGCAGAGAACACGGGATAGAGAGGAAAGGGAAATTGCGTGCGTATCTGGAGGGCGCAAAAATGTGTGTTGTACGCCCCCTTCCGGAACAGATTCTTGGTTTCAATATTGATTTACTATCATGTGGATTTATATTTGTGATTATTATGTGTTCTGTATTTCTATCTTTTCAGATCATGCTATTCGATAGATGTAATGTTTGACAATGCATATGTATATATGTGCGTATGGTGTTATATTTGAATTGTAATGTTATCATTTTTAATCATTATCATTCATTGCTATTGTTATTGTTATTATTATTGCTTTGAAAGGATTGTTCGACAGGTGGATGTTTGGTTAATGGTTGGGGTGTGGAGGGTGGCTTTTGTGTTTGAAATGTTTCTTTTTCATTTTTGAGGGCAAGATGCAAACAAGCCTGCTATGTGCTTATTCTTTTCCCTCATTAAACAAATTTCGTTCGTTCGTTCGTTCGTTCGTTCGTTCTCTGTGTGTGTGTGTGTGTGTGTTGTGTGTGTGTGTGTGTGTGTGTGTGTGTGTGTGTGTGTGTGTGGGGGTTCATATGATTACCCTTGTCGATAAAAACCAAGGAATTGTAGTTCCAAGGCTTATGGCTGGAATACCCGCGGCGTCAGAGGACACCAAGGAATGGTGAAGACGCTCCCTCCTGCAGAATCAACGGTCTTGGAGACAACAACCCCACGTCACAGTTGTCTGACTCTAAACTGATCTGTCCGTCTTCTTCTTCTGCGGTCGATTTATTTTCGTCAGATCTACAATCCTGTCGCAATGATGAAATCCACGGTCTTGTTGAGGTCTTGACGGCTGCCCCCAAAGCCGCATCTGCAGTTCTGCACCCTCTGGCCAAGTTTAACGCCATAGAACATCATGGGCTGGACAGTGTTGAAGGATGTGTTCACGGATCTGAGATCCAGTGCCACACGAACATTCGTCTGTGTGGGCAATCTTAATTCGCGTGATGTGGCTCAGCAGTCGGCAGTGGCCAGTTCTGAGTCTGAAGAGGACTGTTTGCTGGTATATCTGGAGTCGATGGATTGGATCAACACCACTGTCAGCACCCAGCCTTCTCTTCCACTGGTTTTGGTATAGGTTGTAGATGATAGTTTTGGCCCCTCTGTAGGTCACCGGATGGCTGAACTGCTCCATAGTGCTGCCTGCCTTGGACAGAGCGTCAGCCTTCTCATTCCGAGTGACCCTACAGTGGAATGGAATCCACTAGAGTACAACAGTGTGTCCATGTTCTGAAGGATATTGTCCCAACATCACTGAGGATCCCCCGATCAACCACCAGGAGCAAACAACAGACAATGACAGATGATAACAGTAGCCACTGGTTAACGATTAGTGTCATGAGTTAATGATTGAGAGTTCGTGAATTGGAACCATTTGGAGCTTTTTGCCTGACTAGACTGAGCGATGTTGTGCACTCAAATGGACCACAAAGTACGGAGCTACACAGCCGAGGTTTAGAGTGTAGCTGAAATATCCTGAAGATAGATAGAAGACAGACAGACAGACAACGGTAGATAGGATAGAAGTCAGACAGACGGCGACGGCGGACGGACGGATCGATCGAGATAGATAGATAGATAGATCGACAATTGGAGAAAGATAGATAGGCAATTGGAAGATGATAGATAGATAGATAGATAGATAGATAGATAGATAGATGAGATGTAGATAGATAGTAATAGATAGATAGTGAATAGATAGACGACAATTGGAGAAAGATAGATAGGCAATTGGAAGACAGAAAGTAGATAGATAGATAGATAAGATAGATAGATAGATAGATAGATAGATAGATAGATAGATAGATAGATAGATAGGACAGACAGAGAAACACAGATGGATGGGTAGATAGATAGATAGATAGATAGATAGATAGATAGATAGATAGATAGATAGATAGATAGATAGATAGATAGATAGATAGATAACAGCCAGCCAGAGACATAGATTAATATATAGATAGAAAAGAGACAGATAGACAGACTGACAAAAAGAGAAACACAGACAGATGGTAAATAGATAGATAGATACACAGATAGAGAGATACACAGACCAATAGACAGATAGATAGATAGATAGATAGATAGATAGATAGATAATGATAGATAGATAGATAGATAATAGATAGATAGACATACATATACATAGATACATAGACAGATACATAGACAGACTTACAGGCAGACGGATAGATAGATTGGTAGATAGATAGATTGACTGATTGATAGATAGATAGATAGATAGATAGAATAGATAGATAGATAGATAGATAGATAGATAGATGATATAGATACATGCATACATACATAGATACATAGACAGATACATAGACAGACTTACAGGCAGCCGGATAGATAGATAGGTAGATAGATAGATTGACTGATGATAGGTAGATAGATAGATAGATAGATATAGATAGATAGATAGATAGATAGATAGATAGATAGATAGATAATAGTAGATAGATAGATAGATAGATTTTTCGATTAGATCACATCAGATCATGTAGACAGATAAAAAGATAGACAGATAGATAGATAGATAGTTAATTAGATAGACAGACAGACAGAAAAACAAATAAGTAGATAGATGTACAGAAAAAGTGAGTGAAAGGAAACATATAGTACAAGCACTCTGATTTAGTCTCACACCAAAACAAAGTCCCTCGAAAGAAAGAAAATATGCACCCTAAGGTGTAGGTGGAACCCAGAGAAGTACTGTTCTCAACTGCCGAACAAACCGGCTGGAAGCAATCCTGCACCACCTTGGAAGCTGCGCTGTGTTCACATAGGGTGCATGCACGCACAGGGCATTCCATTAAGACATCAAGGGACATAATTGCTCCCAGGCAGATGCCATTCTGTAATGGCCACTGGATGTGACGCGACAGAACCTCCACGGGGGCGTTCCCTTGGTGTACCAGCCCTTATTTCATGACTGCAGAGCTCACCGGCGAAAAAAGCCACCGTCAAGCAACTGCCGCGTGCATCCACAGCCCCACTCGAAGCTGTTCCACTGACAGTTGAAGACAGCGCAACTCCAGGCACGGCCAAGCTTTCGCCATGAGGTCTTACGTGCCCTCTGAAGAGACGCCCCAATAGGCTTGATGAAATCAAAACACCATTGTCTCAACTTCCATGGCCCCTTTTGTCTTGCTGTCACGATTACTTCAGTTTGGATTTTCCATCAGAAGCTGCGGTAGCTGTCTTTGGCGTGGCCAGAAGCAAGAGAAATGCCGATGGACGGTTGGCGTGCAGTCTACATTGCATGGAATAGTGATAGGGACAGAGCAAATGGAGTAGTGATGGTAGAGATGAGGATCACTCGTCAAATCCGTTACTGTCTCCTGCCAAGACTTCATTGCAAGTGTTGGCTTGCATGTATTGAATCAGACAGGCACGACGTAATCACCAAGAAAGACAATGAAAATAGGGTCTCCTTTGGTGCATATCTCTACAGCGACTAGATAATGATTGCTTCCTGCAAATTTCTGTACATGACCGCTACAGAATGAGCTGGTGCGTATGAGAGAGTCAAAAGGCAGCAAATTTGAAACAACAACAAAAAGAAGAAGCAAATTGAACAACAACAACAACAAGAAAACAAAAACAAACCAGTAAGAAATGAATGCGAAAGAAAAGAATAAGTACGGAAGGATTGAACAGTGTCATGCAGTTGGATCCTCTCATCATTTGCAGTATCCATAGAAATGGGTCTCTTTCAACAGAATTGAACAGTGTCATGCAGTTGGATTCCTCTAAATCATTGCAGTACCATGAAATGGTGTCTCTTCACAGATTGATAGGTTCCTGCAATTTGTTGGATTCCTCTCATCATTTGCAGTACCATAGAAAGGTGTCTCTTCACAGATTGAACCAAGTCATAGCAGTTGGAATTTAACTCATCATTTGCAGTAACCATAGAAAATGGTGTCTCTTTCACAGATTAAAACAGTGTCATGCAGTGGATTCCTCTCATCATTTGCATACCTAGAAATGGTTGCTCTTTCACAGATTCACTGTCCTCATTATTTGCCCACATCCTGACGCTGCCACACAAAACTTGTGAGGATTTTGTCCCACAACAGTTGCAGACAAAAATAGTGTTGTTTGTTTTTTGTTTTTGTTTTTGTTTTCTTTTTCGCAAATTCTCAGTTGCCGCCAAAAGGACCGTTGCTCTCTGTATGTATGTATGTTTGTCAGTAAAAACCATGAGTTAATCCGACAATAAATTGGTTTCAGTCAGTCAGTATGTATGTATGTATGTACGTACGTCCGTGTGTATGTATGTATGTGCTCGATGTGATGTGAGAGAACCATCGTGTCTAGGGCATCTTCATTTTTGTCCTCCTGTTTATATGTAGAAGGAGCGTTTCTAACGGTCTCTTATTCCTTTGCGTGTCACACTATTATTATCAATAGAAGAAATATTTTCAGTGAGCCCTGATTTTATCACGTTGAAGTAGGCCAGGGGAGCGGATTTTTTTTTTCTCTTTTTTCACACTTGACTTTCTTTCCATTCAGTTGTAGGCGAAAGGTCTTAAATCATCTTTACGTCGCGTGTTTACAGACAAAATGAGCGATTTTTAGTGGCCATTATGATACAGGCCAGGGAACATTTCTGACACTTTTTTTAAATTGTCTTTGTTAAAATATAATGTAGTGGTTTTCAGTCATCTTAACATTTAATCAGACAATCGCATATACAGGAAACTATTTCCAGTAGCTTTGGCCTTTAATATCACATGATTGCGGAAGGGGAGTGCTTTGACCTTTTATGCCTTACAGTTAAAAATAAAAGGAACACATCATTGCAAGTATATTTTTTTTATATTACACAGCAACAGATACAAGGAGCACTTATCAACAGCCTTGAGCTTTTATGCTTCACATTTAAAAATGAAAGGAGCATATGATGGCATCACCTTTTAAATCACACAGTAGAAAGTTTAAGGAGCACTTGCCAGCAGTCTACAGAATATCAGTCACACAATTTTTCACTCATTCCTTCGAGTTTTCACGGTGGGTGCATGCTATGTGTATACACGTCATGTATACCAACGGCCAAACTGGTCCTCTCTTCAAAAACTTAGTGATGGGGTTGCACATGTGTGCCCAGTGTTATGCGTGTGTTCACATATGGGATTGTGTCACACAGTTGCACATACAAGGAGCACTTTCCAGTGACCTTTACGAAAGAGGATTTACTGTGCGTGGGCTAATCCTGATACGCTACGCCACGTCTGCTAAGCCATGATTTCAGCTAGGCTGGATATATTGTGAAGTGAGTGAATAAAAGAAACGACCACATTTTGGAAGAGGAACTCATGAACAAGACGCGTTGAAGATGCCTGACCTGCGCATTCACCCAACGCGTCAATAAGACGCTTTATGTCATACAATTGCCGTTAAAAGGAGTGCTTTCGAGCCGATCTTCACTTTATGTCACACAGCTAAAGACATAAATGAGAGGGTGGGCTGTTAAAAAAAACTGAGGCTATTAAACAAAGTATGACTTGATTGATTGAGTTGCAGATAGAAGAACTTCCCAACGACAATGACGCCTTTCTTGGTCTGCTTGGCGACTGTGCTGTGCCTCATCCCTGCTTCCGTACTGTCTCACAGCAACGCAGGGAGTGTCAGAGTAAATGCCTGCCTTACCACGAGTAAGCAAACAAAAACTGATTTTGAAAATTAAAGACGCAAACACACTGGAAATGGGAGCAAAATGTACTCGCAGTGTGATTATTTGTTTTTAATTTTGAAATGTTCATTTTCATTTTTCTTAGATATTAAAACAGATTGTTGTATGAATGAAATCAGGCCAGAAGGAGCACACACACACACACACACACACACACACACACACACACACACACACACACACACACACACACACACACACACACACCCACACACACACACACACGCACGCACGCACGCACGCACGCACGCACACACACACACACACACACACACACACACACACACACACACACACACACACACACAGAAGAGAGAGAGAGAGAGAGAGAGAGAGAGAGAGAGAGAGAGAGAGAGAGAGAGAGAGAGAGAGAGAGAGAGAGAACAATGGTCAGAGTTATACTTACTTAATGCATAATACGAAACAGAAGAGAAAATGACCAACAAATCCTCTTTGAAAAGAGCAAATAATCAGATTAGTTTTTCTTTATGTTTGTAACATACAGTAATGTATGTCTTGTCAGTCGCAAAACTTGGGCAATATTGTAGTGGACCATAGCTGCTGGTGCAAGAAAACTGTTGTTGCTCCACTGTTACCTTTTGTCCTTTTTTTTTGCATGCATATGGGTAGGGACCTAACAACACATTTCTGTACAGAAAGATTGAAACAAATTGTTATAAGAATTTAGTTACATGCATCTCTGAACACCTGGTTGACATCCGTCACCACCGACCCAAACCCATTGCCCTACATTTTAACCACTCCCAACACAACATCAACTATGTGAAAGTCTTGGCACTTTTGCAATCACAGAGTGACAACTTCGAACGCACTACACGAGAGACCCATCTCATTGCCAGACTTGGTACCTACAGCCCCAAGGCATCAACATCCAACAGTAACACAAATATGCTTATTCACCACTTCAACACCAGTCGGCTATATCTTCCACCAACACACACATACATATACACATCATACACACCGCCACCATACTGCACACTACCCACTTCATACAGAAGTTGCAGCCACCCTCCATTCACCTTATTTATTCTATTTTATTTCATTTTATTTTATTTCATTTCATTTATTGATTTTTCTTAATTTATCTTTTTATTTATTCATTATTATATTATTATTATTATTATTATTATTATTATTATTATTATTATTATTATTATTATTTATTATTATTATTTATTGTTGTTATTATCATTATTATTTTCTTCTTAATTTTTTATTTATTTTATTTTATTTTGTTTACTTAAAACTTACACCAAACATTACTAGCATTCCCCACACCCCTACATACAACTACCCACACATAAGTACTATCATCACCATCACCACCCATTAGAGTCGTTTCCTTGTTTACTAATTGATTGGGGGGGGGGAGGTTTTTTTTTTTAATTTTGTTTTGTTTTTATTTATTTACTTTTGTTTCAATTTTTTCCCCCCACTAAGCACTATTATCAATCCATTTTTATTCACTACCGTCGCTAATATATCATACTATTATACAAAACAAGCTACAAACTTCATTGTTTCACCCCACCCCCCCACCCCCTCCCTTGCCTTCCCCCTTCCCCTCCCCGCCACCCCCCACCCCCACTATTTCCTCTCCCAGGATACCCTCCTAAGTGGCCCTGCTTCCGTCCGGCGGCCATTTTGAACGCGTGGCGACCATGAGTAGCTAAGTGTTTTCACTGTCCTAAATGTTATTTGTTTTCGCCTGAAGAAGACCCAAGAAGTCGAAATTAATTGTGTATTGTCCTATGCTATGTTTGTCTATGTCCTTGGCAGTAACTAGCCCCCTCTCTTTCAAAATGTTTCGTATGAATTCACGTACGTACTGACATTGTTTATGTTCAAACAAATGTTTATGTTGTGTTATCGCAATTGCAAATAGAACCTTTCTTCGTAAAAACAATCTCCAGCCGGGCAGAGAAATATAAATAGTAGCACATAAACAAGGAAGATAACTTTTTTTTCTCACGCTGAAACAGTCACATGCCCATTACTTTGCTAATTCGGTTTAATTCACGCACCATTGTATTTTGCTTTGTAAATCTCTCAGTTGTGCAGGGTTTTTTACAGTAGGACTGGAATGACGAATTCATAAGGAGTAAAAACTCACCTCAATTGAGCCATGGCCATACAAAAACAGCAACAAACAGTCAATCGTCACATCTCGCACAGGACGTCTGTACATCATGTCAAAATTAGACACATGGGAAGGCGAACGCACCCTTGGAATATTGGCCAGCGACATACATTATAAAAAGATTGCCAGGGGATCTGGCCGTCAGGTCAGCACACTGCCATTATAATGATGCAAGTCTTGTAATGCCAGGGGATCTCGCCGTCAGGTCAGCACACTGCCATTATAATAATGCAAGTCTTGTAATGCCAGGGGATCTCGCCGTCAGGTCAGCACACTGCCATTATAATGATGCAAGTCTTGTAATGCCAGAGGATCTGGCCGTCAGGTCAGCACACTGCCATTATAATGATGCAAGTCTTGTAATGTTATCAACGAGCAGGCCACTCCGCTGACCAACCAAGGAGACTACGAGTTACCTCTCCTCGTGAAGACGTCAGCATCAGGCAGGTTCATCTTCGGAACTGATTCCTTCCAGCCACCCAGAGAGCAAGAGAGTGACACACCTAGTGCAATTTGTGCTGATACTGCAAGACAACACTTTGCCAGACGGGTTTTTTTTGTGGGCCTAGTTTTAAAAGAACACCATTGTTAGACACACGTCTTCAGTGAGCACCATTGCTGGTCCTAGAGCCAGAGGAGATGTGTGTCATCTTTAAAAGAACACCATTGTTAGACACACGTCTTCAGTGAGCACCATTGCTGGTCCTAGAGCCAGAGGAGATGTGTGTCATCTTTAAAAGAACACCATTGTTAGACACACGTCTTCAGTGAGCACCATTGCTGGTCTTAGAGCCAGAGGAGGTGTGTGTCATCTTTAAAAGAACACCATTGTTAGACACACGTCTTCAGTGAGCACCATTGCTGGTCTTAGAGCCAGAGGAGGTGTGTGTCATCTTTAAAAGAACACCATTGTTAGACACACGTCTTCAGTGAGCACCATTGCTGGTCTTAGAGCCAGAGGAGGTGTGTGTCATCTTAAACCTGGATGACACACGTCTCGCACCATTGGTCTAGCCAGAGGAATGGTGCATCTCGATGACAGTCGTATGGTTTGACTGCTGAGGCCAATAATGTGTATGGCGTCAAGCTGGCGACAGATACACAATCCAGTTCAAAGTGGTTTACCTTTTGTGTCACGTCAACACACACACTGTGTATGTGTGTGTGTGTGTGTGTGTGTGTGTGTGTGTGTGTGTGGTGCGTGCGTGCGTGCGTGCGTGCGTGCGTGCGTGCGTGCGTGCGTGACGTGCGTGCGTGCGTGCGTGCGTGCGTGTGTGTGTGTGTGTGTGTGTGTGTGTGTGTGTGTGTGTGTGTGTGTGTGTGTGTGTGTGTGTGTGTGATTTTCAGTGGATTACCTTTTAAAATGCTTCATATGATTTTGAGTTATGCGTACTTCATTGTTTCATCACGGTACCAACCTTGCCTTCCTTCTTTGTTTGTTTTTTAAGTAAACACACACACCACACACACACACACACACACACACACACACACACACACACACACACACACACACAGGGGGAGGGGGGGGGGGGACACCGATTTTCAGCATCTAAGACCCTGAAACTAAGTCCATCGTGTGTGTGTGTGTGTGTGTGTGTGTGTGTGGTGTGTGTGTGTGTGTGTGTGTGTGTGTGTGTGTGTATGGTGTGTGGTTGTGTGTACGTGCGTGCGCTCGTGTGTGTGTGTGTGTGTGTGTGTGTGTGTGTGTGTGTGTGTGTGTGTGTGTGTGTGTGTGTGTGTGTGTGTGTGTGTGTTTCTGCGTGCGAGCGCGCAAGCAGAAAAAAAAACCTCCATCTTTTGATCTATCTCTCTCTTCCTTTAAACAGGAGCGGGTTCCGGTGTGCGCTGCAAAACCAGTGTATCTCACCGCTTGGTAATGATGCCAAAGAAGAGTGTTATGCACAATGTATGTCACTCTACTACCAATGCCCCTCAGTGTGTGAGGAACATTACAACAACATCACAGGTCAGTGTCCTTGATTCACTTATTGCTTCCTTTCTACAGGAAACGTTTGCATTGTTGTTGTTGATGTGCGCCTGCTGCGCTGCTGCTACGCCGCTGCTGCTGCTGAGCTGCTGATACTGCTTTTGCTGCTGCTGCTGATGCTGCTGCTGCTGCACTACATACTATATGCTGACTGATGCTGCTGCTGTTGCGCTGCTGCTGCTACTGCTGGTTCTGTCATGCTGCTGATGTTCACACTTTCAAGATATTTGCACTTCTGTGATTGAGAGGATGAAGATGATTAAGACGAGCTTGGGTCTGTTTCGGGTAAAGTTGCACGACCAGGCTGTACTCCAGCTTATTCTAAAAGATGCACGACCAGCTTACTCCCATCTTATTGCTAAAAGACTGCGACCAGGCTGTACTCCATGCTATTGCTAAACGACTGCACGACCAGGCTGTACTCTGTTTTGCTAAAAGACTGCACGACCAGGCTGTACTCCATGCTTATTTGCTAAAAGACTGCACCGACCAGGCTGTACTCTATGCTTATTTGCTAAAAGACTGCACCGACCAGGCTGTACTCCATGCTTATTTGCTAAAAGACTGCACCGACCAGGCTGTACTCTATGCTTATTTGCTAAAAGACTGCACCGACCAGGCTGTACTCTATGCTTATTTGCTAAAAGACTGCACCGACCAGGCTGTACTCTATGCTTATTTGCTAAAAGACTGCACCGACCAGGCTGTACTCCATGCTTATTTTCATGACGCATCTTGGCATCTCAAGGCCTGAGAAGGCCGGTAAATATAACCGACACTGTCAGAAACCAGTATGTGGATGAAACTCGACAGTGTGGTTCCAGTCTTACCAGGTGAGCCCATAGCGAATGCATCTGTGGTTAGGGGCCGGTCAGGTCGGAGAAGAATCCCACAAATAAATGGATCTGATGGGAGTCGAACCCCCGACCTTCCGACCTGGATTGGTGATGTTAGCACTGAACCTCAGCGACTGTTACGATTTACAAATTTGCCTTCATTCTTCTTTTCCTCCTCTGTGATCCTCTTACTATTCTCTATATTCGTTTTCCCTTCCCACCTCCTCCTGTTTCTGCTCTTCCCCTTTTAAGCCCAGTCCTATCTTTTAAAAGGTGAAGAAGCTCTGTGGTGCATTCCATGTCATGAATCACTCACAGTGATATATGTTCTTTTAGAGTGTTGGGATTTGCCTGCTGTGAGGCGTAAACATTTTGTAGCAGACTCAATGAAAAGCTTGGTCAGTAATGTCCCACCTGATGTGATCTTTGAATTTCTGAAAGAGATTAACATTTTTTCAACTGATCTAAGATTTTACGGAAAAAAAAAGATTTTTAATTAACGAAGTTTCCGGTGTATTTGCATAAGGTGTATTTTAAAGGGTTTTGTGAATGGGTTTTTTGTGAGTATTTTTAATGACTTGAGAGTTGACTTTGACGCGATGAGAGCCCTGAGATGGCCCTTTGCGGTCGGCTGGGCTATAAGGAACAATACTTACTTACTCCTGCTCTTTCTCCTTATTTCAATGCTTTCTTTTTCATTCCGTCCCTTCACTCTCCTTCCTTCATGCTCTAAATCCCTCTCATTACCTTTTCCCTTCTTACTGAGTTCTTGTTTCTTTGTGTGGATTATGACCTGGATGGTTTGTATGTCAGATTTGTTCGGTATATCAGTGGGGGCCTGCGTCCCTTAGGAGTTCCAAGAAAAGAGTAATTTACAGACCTCATACACGTGCTCAGCATTGATGGACTGACAATGTATCAGTGAACACTCAGTTGGCATATTTTCGACTTCTCTTACATCCTGTTTGAAACCACAAGCGTGGGTGTACTTTCCTTCTATGGTAATTATGTTAAGTTATTTTTTGGCTTCATGGTCTGTTCCAGGTTGTTCTTCGCATTTCCTTCTTCTGTCTTCCGTTGGCTAGAGGCGTTTAGATTGTGAAATTTTCCATCATCGTGGTGGGAACGCCACAAATTTAAGTTGTGTGTCTCTGTTCGGTACAGTGGTTGGACGGCCAGAACTGAAGCGCAGCATGCTAAGGAGTCTCACCCACGACTCCAGACAGACATAACAAAAGGTTCCCACACGGTGTCACTGGACAGTTTAATGTTTATACCCCAACTTTCTCTTCTTCATCTTCTCCACTCCCCTTCCTGATTTCAGAGATTATGAATTTTTGGCAAATCGTTGTTCTAATGACAGAGGCATCGTTTGCCTGCATATGTTTTCCGTCGCCGCTGATCTGATCCATATAATTGTTGCTGCCAGAGTTACCTAACATTGCAGTGGACATGATATAAGCGTATACAGGGACTGTTTCTGCAAACAAGCAATCGTCCTGCGGTCGGCGGCTGAAAACGCAATGACAGAAGGGTGAAATGTTAGTCTGTTCCACTAAAGCTAATAGTAGAAGTAAACATAAACTGTTGATGTTGCCGTGTGTGAGTTCTGAAACTATAGGCCCTTTCCTTTTGATAATTTATTGATTCGTGCAGACTGGCCTAGTGGACAAGGCGTTGACCTGTGGATTCAAAGATACCCGCTTGACACACTTGGGTCAAAGGAGATTTTTTTTCTTAGAAGTCGGCATCTGCACAGTCTCTATTCCCTTTGGACTCCTTAACATGAGACTTGAATTCTTTCCACCGACTCGTTCATTTAAAAAAAAAACTTGTACACACCTTGATTCTGCTTGTTCTTCATAAGAGAGAAGGCCTTGGTGTCCATGTGCGATGGATGGTAAAATGATACTAGTAAAGAAAGAAAGAAGTACAAAAATTTGAGTCACGTATAGTGTTTAGTGCCTGCAGATCATCTGTAAAGACGGAAAGTCGCTACCTCAGTGTTGGAATGGAAAATGGTCACATATATACAAACATATGAAAAATTTCGTGATTAACCTCGGAGTTCTAGAAGTGAAACGACGAAGAAGACAAATGTGGTCGGTGGTGGGGTTGCTTCGTCATGATCGTCAGAGACTGTGACGACGCCTTGGAAATCATGTTGGAACCAGCCCTCTTCGATGCTACCACCTCCCCCCTCCACGCATCGCCCCCCCCCCCCCCCCCCCCCCTCCACTTACCTCCTCCTGTTCCTTCCCACACCTGTTCCGTTCCTCTTCACCCCCAGCCGGATTCCCACCACATTGTCTGCATCGTCAGTCTGATTAGTTTTCTGCAACGTTGGAAACTCGGAAACTGACGTCTAGACAGCAGTGTGGTGACACAATCTGATTCTTACGTTCTGCCATTTTGGGGGATGAATGGGAATAACTGTCGCTGACTTACCTTCAGTCTTTTCTGTATCCTGCGTACAGCAGCTCTCGCACTGCAAGATGGAAATTGATGTTCAAGGTAGCCACCACTGTATGTTCAAGGTAGCCACCACTGTATGTTCAAGGTAGCCACCACTGTATGGGGCTCTCTGTTGGACGTAACGGAGATCATGTCCAAGCATACCGAAGGTGGGTCTTGCGTCCTGTCCTTCTTCCTTCCGGTCCATTGGTGGTAGCGGCTGGTGACGTCACACTTGAACCTTCCTTGACAGCCAGACACGAATTCATGTTGTCCTGATTCAAACCCCGGTGCTTGCAGTGTCAGATGGGCTGAGCACTGTTGTCTGCTGGATGAAGATGATGCCACAAGGTTCCGCTGTATATATGGCCACCCCATCGAATATCATGTCTTCGTTTTGAATTATTCTTTTCTTCTTTTCTACCTCTTCTTCTCCTTCTTATTTTTGCTCCTCCTCCTCCTCCTCCTCCCCTCCTCCTCCTCCTCCTCCTCCTCCTCCCTCCTCCTCCTCCACCTCTTCTTCTTTTTCTTCCATTTCTTCTTCTTCCTCCTCTTTTCTTCTCTCCTCCTCCTCCTCCTCTCCCTCCTCCTCCTCCTCCTCTCTCTTCTTCTTCTTCTTCTTCTTCTTCTTCTTCTTCTTCTTCTTCTTCTTCTTCGCATTCTTCTTCGCATTCTTCTTCTTCTTCGCATTCTTCTTCTTCTTCGCATTCTTCTTCTTCTTCATTCTTCTTCTCTTCTTCTTCATTCTTCTTCTTCTTCTTCGCATCTTCTTCTTCTTCTTCCTTCTTTTCGCATTTCTTCGCTTCTTCTTTCGCATTCTCGCATTCTTCTTCTTCTTCGCATTCTTTTCGCATTCTTCTTCGCATTCTTCTTCGCATTTCTTCTTCTTCTCTTCTTCTTCTCATTCTTCTTCTTCTTCTTCTTCTTCTTCCTTCTTCTTCCTTCTTCGCATTCTTCCTTTCATTCTTCTTCCTTCTTTTCTTCTTCTTTTCTTCATCTTCTTCTTTCTTCTTCTCTTCTTCCTTCTTCGCATTCTTCTCTTTTTCGCATTCTTTCTTCTTCTTCTTCATTCCTTCTTCGCATTCTTCTTCATTTTTTCCCTTTTTCGATTCATTTTTTTCTCTTTTCTTTTCTTCCTTCGATTCTTCTTCGCATTTTTTCTTTTTCGCATTCTTCTTCTTCTTCGCATTCTTCTTCGATTCTTCTGCATTCTTCTTCGCATTCTTTTTCTTCTTCTTCTTTCCTTCTTCTCTCTTCTTTCCATTTCTCTTCTTCTTCTTCATCTTCTTCGCATTCTTCTCTCGCATTCTTCTTCTTCGCATTCTTCTTCTTCGCATTTTTTCTCTCTTCTTCTTCGCATTTTCTTCTTCTTCTTTCTTCTTCTTCTTCTTCTTCGCATTCTTCTTCTTCTTCTTCTTCGCATTCTTCATTCTTCTTCCTTCTTCTTCGCATTTTTCTTCCTTCATCTTCTTCTTCGTCTTCTTCTTCTTCTTCTTCTCTTCTTCTTTCTTCTTCCTTCTTTCTTCTTCTTCCTTCTTCTTCTTCTTCTTCTCTTCTTCTTCGTTCATTTTTCTTCTTTTCCTTCTTCTTCTTCGCTTCTTCTCGCATTCTTCTTCATTCTTCTTCGCATTCTTCTTTCTTCGCATTCTTCTTCGCATTCTTCTTCGCATTCTTCCATCTTCTTCTTCTTCTTCTTCACATTCTTCTTCACATTCTTCTTCTTCTTCTTTGCATTCTTCTTCGCATTCTTCGCATTCGTCTTCGCATTCTTCGCATTCTTCTTCGCATTCTTCGCATTCTTCGCACTCTTCTTCTTCTTCTTCGCATTTTTCTTCGCATTCTTCTTCTTCTTTTTCGCATTCTTCGCATTCTTCTTCTTCTTGCATTCTCTTTCTACTTCCCCTCCTTCTCCTCTTTCCGCCCCTCTTCCCCTTTCCTGCTAGCTCTGTATCCTCCGCCAGTGGCATTACCTATGCACTGTTCCAGCGACGTGCCAGGCCCACTGCAGTGGTGCCAGCCAGTCCTGCCATGACAAATGTTTCCAGTCCGAGATGGAGAAAATGTAAGTACCAAGGCCCAGCTTGGCTGGGTCCATGAACAGAGTGAAGGGACTGGACAAAAAAAAGGAAGAGGTGGATGCTGGGGGGGGGGGGGAGGTGTGTGTGTGTGGGGGGGGGGGGGGTAGGAGGCGGGGAGGGATTAGAAAGGAGAAGAAAAGATCAAGAGGAGTACGTGGGTAGAGGGGAAAGTGGGGGTGGGGGTTGCGGGTGGGTGAGGGAAGTTGATTGGGAAAGCAGGTTGGTTGGTTGCATTGAGGTTTCACGTCCACCCACCACCCGAGGGGGGTACGGTGGATGTGGATGGCCATCCCAGGGGTGGAGGATGGGGGGAGTTGGGGGGGGGAGACTGTCGTATACTTTCCGAATACCACCTGAATGACAAGGTAGTAAGAGGGGCACAGATATGGTGAAGGAAACGAACTCGTGTTGGGGGTCTCCGTGAGTGGAACTCCTAACACGGGGAAAGCGGGAAGGTATTGGAGTGTTCGTGTACCGATCGGGAACAGGCAGGATAGAGAAAGAGAGGGAGGGGGGGAGGGAGATAGAGAGGGAGAGACGGAGGGGAAGGGAGGGAGGGAAAGAGAGAGAGAGAGGGTTGTTTATTTGCTTGTGCTTGTGTGTACGTGTGTCCGTCCGTCTGTCTGTCTGTCTGTCGGTGCACATGTATATATGTGAATATCTGTGTGTGTGTGTGTGTGTGTGTGTGTGTGTGTGTGTGTGTGTGTGTGTGTGTGTGTGTGTGTGTGTGTGTTTATCTGCAAGCATATGCTTGCGTGTGTGTGGTTATTTGTTTATGTTGTCTAACTTGTGTGTGTGTGTGTGTGTGTGTGTGTGTGTGTGTGTGTGTGTGTGTGTGTGTGTGTGTGTGTGTGTGTGTGTGTGTGTGTGTTTGTGTGTGTGTGTGTGTGTGTTTATGTTGTGGAACTTGTGTGTGTCCATGTCTGTGTACATATGTGAGAGAGAAGCAGAGAGGATGGGAGAAAGAGTAGTAGTAGTAGTAGTAGTAGTAGTAGTAGTAGTAGTAGTAGTAGTAGTAGTAGTAGTTGTAGTAGTAGCAGTAGTAGTAGCAGCTGTTGTTGTTGTTCTTGTTGTTGTTGTTCTTGTTGTTCTTGGTCTTGTTGTTGATGTAGTTATCATCACCATTACTATTGTTGTTAGTTTTACCATCATCATTATCAATACCAGTGTGGTCATTGATATTATCATCACCATCATCATCATCGCCACTAACACTGTCGCCACGACAACCATGCTTTCTGACGATCCGCTAACCCTCTCCTTTTCCCGTGGTACAACCGCTATTGTCATATCACCAAAAGTGGTAGTAATCCACTCTACTATGTTGTCAATATGTTCATCATCATCATCATTATCCTTAATATTATTGCTATCAGTATCAGTGTTATTATCATCAACTTGCATTGTCTCTTTCCTGGCGGCCTCGTTTCCAATCAACGCCCATCTTGCGCCAAGTTCGACAACGATAAGAGATTGCTCGTTCTTCGTGTTCGTTGTCCTTATTGTTGTTTATCTTGCCTGAAGAAGAGCTAAGAGGTCGAAACGCGTGGTGTTTTGTCTTGTGATTCGTTTGTCCATGTCGTTTGGTGGAGTCATTATAATTACTTTTTTTTTTTATTGAGATCTGTTTAGAACTCCGCCTGCAGTAGCCTCAATTTACAGTCAATAAATGAGTTGTTGATTGGAAAGTAGACAACTTTCACTTTTCATGAGAAGCACGAAGCACGTACACACACACACACACACACACACACACACACACACACACACACACACACACACGCACGCACGCACGCACGCACGCACACGCACACACGCACGCACGCACACACGCACGCTCGCACACCCGAACGTAGGCACGCACCCACGCACGCACGCACACACACGAGCGCGCGTGCGCACGCATGCACGCACGCATGCACGCACGCACGCACGCACGCAAGCACACACGCGAGCGTGCACACGCACGCACACACACACGTATGCACAAACGCACGTATGCACGCACGCACACACACACGCACACACACACAGAGATTTCTTTCAAGGATGAGAAACATGTTTCTGTTTAAAAATATAAAAAAGAAGAAAGAAAGAAAGAGAAAAGAAGAAAAATAAAGAGCACGTTTAGAATTAGAGATCACAGAGTGTCCAGTTTATTCAAAGCATATATTAAGAAACTCTGTGTGTGTGTGTGTGTGTGTGTGTGTGTGTGTGTGTGTGTGTGTGTGTGTGTGTGTGTGTGTGTGTGTGTGGACAGACTTCCTCACCCCACCAAGCGTGAGGTCAGCATCTGGCAGACGGTGCCGATGCTAGGCAGACAGAGGAGGGAGGCACAGGACGACTCCACTGAGCGTGTGTCCCCGCGAGAGTAAGCCGGACCAGACTCCACCGCACAATGCCTGACAACTGGGCTGTGCTGTGTTGGGTTCTGTGAACAAAAAAAAAACCCTCTCTCGTCTCTCTGTGTCTGAGAGACAGACAGACAGACAGACAGACAGAGACAGAGACAGACAGACACTCAGACAGACAGCCA
>CM031596.1:90521916-90526916 GCA_018398815.1 Conus ventricosus
CTACACAAACAAACAAATTCTTTTCCTATGATTAGATGTCGTTCTTTCATGTAGGCGACAATTTTGAATGTTTGGTTTCTTTCATTATCTCACAGATGAAAAACGTTGTGTGTGTTTTTCTTAACTAGGTCTCTGGCATTCAGTTAGGCTGGTTTTTGTTTGTTTGATATTTTTGTTTGTTTGTGTGTTGTTGTTATTTTTGTTTTATTTTGTTTTTACGATGCTACAGATATTCTGTATGTGGCTTTCTTGCAAGTGTGTGTGTATGTGTGTGTGCGTGCGTGCGAGCGTGCGTGCGTGCGTGCGTGCATGCGTGCGTGCGTACGTGTGTGTGTGTGTGTGTATGTGTGTGCGTGTGTGTGTGTGTATGTGTGTGTGTGTGTGTGTGTGTGTGTGTGTGTGTGTGTGTGTGTGTGTGTGTGTGTGTGTGTGTGTGTGTGTGTGTGTGTGTGAGATATTCCAGTGATACCAAGCGGTCACCGGGCGGCACGAGTTCGATGGACATGGACGACTTTCTTGAAAACTGGACAAACAAACGGTAAGCCACTCGTGGTTGAGCGACAGCAGTATCAGCAAAAACACCAACACTGACAGTCACATTAACATCAACATTAACAATGATAACCACAACAAAAGCTATAACAACTGCAACCAAATAACAACAGCAACAATAACAAAAGCAACAATAACCATAGCAATAGCAATGATAATATCAAAAGAGAGAGCAACAGCAACAATACCAATAACATCAATAGCAATAACAACAGCACCAATAACAATAAAAAGCAGCAATAACAATAACAACAACAATAGCAATAACAAGAGCAACAACAACAATAACGACAGCAACAATAATAATGCCCACAGCAACAATAACACTAACAACAGCCATGATAGCGATAACAAGAGCAACAACAGCAGTATCATCAAAAACAATAACGACAGTAACAATGGCACCATCAACAGCAACAGTAACAATAGAAGAGCATCAGTAACCATAGCAACAGCAACAATAACAATAACAACAGCAACAACAACAATAACAACAATAAACCCAACAATAACAACGGTAACCACAACAATAAGATCAACAATAACAAGAACAACAGCAACAATAACAATAACAACAGAAACAATGACGCCAATTCAATCATGAGAATAGCTGCACAACTAAGAATAAACGTATCCAACATCCCATACTTATTCTAGATTGTCATTGTTTATACTCAGCTTTTGTTGTTGCTGTTTTTAATTTTCCTTTGCCATCATTCTTTCACTGACTTGCCGGTTTAAGTTGAACAATATAACTATTATCGTTACAAGAATTACAGCAAAATCGCCAACAAAAATTTGGAAAATAAAAGCTAAAACAAACAAGCAAATTCTTTACCTGTGATTAGATGTCGTTCTTTCATGTAGGCGACAATTGTTAACGTTTGGTTTCTTTCAATATCTCATAGATGAAAAACGTTGTGTTTTTATAAAACTAGGTCTCTGGCATTCGGTTAGGTCGGTTTTTGTTTGTTTGATTATTTGTTTGATTGCATTTTGTTTTGTTATATTTTGCTTTTACGATGCTATACATATTCTGTATGTGGTTTTCTTGTATGTGTGTGTGTATGTGTGTGTGTGTGCGTGTGTGCGTGCGTGCGTGCGTGCGTGCGTGCGTGCGTGCGTGCGTGCGTGTGTGTGTATGTGTGTGCGTGCGTGCGTGCATGCGTTCGTGCGTACGTGCGTGCGCGCTCGCGCGTGTGTGTGTGTGTGTGTGTGTGTGTGTGTGTGTGTGTGTGTGTGTGTGTGTGTGTGTGTGTGTGATGTTCCAGTGATACCAAGCGGTCACCGGGCACCACGAGTTCGATGGACATGGACGACGTTTTTGAAAACTGGACAAACAAACGGTAAGCCACTCGTGGTTGAGCGACAGCAGTAATAACAAGAGCTATAACAACTGCAATCAAATAACAATAGCAACAATATCAATAGCAACAATAACCATGGCAATAGCAATGATAATATTAAAGAGCAACAGCAACAGCAACAATACCAATAACATCAATAACAATAACAACGGCAACAATAACAATAAACAGCAGCAATAACAATAACAAAAACAATAGCAATAACAAAAGCAACAACAATAACGACAGCAACAATAACAATGCCCACAGCAGCAATAACGCTAACAACGGCCATGATAGCAATAACGAGAGCAACAACAGCAATTGATCATAAAAAACAATAACAACTGTGAGAACAGCACTATCAACAGCAACAGTAACAATAAGAAGAGCATCAGTAGCCATAGCAACAGCAACAGTAGCAATAACAACGGCAACAACAACAATAACAAGAGTAACCACAACAATAACAACGGTAGCCACAACAATAACAGCAGCAACAATAGCAATAACAACAGCAACAATAACAATAACAACAGAAACAATGACGCCAATTCAGACAATCATGAGAATAGCTGCACCACAAAGAATAAACGTATCCAACATCCCATTAGTAGAAAGAAACTCGTGGAGAGCGTGGCAGCAGAAAGTCTTCAGAAGAGAAGCCCCCTTCAGGCAAGTGTTTCGGCCCTTATCTCCTGACACTCTAGGGGGGTTGGGCCACACCCGGTTCATGACTCCAGATATCCCTCTGCTGCCCCTTTTTTTGTTTACATCTTGGGACGAGTCATGGCTGGGATTCGAACCCATGACCCTCTGGCCATGCTCATTTTAGGGATTGTCCACTTAATGTCTCGCACTCTAACCACTGAGCCACTGGGACACCTGATATTTGTAGGAACGTTAAGCCTTATGAAGTTCACTTTTGTTCCTCCTTGACCAGATCCAGCTCTCTGCCGCTTCTGCCATTGCTTTCAGGGCTCTGGTTTTTTCCCTACCTGCAACTGAGAGCTGTTTCATGAGGCTGTAAGCAGACGTTCCTACTTATTCTAAACAGTCATTGTTTATACTCAGCCTTTGTTGTTGCTCTTTTTATTTTTGCTTTGCCATCATTGTTTCACTAACTTGCCGGTTTAAGTTTGAACAATGACAACTATTGTCATCACAAGAACTACGGCAAAATCGCCAACAATTTGCAAAATGAAAGCTAAAACAAACAAACAAATTCTTTACGTATCATCAGATGTTGTTTCGTGTAGGCGAGAATTGTTAACGTTTGGTTTCTTTCATTATCTCATAGATGAAAAAAGTTGTGTTTTATAAAACTAGGTCTCTGGCATTCAGTTAGGCTGGTTTTTGTTTGTTTGATATTTGTTTGTTTGTTTTTTTGTTTTGTTTTGTTTTTACGATGCTATAGATATTCTGTGTGTGGTTTTCTTGTATGTGTGTGTGTGTGCGTGCGTGCGTGCGCGCGCGTGAGCGTATGTGTGTGTGTGTGTGTGTGTGTGTGTGTGTGTGTGTGTGTGTGTGTGTGTGTGTGAGTGTGAGTGTGTGTGTTTGTGTGTGTGTGTGTGTGTGTGTGCGTGCGTGCGTGCGTGCGTGCCTGCGTGCGTGCGTGCGTGCGTGCGTGCGTGCGTGCGCGCGTATGTGTGTGTGTGTGTGTGTGTGTGTGTGTGTGTGTGTGTGTGTGTGTGTGTGTGTGTGTGTGTGTGTGTGCGTGCGAGCGTGCCTGCGTGTTTGTGTGTATGTGTGTGCGAGTGTGTGTGTGTGTGTGTGCGTGTGTGTGTGCGTGCGTGCGTGTGTGCGTGCGTGCGTGTGTGTGTGTGTGTGTGTGTGTGTGTGTGTGTGTGTGTGTGTGTGTGTGTGTGTGTGTGTGTGTGTCTGTGATATTCCAGTGATACCAAGCGGTCCCCGGGCGGCACGAGTTCGATGACATGGACGACTTTTTTGAAAACTGGACAAACAAACGGTAAGCACTCGTGGTTGAGCGACAGCGGTATCAACAAAAACACCAACACTGACAGTCACATTAACATCAACAATAACAATGATAACTACAACAAGAGCTATAACAATTGCAACCAAATAACAACAGCAACAATAACCATAGCAATAGCAATGATAATATTAAAGAGCAACAGCAACAATAACAATAACATCAATAACAATAACAAACAGCAACAATAACAATAAATAAGCAGCAATAACAATACAAATAACAACAATACCAATAACAAGAACAACAACAACAATAACGACAGCAACAATAATATTGCCCATAGCAACAATAACACTAACAACAGCCATGATAGCAATAACAAGAGCAGCAACAACAGTATCATCAAAAACAATAACGACAGTACAAATAGCACCATCAACAGCAACAGTAACAATAGAAGAGCATCAGTAACCATGGCAACAGCAACAATAACAATAACAACAGCAACAACAACAATAACAACAATAAACCCAACAATAACAACGGTAACCACAACAATAAGATCAACAATAACAAGAACAACAGCAACAATAACAATAACAACAGAAACAATGACGCCAATTCAGACAATCATGAGAATAGCTGCACCACTAAGAATAAACGTATCCAACATCCCATACTTATTCTAGATTGTCATTGTTTATACTCAGCTTTGTTGCTGCTGTTTTTATTTTTCCTTTGCCATCATTGTTTCACTGACTTGCCGGTTTAAGTTGAAAATATAACTATTATCGTCACAAGAACTACCGCAAAATTGCAAAATAAAAGCTAGAACATACAATCAAATTTTTTACCTGTGATTAAATGTCGTTCTTTCATGTAGGCGACAATTATAAACGTTTAGTTTCATTCATTATCTCATAGATGAAAAACGTTGTGTTTTTATCAGACTAGGTCTCTGGCATTCAGTTAGGCTGGTTTTTGTTTGTTTGATTATTTGTTTGTTTGTTTTTTGTTTTGTTATATTTTGCTTTTACGATGCTATAGATATTCTGTATGTGGTTTTCTTGTATGTGTGTGTGTATATGTGTGTGTGTGTGTGTGTGTGTGTGTGTGTGTGCGTGCGTGCGTGCGTGCGTGCGTGCGTGCGTGCGTGCGTGCGT
>CM031596.1:90531916-90534416 GCA_018398815.1 Conus ventricosus
AAATATCATTGTTTATACTCAGCTTTTGTTGTTGCTGTTTTTATTTTTCCTTTGCCATCATTGTTTCACTGACGTTGCCGGTTTAAGTTGAACAATGACAACTATTATCGTCACAAGAACTAACAGCAAAATCGCAAACACTAGCAAATTAAAGCTAAAACAAACAAATAATTCATTACCTATGATCAGATGTCGTTTCATGTAGGCGACAATTGTTAACGTTTGGTTTCTTTCAATATCTCATAGATGAAAAACGTTGTGTTTTTATAAAACTAGGTCTCTGGCATTCAGTTAGATGGTTTTTCTTTGTTTGATTATTTGTTTTGTTTGCTTTTTTTTTTTAATTTAGTGGGTGTGTGCTTGTTTTTACGATGCTATAGATATTCTGTATGTGTTTTTCTTGTGTGTGTGTGTGTGTTGTGTGTGTGTGGTTGTGTTGTTGTATGTGTGTTGCTTGTTCGTGCGTGCGTGTGTGTGTGTGTGTGTGTGTGTGTGTGTGTGTGTGTGTGTGTGTGTGTGTGTGTGTGTGTGTGTGTGTGTGTGTGTGTGTGTGTGTGATATTCCAGTGATACCAAGCGGTCAGCGGGCGGCACGAGTTCGATGGACATGGAGACTTTCTTGAAAACTGGACAAACAAACGGTAAGCCACTGCAACCAAATAACAACATCAACAATAACAATGATAACTACAACAAGAGCTATAACAACTGCAAACCAAATACAGCAGCAACAATAACAACAGCACAACAATAACCATAGCAATAGCAATGATAATATCAAAAAGAAGAGCAACAGCAACAATATAACAATAACATCAATAACAATAACAACAGCAACAATAACAATAAACAAGCAGGAATAACAATAACAACAACAACAATAGCAATAACAAGAGCCACAACAACAATAACGACAGCAACAATAAAATGCCCACAGCAACAGTAACAGTAACAACAGCCATGATAGCAATAACGAGAGCAACAACAACTGTATCATCAAAAACAATAACGACAGTAAAAATAGCACTATAAACGCAACAGTAACAATAAGAAGAGCATCAGTAGCCATAGCAACAGCAGCAATAACAATAACAACAGCAACAACAACAATAACAACAGTAACCACAACAATAAGAACGGTAACCACAACAATAACACAGCAACAATAACAACAGCAACAATAACAATAACAACCAGAAACAATGACGCCAATTCAGACAATCATGAGAATAGCTGCACCACTAAGAATAAACATATCCAACATCCATACTTATTCTATATAGTCATTGTTTATACTCAGCCTTTGTTGTTGCTGTTTTTATTTTTCCTTTACCATCATTGTTTCACTGACTTGCCGGTTTAAGTTGAACGGTGACAACTTCTATCGTCACAAGGACTACAGCAAAATCGCCAACAATTAGCAAACTGAAAGCTAAAACAAACAGATAAGTTCTTTACCTATGATCAGATGTGTTGTTTCATGTAGGCGACAATTGTTAACGTTTGGTTTCTTTCAATATCTCAAAGATGAAAAACGTTGTGTTTTTATAAGACTAGGTCTCTGGCATTCAGTTAGGCTGGTTTTTCTTTGTTTGATTATTTGTTTGTTTGGGGGTTTTTTTTGTTTGTTTTTTTTTTTGTTTTGCTTTGTTTTGTTTTTACGATGCTATAGATTTCTGTATGTCGTTTCTTGTATGTGTGCGGTGTGTGTGTGGGTGTGTGTGTGTGTGTGTGTGTGTGGTGTGTGGTGTGTGTGTGTGCGTAATATTCCAGTGATACCAAACGGTCAGCGGGCGGCACGAGTTCGATGGACATGGACGACTTTTTTGAAAACTGGACAAACAAACGGTAAGCCACTGCAACCAAATAACAACATCAACAATAACAATGATAACTACAACAAGAGCTATGACAACTGCAACCAAATAACAACAGCAACAATAACAACAGCAACAACAACCATAGCAATAGCAATGATAATATCAAGACGAAAGAGCACCAGCAACAATAACAATAACATCAATAACAATAACAACAGCAACAATACAATAAACAAGCAGGAATAACAATGACAACAACAACAATAGCAATAACAAGAGCCACAACAACAATAACGACAACAACAATAATAATGCCCACAGCAACAGCAACAGTAACAACAGCCATGATAGCAATAACGAGAGCAACAACAACTGTATCATCAAAAACAATAACGACAGTAAAATAGCACTATCAACAGCAACAGTAACAATAAGAAGAGCATCAGTAGCCATAGCAACAGCAACAACAACAATAACAACAGCAACAACAACAATAACAACAGTAACCACAACAATAACAACGGTAACCACAACACTAACAACAGCAACAATAACAATAACAACAGAAACAATGACGCCAATTCAGACAATCATGAGAATAGCTGCACCACTAAGAATAAAGTATCCAACATCCCATACTTATTCTAAACAGTCATTGTTAATACCCAGCCTTTGTTGTTG
>CM031596.1:90536916-90539416 GCA_018398815.1 Conus ventricosus
TGAGGCGCGGCTGTTTACTCTCGCCCACTCTTTTCAACATTTACCGGCAGAGAATTATGACTGAGCCTTGGAGGACATAGGTTCATAACTATTGGTGCCAGGAGAGTACAAACCTACGCTTAACATGGCTGACGGCTAGCAGAAGACAGAAGCTAGCCAACCTAGCAGAGGCCGTACAGATGTAGCCGCATTCGGATGAGGGCGACCGCGCCGTCTTTTGCGCATTCGGCATGGAATCAGCGCCGTTCGGCTGCATTCGGCCAGGAGATACAGACGCCGTCTTCCGATTGGCATGGAGATTAGCGCCGTTCTGCCATTGCATGGAGTGCCGGCCGTTCTGCCGCATTCGGCATGGAGATCAGCGCCGTTCTGCCGCATTCGGCATGGAGATCAGCGCCGAAAAGACAAAACCTATGACTGCCAGCAACATCAATGACATCAGCGATAACATCGTTGTCAAGGGGAAAAAAACTAGAGACAGGTCAGAGCTTCAAGTACCACTGGGCAATTGTTTCAGATGAAGGATCAAAACCCGAAGTGCTCTCAGAGTTTCATGAACGGCAGCAGCACTAGCAAGACTAAGACCCACATGGAATGACAAAGCATCACAATCAGTTCCAAGATCAGACTAATGTGCTGCCTGATCAATGTCATATTTCTCTATGCCTGTGAGACTTGGACTCTGACAGCTGAACTTGTGAGAAGGATTCAGGCATTAGAGATGAGGTGCTTCTGCTCTCATACAAAGACCACACTACCAACTTGGTGGCCCAGTCCAGAGTAAGGCAAGCCATTGGACTATACGAAGACCTGCTGTCCACAGTGAAAACAGTGAGACGGGAGGACAACATCGGTTAATGGACTGGCCTCACACTTAGCAACTGCTGAAGACGTCTGAGAACCGGGAGGAGTGGTGGAAGCTGGTTGCGAGATCTTCTGTGGCGCCCTAACGGTCTTCAAAACTCTAGGATAGGTGATAGATGATATGTATGTGTATGTATCTCTGTGTGTTATATGATACGTGTGTATGTGTATGTATGTATGTATGTATGTATGTATGTTATGTATGTATGTATGTATGTAAGGATACAAGTACATGTAAATATGTATACACACATGTAATTGTTGTGTGCGTGCGTGCGTGCGTGCGTGCGTGCGTGCGTGCGTGCGTGCGTGCGTGCGTGCTGTGCGTGGTGTGCTGTGTGTGTGTGTGTGTGTGTGTGGGTGTTCACAGAGGTCAGGACTGGTCCTGGGAAGAGGGGAACTCAGAGAACGATGTTTACGGAGACTGGAAAGACAAACGGCAAGCTGAAACCGAAATCCAGCAACAAAAGCAATAAAAACAACAATAACACCCGCACTATCGAAAGCAAGAACAGAACTACGACACTGTCTGCATCAGAAAAGAGAACAAAGAATTCTCACGATCCTGTAGATTTCGGGCTTTTTGTCTCTTTTTTTTCCTTCGTTTTTTTTCCTGTCATTATGAAGACTTTTGGTAATTCATAGGTCGACAAATGTCTAAATATAAAAGAAAAAAATTGTTACGAGTTAATGCTAATTGAGCGTAACACAAAATCATGAATACTACTGCTGCTCTGATTTTTGAGTGAATGTCTTGTGTGTGTGTGTGTGTGTGTGTGTGCAAGACATGCGAATCATGTCGATACGATGGTCACTTCTGTGTATTATGCTTTATGCATGTTAAAATAACATACTTAATATTACTTAACAAAAGTTTTTAAAGTTTTTTCTGCACGAACATTTGTGTTCATGCGTCGTAACTTCCTCTCTCTCTCTCTCTCTCTCTCTCTCTCTCTCTCTCTCTCTCTCTCTCTTCTCTCTCTCTCCACGCAATTTTTATGTACATATTTACTTGAAATTCTTCAGTTTCATCCATATTAATGCATCTGTCTTTGCTGTCATTTTCAAAATGACGTTGTGTTTATCCCTTACTGCACAGGTCTTTTCTAAGGCAAGACGAAAAGAAAGACTGTTTTTTTTTCGTTCATTTCTCTCATATAAAACGACGTTTAATCCACAGCCTTCAAAGGGCATGTGGTCGGATGGGCTTAAGCAAAAGAAAATTTAAAAAAAGATTTTAAATAAAAGAAAAAGTTCGTTTGCTCCTCTTCTCTCTCTCTCTCTCTCTCTCTCTCTCTCTCTCCTCTCTCTCTCTCTCTCTCTCTCTCTCTCTCTCAGATACTTGTCGCAATCTGTTAATGCAGTAATTGTAACCCCCTTGCCAACAGGGCTTGTTTGCTATTGGCAATAAAAACTGTGTGTTAGTGTCAGTTGTCAGTTGTCTCTCTCTCTCTCTCTTCTCTCTCTCTCTCTCTCTCTCTCTCTCTCTCTCTCTCTCTCTCTCTCTCTCTCTCTCATACTTGACGCAGTCTATTAATGCAGTTATTGTAACATCCTTGCCAACAGGGCTTGTTTGCTATTGGCAATAAAAACTGTATCTGTGTTAGTGTCAGTGTCAGTGTCAGTCTCCTCTCTC
>CM031596.1:90544416-90550425 GCA_018398815.1 Conus ventricosus
ACACACACACACACACACACACACACACACACACACCAAACGCACGCACACGCACACACACACACACACGCACGCACGCACGCACGCACGCACGCACGCACGCACGCACGCACGCACGCACGCACACACACACACACACACCACACACACACACCACACGGCACGGCACGCACGCACACGCACTTACACACATAGACACGACTGCGCATGCTGGCGAGCACGCACGCACGCACGCACGCGCGCGCGCGCACACACACACACACACGCGCGCGCGCGCGCGTACGCATGCACACACACACACACCCGACACACACACCACACACACACACACACACACACACACACACACACACCACGCACGCACGCACCACACACACACACACACACACACACACACACACACACACACACAGCACAGCACACACACACACACACACACACACACACACACACACACACACACACCACACACACGCACGCATGCACGCACGCACGCACTCACGCACGCACGCACCACACACACACACACACACACACACACACACACACACACACACACACACACACACACACACACACACAACGGGGTGACTACACAAACTCATTCTGTCACAAGCATGAGTCGAAAACAAAAACAAAATTCTTATCATAACTACAGAAGCTCGAATTTCTGTGCTCTGTTCATACATTCTGATGCTTTCAAAAAATTCGCAAACATATTTTGGTCTGCTAACGATGCTTCACTTCATTTTTGCCCATTGCCCCCACTGGGACCTAGGCCGCCGACAAGGTCCCTCCAGCTGTCTCTGTTCTGGGCCAGTCTGTCCAGCTGCCCCCATGTGTGGCTTATCTTCTTGGCATCTGCGTCCAGGTCACGTCGCCATGTGTTCCTCGGCCGGCCTCTCTTCCTTTTTCCCTGGGGGTTCCACCTGAGGGCTTGTCTCGTGGTGTTGGTTGCTGGCTTACGCAGAGTGTGGCCTATCCACCTCCAGCGGCGTTGTTGGATATCAGCTCTCACCGGCTTCTGTCTTGTCTGCTGCCATAGTTCTGCATTGCTGATCTTGTCAGGCCACCGTATGTTGAGGATTCGTCTCAGGCAACTGTTGATGAATGTCTGAATCTTCTTGGTCGTTGTTATGGTGGTTCTCCACGTTTCGGCTCCACATAGCAGGACTGACTTTATGTTCGTGTTGAAGAGCCTGATATTGGTGTTGATTGACAGGTCTCTTGAACCCCAGACGTTATTGAGCTGCAAGAAAGCTACCCTAGTCTTGTTGATTCTGGTATTCACGTCTGTGTCTGTCCCTCCTTGTGTGTCAACGATGCTGCCGAGGTAGGTGTAACTGTCCACCTTTTCCAGTACTTCGCCTTCAAGTGTGATGGGGGATGTGCTGGTGGCATTTACTTTCAGGCCCTTGTTCTTCCTTCGATGGATGTTCAGGCCCAGCCTGGATGAGTTCTCTGCCACGATGCTGGTCTTTTCCTGCATCTGCAGCTGGGTGTGCGAGCGTACAGCTAGGTCGTCAGCAAAGCCCAGGTCGTCCAACTGTGACCAGAGAGTCCCTTGGATACCATTCCGCCTCTGTGCTGTGGATATCCTGATGACCCAGTCAATGGCGAGCAGGAACAGAAACGGAGACAGCAAACAGCTCTGTCTTATCCCTGTTCGGATTTGAAAAGGCTCAGAGACCTGGCGTCCATGGACTACCTGCAGGTCAGTCCCTCGTATGAGTTCCTGATGATGTTGGTGAGCTTCGCTGGCACTCCGTAGTGTCGTAGCAGTTTCCATAGAGTCTCTCTGTCAACGCTGTCAAAGGCTTTCTCGTAATCGAGGAAGTTGACGTAGAGGGAGGCATTCCACTCTCGGGACTGTTCTAGGATGATGGGCAGCGTTGCAATCGTGTATGTACACGAACGATCTTTTCGGAAGCCAGCCTGCTTGTCTCTGAGGTGGGGGTCGACGATGTTTTTCATCCTGTTCAGTAGGGTCCTGCTGAAGACCTTCCCAGGAACTGACAGTAGGGTAATCCCTCTGTGGTTTGCGCAGTTGCTGAGGTCTCCTTCCTTTGGAAGCTTGATCAAGTACCCCTCCTTCCACTCTGATGGCACCTGTTCTTCCTCCCAAATCTTTTTGAAGAGGGGTTGGAGCATATCGACAGTGGTTTCCACGTCTGCCTTCAGCGCCTCCGCCGGAATGTTGTCAGGTCCAGCTTCTTTGCCTGTCTTCAGCTGCTTGAGGGCTTTCCTGATCTCTTCCTTGCTGGGCAAACTGCAGTCAATCGGCAGGTCGCTGTCAGCTGCCTGGATGTCTGGCGGGTCCTGAGGAGCTGGTCGGTTCAGCAGCTCCTCAAAGTGTTCCCTCCATCGGTTCTTCTGCCCCTCATCACCTGGGATGGCCTTTCCATCCTTGTCCTTCACTGGCCTCTCAGGTTTGGAGAACTTTCCACAAAGCTTCCTGGTGGTTGTGTAATAATAATAATAATAATAATGAATACTTATATAGCGCCTATTCTCGGCTAGAAGCCAAGCTCTAAGCGCTTTACAATCAACACTCGTTTACACAACGGGCTGCCTACCTGGGTAGTGCCGACTGAAGAGCTGCCAGCTGGCGCTTCATTCAGTCGTTTCCCGTGTCATCCAGTCAGTATCGTTCAATATCGATCATTAATTTTCCTTACTTCCTTCATTCTTTCCATTTCTCACGCAGGGTGCATGCTATGTGTAACGTGTCATCCATACCAAAGGTCCTTCATGTTTCCATGTCGGGCAGCTTCTTCTGCCTCTGTAGCAAGTGCCTCCACAAAGTTCCTTTTGTCCACCCTTATGCTGTTCTTCACGATTCTGGCAGTGCTTGCGTAGGCCTCCTGAGCTCTGGCTTTCTCTGCTATTGTGCGGCTGTTGTTGAGTACTGCCTTCTTCTTCTTCTGCTTCCTGTCCTCAGTGTTCTTCAAGGAGTCAGCTGATATCCACTCCTTGTGACTGCGTGTCTTATAGCCCAGCACCTCCTGGCAGGTTGATGTCACTGCCTCTTTCACTGCCTTCCATTGCTCGTCTGTGGTCTCCTCTTCCATTATCTCCCGGAGAACTTGAAACCTGTTGCTGAGAGCCAGTCGGTACTCCTCCAGCTTGTCTGTGTCTTTCAGAAGTCCCGTGTTGAACCGTTGGCGTTGGCCTGTCTCTCCATTCCAGTTCCTCTTAAGCTTGAGCTTAAGTCTGGCTACAAGATAATGGTCCAATGCAATGTCGGCTCCTCTCTTGACTCACATCTTGGAGTGTTCTTCGAAACTTCTTTGAAATACAAACATGGTCGATCTGGTTCTCAGTGGTATGGTCTGGTGATATCCAGGTTGCCTTGTGGATTTGTTTATGAGGGAAGAGTGTTCCGCCGATGACGAGGTTGCTTGTAGCGCATAGGTCTGCAAACCTCTCCCCGTTGTCGTTCATCTGGCCCAGACCCTGCTGTTCCATGACCTCCTCGTAGCCCTGGTTGTTGCTGCCCACTTTTGCGTTCAGATCACCCATGACGATGTTGAGATCTCTGCTTGGGCACGTCTCTATGATGTTCTGGAGTCTGTTGTATAATTCTTCTTTGTCTGCCTCGTTGATTTCGTTGGTAGGAGCATAACACTGGATGATGTTCATGTTAAGCCTCCTCTTCTTGGTCCTGAAGGATGCTGTCATGATGCGTTGTCCGTGGGCTTCCCACCCGATGAGGGCTCCCTCTGCTGTTCTGGAAAGCATCAATGCCACTCCATGGGTGTGCGGTGCGTCCTCTTCCTCATGGCCTGTAAACAGCAGGGTTTCTCCCGAGACGGGTCTCTTCATGCCGCTGCCCATCCATCGTGACTCACAAATCCCGAGGATGTTGAGGCCGTAGTTCCTCATTTCTGCAGCCACCTGTGCCGTTTTCCATGCTTCATACATGGTCCTCACATTCCAGGTCCCAGTGGTGATGGTAGTCCTGGTCGTACATGGTCCTCACATTCCATGTCCCAATGGTGATGGTAGTCCTGGTCGTACATGGTCCTCACATTCCATGTCCCAATGGTGATGGTAGTCCTGGTCGTACATGGTCCTCACATTCCAGGTCCCAATGGTGATGGTAGTCCTGGTCAAAGAATGGTGGTCGGCTAAATGGCTTCCAGATGACTCCGGCTTTCACCACTCCGCGTCATAGGTCCTCCAGCTGAAGGTCCATCCTCTCCCAGGGCTGAGTTTTCCGTAGACTCTCTTGTTGGCGTTTTTGTAGCATGATGGTTTTCTACAGGGAGGGGGTGCTAACCCCTCGCCCAACCCTTCTCCTTTCTCATCGGGGCTTGGGACCGGCCATGGGGGAGTTCTGCTAACGATGCATAATAGAACTTATGCCACGGTGTCTGGAGTGCACATCAAACTATTTACAAGTCTGTGTTGTAAAGATTATTGAACTGTGTTGTGATTTTGGTTTGCAGTAGTAGCGACTGGGAACATTGCATTCAGAACGGATTGTTGATTTTAGAAGCCAGTATTCCTGTAAAACTACCAACCAAGCTAAACCATTAATAACCAAGCCATCAACAAACTAACAAACATACAACCAAACAAGAATAGTGACAACCAAACGAATAAACAAAACTCTTAGCCTCGGCTTAAACTGCTACAACTGATAAGTAATGATAATTATTGCACAAATTCAGTGTTAAACGACTAACCACGCTCTTTTACACCATACACTCTTTATAAATGCATTTCAATTGTACATAAAAACCTAGCGAAATGGTATCGTTTCAGGTGCTTGATGGTAATTCGTCGGATATTGTGTTTTGAAAACAGGCAAAGCGGAAGTTTACTTTGGGTTTCTGTTGTTGTTGTTGTTATTGTTGTTGTTGTGTTGTTGCTGTTGTTGTTGTTGCTGTATCTGTTCCACCTCAGTGGGATTTCACTCACGCCGCTCATTCCGACCCCTCGACTTCAGCCACAGCCTGTCCCGGCAATGGCAATCCACAGGAAGCAATCAATGTCAAGTCGTCATGAGGCAGCCCACCAGAAGAGACACGTACTGCACTTTGGTCGAATTACTTCGGCGGTGTTTAGCTGCGCCTGTTCTGATCCAACATACGCAGGACACCACTTCTGAGCCCCCTACTGACGACAACAATTGCTAAGTCGCGAAGCCGGTGTGGGCGACCTCTCCCTCCGGAGGGCGACACCACGTCCGTCCTACAACGGTCCCCATGAATTTACCGATACCGGTGACCCCGACATGGTCAAATAAATGAGAGGCAATCAAAACCGAGAACAGGGCATGAAAGGACACGAAATTTAATACTTTTTTTTTAATGCTGATCGATGAAGATGAGATTGATAAAGATGATGCTATGGATTTCCATGCTGGTCTGAGACTACATGACGAGGCTGTAGTCTACCATACTTTCCTAATATATCACGTTGTAAACCAGACCCGAGAGATACAGACAGACATCTGCAGTGTTGGTCAGAAAATGTGAGCAACGCTTATAGAGACGCATCCATTAAACGGATATAATTCGACTGTGTGGTCACAGTCGTTCCAACTGAGCCCATAGCAAGCCGGTCGGGGCAGAAAAATCCCACAATTAAATGGCGCTTATGGAAATCGAACCAGCGACCTCCTAGCCGGGAGTCTGCGACGCTAACCACTTCGACACAGTGGCTTGTAAAGTGGGAACATCTCATAAAGTGGGTTGCAGTGAGTTTGTTTTTTTTGTTGTTGTTGTTGTTTTTCTACGGTTTGGAATGAAAAACTAAGGGAATGCTCACTAAACAATTTTAGGATTTTGCTGTGGATTCTGCCGAAGTTTTTGACACGGGCACTGGATTCACAGTCTGTCATCATAAATGACTCCTTATCTGAGGCAGAACCATTATCTTTTGGCGTACCCCAGGGCTCAGTACTGGGTCCTGTCCTATTCATTATGCATACAAAACCTCTCCATGCTCTTATAGAACGACAGTCCATCTCTAACTTGTCAAATGCAGATGACACCCAGC
>CM031596.1:90551425-90569454 GCA_018398815.1 Conus ventricosus
TTTACAGTTCTTGTCAGCCAGTGGAAATAGATAAAAATATACAGAATATGCAAAATTGTATTAGTCAGGTAAAATCTTGATTGACTGAACATAAATTGAAGTTTAATGATGATAAAACTGAGGCACTTCTCATTCACACGAAGAAATCCTTCTTACACTGTCCTAAACCATCCAATATTCATACTGGAAACTTTGATATTTCGCTCTCCCCTTTTGCACGCAACCTAGGATTTATTATATCTGATGACTTATCACTTGACAGGCACACATCGCACATTTGCAGATCAGCTTATGCAGCTCTACACCAGATTAGTTCTATTCGTCACTACCTCACAATAGCAGCAACAAAAACATTAGTCTGTGCCTTTATCCTCTCTAGACTTGATTATTGCAACGCCCTTTTAGCCGGGAAAAGGTTGCAACAGTTGCTAAAAAAGACATGTAATCCCCCCCACCCCCCTTGGCCCCTGCCCGGGAACCTACCGGGGAGGCCCCAAATTTGGGGACGTGGGCCCCTTCCTCGCCTGCCCCGACATCATGACGACGGCAGGGGAGGGGGGCGTGATTTTAGGGTTTGGGGGTGGGGAGTGCGGACTAAAAGGTAGCCCCCAAAAAGACAAAACCAAGACAGGAGCAACAGAAGTGTCCCCAAAGAAATGAAACGGGCTGGAATGTTTTGGGGTTTTTTTGGGGTTTTTTGTTTTTGTTTTTTTTTTCCCTTCGACAGGCCATTAGTGTTGTGTTTTCAAAAATAGATTTTAAAAACTTTTTTTTTTCTATTTATTTCATTGTACACATTTCCCTTTTCCCTGGGGGGCTTCAAAGTAGTGGGGGTAGGTTGGGTGTTTGGGTTCCTCCGGGGTGCTGATTGGGCGGGGTGGGAGATTTAAAACACCCACTTTTTCTATCTAGTTAATTGGGGCCCCCGCCTCTTCCCTCTCTCACAATACCCTATTTAATGTAAAAAAAATGTTGGTTTGTCTATCTCTTCCCTGGTTTTTTGTTTTGGGGGCCCCTTGGGGGCCAGGTACTTGGGGGTTCTCCCTCTTTTCCCACGCGCCTCTCATTGGTCCCCCTTTAAACCCGGGGTTAAACCCCGTGACAATTATTTTTTAAAATTAAAGGCGGATGCTTTTCGCCCCGGGGAGACGAGGACAAGAAAACACCCTTTACCAACCCTGACTCCCTTCTTCCACCGGTTTTTGGGCGAAAGTGCCAAAAAACCCGGGCCTTTTTCCGGGGGGGAAGAGGAGAGAAAGAATCCCCCGCAGAAGACAGACAGACAGAAAGAGAGAGACAGAGAGAAGACAACAGCCAACAGAGGGCGGGCAACAAACACACACACCACACACACCCTTTCCCTTCTCTCAATTAAATGAAAAAAAATCTGCACCCCTTCGCGACAATTTTCCCCCTACAAACTTTTACAGGGTCTGAAATCGGGTTTCGGGGCATTTTGGCAACCAGAGCTCCTAGCCCTTGTGTAAACGAAGCCCCACTCGCCGGGGTTCAACCCTTGCACAAAAAATTTTGCCACTTCGAAACCGAATCGAGGCTGCCCCGCCTGAAAACGACGGGGCCCGCCTTGGGTTGCGGGACTTGCGCTCGGTTGTGCCCCCACTGTGTTTTTTATTGGGTGTTATTTTAAAATGGCAAAACGTTCTGAAGAACGGTTTGAAAATTCGACCCAAAAAAATTTTTTCCCTTTAATTTGAAATGTTGTAAAACCAGAGATTTTTTTTTTACAAAACGAAAAAAGGAACTAACTGCTTTGGAAATAAACGGCTATCTTAAAGGTTTTTTTGGTTCAAGGAAATGAAAAAAATTTGTAGCTAGTTTTAAACTTTGGTTTGACTTTTGGAGGGTAAAAATTTTTATATTTTAACAAAAAATCCGAAACATTTAAATTCTGACAAAATTCAAACCTACAAAACTATTTTTAAAACAGAAAGGCGGCCACAGGCCGAAACCCCCCTTTAAAATTTACGCTAGCGAGACGGCTACCTTCTTTCCCAACACCCAAAGGGCAAGCGACCAAAAAATCAAAAAAAGGGGGAGACGGGTTTTCCCGGGGTGGGGGGTGGGGGGGGGGGGGCGTATTCTTTTCGGGGTTGAAAAGCGCCCGGGTGTCGTCAGCGAATTTTTCAAAGACTGTTACGTGTCATTTCCCCCACTTTGTGACCGCTACGGCAGCAAGAGGGGGTTTGTTTTGGGTTCCCCAGTTTGTATTAGACTTGTTTGATTGTTAACTACGTTTCAGTGTTTATGGGGAAAGCTGATTTTGGGGATTAAATGTGTATACTTTTCTCCCTTTTCCCTAATTCAAACCATTTATCCCCTTTTAAGTGTGCCCTTATGCAACGGGAAGGGCGATTTTCGAAGGTTCTGGAAAAAAAAAACTAGATGGGCTAGGCAGACCTTGTACATCTACTAGAAATGGGAGGATAGTGCGTAGCCAGCCCCTTCTTCTTTTATAAAATCCCTTCAAAAATACAATGGGGGGTGTACTAACACTGGCAAATTCCCAAAGCCTGGATGAAAAATGGTAAAAACCCTTTTTTTTGTGCAAAAGGAAATTAAATGAAACTCTTTGTTTGGGGGCAATCTGCGGGGAAGTTACCCTTTGCTGACGCTACAAAAAAGCCTTCATGCTGTAACGCCTTTTTTTCGGGGCAAAGGACTGCAAAAAATTACCTGCACTGCTACTATAAATAACCTTAAATGCGGTGAACGCCTATTTAAAGTACAAGAGGGCTGCGGAAAAAATCCTTTTTGGGCATAATAACCTTCATGGGGGTTTAACGCCAATTATGTAGCAAGGGGGCCGCGGTAAAATCCTTTTTTTGCAAAAAATAACCTTTTCAGGGCGGTGAACCCCATTTTAGTACAAAAAGGGAAAACGGTAAAAACCGCCGGGCAAAAAATAGCCGTTCACCTGTGAACGCCTTATTTTAGCGGCAAGAGGGTTTGGGGTTAAAATCCCCCTTTCTATAAATAACCTTTCCCATGCTGAACCCCTTTTTTTATAGTACAAGGGGGCTACGGTACTGCCTTTTAACTTCTATGTGGGGGACACAAGGGGAGGTAACTCCTGCGCACCCCCACCCCACGAAACGCACGTCCCCCCACCCCCAAAACCCCAGGGCACGCAAAATTAATCACCTCAATCATTCACAATCCCCTCAAGTCATTAAAAAACCAAGTCCCCTCAAGCATTTACAATTTAATCCTCAAGTAAATTCAAAAAGTCATCCTTAATTTTATTCACAGTTCTTACTTAAGTCATCCTCAAGTCATTCAAAAGCACCCTAATTTTATTCAAAAGTCATCCCAGCCCATTTACAAGTTCTTACTTAAGTCATCTTTAATCACACCCCAAGTCACCCCAAATTCCCAAACCCCATTTAACCAAGATCAAAAACTAAGTCATCCCTAAGTCCCACCAAGTTCTTTTTTTAAGTATTTTAAATTTATCAAAAAAATACAAGCTAGTTTTTATTTTTAAAATTAAATTTTCAAGAAAGTAAACACAAAACCCTAAAAAAAACCGTCATCGTTGAGGATGTCTTGCCAAGGCCGTTCTCTGCATAGTTTCAAAAGGGAAAGGGTTTTTTACATCCGAAGCAACCGCTTTGTTTCCCAATTCGGTCTTTTAAAAAAGTCTTTTAAAGACCCAGCCCTTTTTTTAATTGACTTAAATCATTTTATAATACCCATATCTTTTTTTTAAAAAAAAATTTTTGGTTTTTTAAAATTTTTTTTCCCATTAAAAATGGATCAAAATGATGCTTGTTTTTTGGGCTTTTTTGGGCGTGCATTGCCTTTTTCTGTTTTAAAAATTTTTTAAAGGTTTTTTTTAAATTTTCTTTCGTTTCGGTTTCCCAATTGGGGTAATTTTTTTTTAGCCATAAAAACCCCCCCAAACCCACAGCAAGGGCGCAAAAAATGGCAAAAATTTTAAGTTCAATTTTCCGGGGGAAGATTTTGGGTCCCCTTTTATCACAGGGAGTTTTTATAGCGGGCATTAACAACTTTTTTCGGGCCCCGGGGGGGGGGGGGGGATTTTTTCATGATGATTATTTTCTTAACTTTAAAATTTTTTTTTGTCTCCCCCAAACTCAAAAATTTTTTTTTTCCTGCTTCAACACGCCCAGGTTTTTTTAATCCCTTCACCTATTCACCTTTTTCTGCTTTTTTTCCCCGGGTTTGGGTTTTCTTTCCCCAAACCTTTCATGTTTTCGGGTTTCGCTGTTTTTCCAGATCGTTCATTTTAAAAGGGAAAAATAAAATTTTAATGATTAAAAGTTTTTAATCCCATGATTAATGGGGATAAAAATTTCCAAAATTCTATAGTATAGATCACACCAGAGACCTAATGTTTTATTTAAAAACGGATGGGGGCTTTAAATCAAAACGTAAGATCTTGTTCAAAAATCAAGGGGAGCAAATCTAGGGACTTTTTTAGTGAAAAAACTAAAATTTTTTGCCCCACATTTTCCCACCATTCAGACCCTAGCGGGCCCCTTCATACCTTTTTATGATATTTTAAAAAAATTTTTGCGGGAACCCCCTTTTGGGAATCTGTTAAATGCGAATTCGGGTTCCGAAAACGGTTTTTTTTTTCCACACCTGCCAAAGAAAAAACCTCCCCCTTTTTGGGGGCATAACAGTTTTGGCCATAAATTTGGTCTTTCATAAGTTAAAGGAAGGGTTTTGGGCCCCCCTTGTAGCTGTGGGAGTCATAAACTGTTCAGGTTTTTTAATAATTATAATTATTTATTTTATAAAAATGGGGCCACCGAAAAAACGGGGTTTTGCAAACCCTTTTAATACCTTTCTCTTTTATTGGGGGCCCTAAGTGTGAACCCCAATTTTTGGAAAAAGCCGTTAAAAATTTAAAAACCACAGATTTGCAAACTAACTTTGAGGATTCAGCAAAGCGGGAATTTGCAAACATTCCCAGTTTGGGTTTGCCACGAAAAAAATTTCTAGTCAAGCAAGGAAAAATTTCCAACAAAATAAAAAATGTAAAAAAAAAAATACATTTAAAAAAAAAGGCTTCACCGCAATAATGATAGGGGGCGCTGTGGGAATCCCTTTGCTTTTAGCGGAAGAAATTTCGCATTTAGAAAACCTGGGGAATGAGGGCGAGAGAAAAAGACAAAACCCAAAGCTATGGCAACAACACTGCACAAGACGCCTATAAAAGGCAAGACGGGAGCATTTAGTTTTTAAATTAAAAACACACTGAAAAGACGGGGGCATGCACTTCCACATTTAAAAATTTGATCAAGCAAAAAAACAATATTACCCAAAGGTAACAGGCCCCCCAATCGAGACTTTGTGCCCCCCCCAAAAATTTCAGTGACTTTTACCCAACCACAGAAAAAAAAAAATTGAAAGAAATGGGGTTTTATTGTCGTTGGATGACCGTCGTGATTTTGGTTGCACAAAAAAATTTTTGGTGAATAAAAAATGAACAAATTTTCTTTATTCCCCAAAGGATTTTGGGAAAGGGGAAATTTTCCCAGCAATTAAAAAGCTAAGCCAAGCAGCGGAGTCCATGAACAAACAGCAAAAAAAGGTTTATCAAAACCCAACGTTTTGGGAAAATTTTAAATTTAACCGGGCGCCTAGACAATACAGAGCCACACTTTTTTAATACAACTCCAAACGAAAACCCATAAAGGATTTTCATATTTACCCTCTATAGGATTAAAACAAAAAAGATTTAAGTACGCACTCACAAAATTGAAAAGGTTTCAAAAACAAAGAGGGCGGAGCCTTAACAAAAAAGAGTGCTTCTGCTGTTGCTGCCCGCTATAAAAAAATGATATAAAACGGGGGGCCCAAACTTATCCCGCATGATTCAAGTTAAATGATGGAAAAAAATTTTAAAAGGCCAAGTGAATCAATTTTGTTGAAACATAGATTTAAACCATTAAAAAAAACCCTTCCGGGATTCACAGATCACGGGCCCTTTATTCGAAAACTTTAACAAACAGTTAGCCAAAAAACTTTTTCCTACCAGAATCCAAAAGGCTGTTTGAAAATTTCTCGCAACACAGAATGGGTTAAAAAGATTCCCCCTCATTTTTGGGCGCGAAATGAATAATGAAGTTTTTAAAAAGGGCTAAACCCAGTACAAGCAACCAAAAAAAAAACAATAAATTTGCAAAAAGGAGATTTTCATCCACCCAAACTTTTCCCTTTTGATTAAAAAGAAAGGGTTTCCTTTTTTCCCCGGGAAAAAGGCAAAGGGGGAAAACTCGCATCAGGGCAACTGTTTTCCGGGTTTTTTGGATTGTTGCCCCCGTACGAAATAAAAAGAATTTAAAAAGGGAATCCGCCCGGGGAATTATTTACGAAAAACTGACACAACAAAACAACCAGCTCCTAAAAGATCTTTTGTGAAAGAAAACTAAAGAAAATTCCCCCAAAACACAGTTCCCCCCTTTAAATTTAAATTTTTACGGTTCCCCCAGTCCCCAATTGCAAATAAAAAACTCTGGTTTAAACCAAACACCCGTTTTGTTTTGTTCTATCAAACGACTTCTTTTTTAAACAACATTTTGTGTTGATCTCAAAGTTTTAATCGCAGTTTTACTTGTAAAGGATAAAAGTTTTTATTCCAAAACAGTGTTTTCTTTGTATTTGTCTGTGATATTTTGGGACTGCACAACGCTGCGAGATTTTCCCTTTTGGCTTTTTTTTTAAAAGTTTTTTCCTGGTCGAAATACGTACATTTTTGCCCTTTAAAACCAACAAACTCCTTAAACCCCTTTTCCTGAAAATTCATCCTTTCATTTTTTCCTAAAACCTTCTTTTTAGTAAAATAAAAAGGGCGGCTTTGGGATAATGGGAACTGTCATAATCCCCGCGCCCTTTAGCTATTTCCTTTTCCCAGGTTTTTTATAGATTTCTCAGAGGAATATCAAAAAACAAAACTACTGTATCTGTGTAAAGTACTCTGGACTCGGATACGAGGGTTAAAGAAGTCAAAAGAAATTCTAAAAATAAAAAGCTTTGATAATTCTAAAACAGTAAACCCAAAAAATTACGGGTTTGTCAAATTTTTGACTTTCTTTTTTTCCCATCTTTAAATGCCAAAAAAAGGTGTTTCTTAAAAATCTTCAAAAGTCCTGAAAATTTAAAGGTTTTAAAAGTCATTTAATTGCTTTTTTCCCCTTTTTTACAATCTAACATTTTTGGCGTTTGCGGATTCTCCATAGTTTTTCCCCAAAACCCGCTGTTTTTCATCACCTTAAAAAAACCTTTTTCTGAACATCTGGATTTATTCTGGGGTCATGTTTTTCCCTGAGGGAAGGTTTTTCATGAACTTTTTCTTGATCAAAAGCAAAAAATGCAAATGGACAGCTTTTAATTTTTAAACCATGCCCTTAAATAAAATTGTAGAAGTCGGTAATGACAGACAAAATTTTTTTTTGCCCCGAAAAATTGGGGGCACAAGTTTGGGTTTGGGCTCTCTTGGATCCATCTTTAGATTTTTTCTGCTGCAAAAGGATATTCATTATGCGGGTCATGGAGTTCATGGGGATATTCTAATAAACCTTCTAAAAATTAAACCCGGGCCCGGGGCTGATCGGGCCTTTTAAACTGTTAAAAACCTTTTTTAATGCCTTTTAAATTTATTCGTACCTGGGGACTTTTTTAAAGTTCCCGGAAATGGAAGATTGGGGGCCATTCCCAAACCCCATCCCGTTTGGGTTGCGTCTAAATAAAATGAATTTTAATTTTTTCGGATAAATAGTTGCCCCGAAATTTTTTTGTTTGTTTACAGTAATAAGCACGCCATACTTTTTCCTTTCCCCCCCTCCTTTTAAATAAATCTGAACCCATTGGAAAATCCGACAATAAAAAATCTGTACTCCAGTAAACTTAAGAAAGAAACCCAACTAACCCCGGGGCCCCAAAAATTATAATGCCGGGTCCGGGCTGAAATTTTTTAAATGAAAGGTTTTCCTAAAATTTTTCAAAGACGTCCGCAAAAAAACATACATCTGCCATAAAGTGGGAGTCAAAAATAGTCTCCCATCTTTTTTTACACTCAACTTCTCCCAGGGGAAATTTGAGCATTTTGGGTTTAATGGGAGTCGCTGATTTTCCCCTTTTCCCAAAGACAAAAAAAAAAGCACCTTTAGGCGGAAGTGAAATCTTCGTAAAACCTTTCCCAACTTTTTCATGAAATTTCAAAGGGAAAAGGGCCCCTTTCTAACAAATTTATTAAAAAATTTTTTCTTCTTTTATTGGGCAGGACTTTAAGGAAAATAGCCAGGGGATCCTAATAAACCCCCTCATTTGTTGCTAGAGTCATAAAAAGACATGTTTTTTAAAAAAAAAGACATTACTTTTCTGATGACTGGCAATGCATAAAAACCCTAAAAGGCATCGTCCCTGTTTTTCCTTTAAGATAAAAAGTGGGAAAAACCTCGCAAGTTAAAAAGAATAACCTTTCCCCAGGGCTTGGAAAAAATTTTTAAGTTGAAGTTTTGCATTTTTTTATGCGCCGCTCCTCTGAATTTTCCCGCTAATGGATCATGGTCTTTTACTTTTGGATTCTCTGCGCCCTGATGAAAACCCCAAAACCCCCGAAAACCCAAACCCAATGTTTTGGGCTGAATCAAAACTGTTTTGGCCCTTCAGGCGCCATTATAAATTTCCAATAATTTTTGTTTAAAAACCCGTCTTTCGCACTTGCGCATCGCGAAAAAATCTTCTACCGCTTTGGGCCCTTAAAATTGGGGGTCTGAATGGGCGCCACCGCCTAAACCAAACAATAAAGGCAAATAAACAAATCTGATGATTACTCATTAAAACGTTTTTCGAATTTTTTGTGGTCCCGGGCCCAAACATAAGGAAAAATTTGAGTGTTTCAAAATTCCCTGCGGAAAACAAGATATGGAGAATGTTGCATTTTTTTTCCCAGTTTTTTAAAAACTAACTTTAGACCAGGGGGGGGCGAAAATTATTTCGTATTACAGTCAACTGGGCCGAAAAAATGTTTCTTAAATTTCGTTTGCGGCTTGAACAGATGGAAACTTGTTAAACTTTTTTCTACAGAATTCTTGTTTGTCCCCAATCTTTTAAAAGGTTTTGCTGCTTTAAATTTTAAAACCATTTTTTCGTTTTAAAAATGTGTAAGGGCGGTACCCCCCGCTGGTGAAAACAAATAGTAAGTCAACATGATTTTTGTCGGGTTTCGCCAATTGTTTGGACGGGTTTTGGGAACCCCTTTTTTGGGCCCCAAAATTTTTTTTTTTCCCTCACCCATGGGGTATCCTTTAAAACAGTTATTGGTTTTTTTGTTTTTCAAACCGATCAATTTGGTCACACAAACGGGAAAAGGGACACCCCCCCCCCCCCCCAAAAGTTAAACTTTGATTTAGGGGTGATAGTTAACACTCTCTCTGCTTTTTTTGCGGCCTTTTGATCACCCTTTTGCAAGAACACCCCACTAAAAAACTTTAATTGTCTGTTTTTTTTTAAAGTTTAAAACGGGTTTTTTTTGCAACAAGGGCGGGAGGTGGGGAAAATGAACCCTTCCCAAACCAATCGGCGCATACTTTAGCCTTTTTAATTAGTCTCTAAGACTTCGCCCTTTTCCCAAACCCAGACCTCTCTTTTTGGGTTTCTTCAGCCCCACCCGTAAACTGTGTAAGCATTTCGTCTCCCCAAACCGGGTTTTAAAAGGTCTTTTATGAAAAGAACATCTTTTTGTTTAGTTAAAAACCAACTTCAAGTTTTATTTTTAAATTTATTGTTACATACCCGATTAAAAAAACCTAAAAATTTTTTAATGGGGGGGCCCATTATTATTTTAAACTTGGAATTTGAGAAATACATGTACAACGTTTGTCCGCACTTTTTGCGGGATCAATGATTCTAGATCAATACCCTTCATGCTCTTGAAAAACGCTCTCTCTCAACTTCCTTTTAAAAAAAATTCGTCTTGCCCTTTCCCATATATCTTACCCATGTTGAGTTTTCTTTTCTCCTAAACAAAAAAATTTATTTAAATTAAAAAAAATAATTAATCAAAAATCAATTCAACGGTTTTTTTGCGTTTGGATCATAAAAAAAGTATAAACACCCTTCGGTTTTATCGGGGGCCCTGTTTAGAACAGAGTTTAATGTCCTTTATTTTTTTTAAGCTTTTTTTTTTTTACGCTCGGGGTCGGGCTTTGAGAAAAACTTCCCTCGCCTTTTTTTGGGGAAGATCAAATTTTTGTTTTTTGAGCCCATAAAAATCGGCCGTAAACGTTAAATTTTTCCCAACCGTGATGTTTTAAGTCAAAAAAGCCTTTATTTATTTTTCGGGTTTAAACAAACTAAGTTTAGCCGTTAAATTATTTAAACCCCTAGCTGTGGCTTTTGGAGTTTTTTTTTTAATTTTTTGCCACCGAAATTACACCCAATGAACACAGACCGAGAGCTAAAACAAACCCCCCGGAGGTAAAGCGGGGTACGCCAATGCCCTTCTAAGAGACCAACACTCTTTCCCTCTGAAAGACACCTTAAGTCGATGCTCCAAAATTAACAAAATTAAACCAGCTTTAAAAGGGCACCAGAATCCCCTTCGTTTGGTTTTGCTGTTTTTTTAAAAGTCTTGCCCTAGAAATTTCGCATTTGCAAAAAAGGGTTTTTTAAAACCCAAAAGGGTTTTTTATTTAGGGGTTTCTACATCCTTTTTTTGGGCGGCGCTGTAGGCACATTTGGATAAATTTTAACAGACATGCTTTTTTAAAAAAAAAAAAAAAATAATTTAGTAATTTTATTTTCTTTTAATCTGTTATTTTCAAAATTCAGCTCGGGAAACATAATTAAAAACAAATGTACCAAATTTTTAGGGTTTCGCTTTCTTTCTTTATTTAATTTTTTAAAGTTATTACGTCTCTCACAGTTTTTTCCCGCTTCCATGCCCAAATGATTATCCACGTTGACCCAAATCAATCCAAAAACCTTTTTTTCGGTTTTTTAAAAAATCATCAAGCCTAACATTGTGAAGAAGTAAATCTTTAGACACAAGGGCTGCTGTTAAAAAACTTCTAAAACCCCCCACCCCCAAACAATTTTTTTTTTCTCCCAAAAAGGAATTTAAAACTAAGCCCCCTAGCGTAGATTTTGGTTAGGACTACCATCAATTTTTACATTGCACTTTTTGGGTATTTTAGGATTTAAAAAAATTTTTTCCCTTTCTCTTTTGAAAAGGTTCTTCATCTTCAAAACAGCAAAAAAATCCCCTTTTAAGGGGATCTGCTGCGACACTAAAACTAAAATTCCTATATGTTCCCGCCCGCTTCTGGGGTAAAGTTGTATGATGAATCACTCTTTCGTAATAAATTCTAATTTTGACTGATATTGTTGCTCAAAACACCTTGCAAAAATTTGGGTTGCTAACAACGTCAAACTCCAAAAGAGATGTCGAAATGCCTTTCATTGCCTTCGGGGGGTCTGTTTTACTTATAACACTTTGTATTCCCTTTTAAAAGTTATTCAATGACCGTCCTGTCCCTTTTTTGCCCCTTGAAAGTAAAGGGGCATGCGCTTTTTAAAACCCCAAAATCTAAGGGGAAAGGAAAAAACCCATTTTTCCCTACGCAAACTTACGGCAAAATACTTTTTTTCCCTCTTTTTTAAACTTCACGCCCATTCTAAAATTTTTTAGTGCTTCTTCATTTTCGATTCCTTGGGAAAAGCAAGATCTCCCCCCCCTTTTATTCCCGGGTTTGCCAAGATCAAATAGGTTTTAAAAAAAAACTGCATTGTGTAAAAAAATAAATTTTTTGCCCCTCAAATTTTTTTTGAAATTTTCTTAAAAAATTTCCCCCCCAAATTCGGGCCCCAAATGTCCTGTTTTTTGTCTGTTGTTTTAATCGAGTTTCTAAATTTTAAAAAAAAGACGCGCAGAGCCCACAATCACTTCATCTGCTCCTAGGCCCCGGGAAAATTTTACAGTAAGAATTTTTATCTGCATCAATAAATGGGTTTTTTTGGAAAAATAATATTCCTTTTTTTTCCCTTTCCCCGCCAAAGGGGTTTTTTCAGTCTCATGCGGTCAAAAATCGAGCCATATGCATGAAAAATTTTTTTTTAAAAAAAAAATAAAAAAATTAATTATTAAAAAACATGGGAAAGGGATTGAAGATGAAGATTTTATGTTTTTTAACGTGGGAAGACATGAAGGATTTCCCCCTTGGGGGCGGCAACGCTCGGGGCCCCTCATTGCAAGAAAGAATTTTGCAGAAAACGGGAAATAAAAATTTCCAAAAATTTGGTATAAATTAACAGAAAGTAAGGTCAGATCATTTTTACCAAATTTAGGCCCAAAAAACCTCCCGGGAAATTTTTAGACCCAAAAGTTTTGAAGTAAAAGAAAGACCATTTTTTTGTGGGGGAGCGGGCCCCAAAGGGCCACTTTTTCAGCTTACAACTAAAAAAAACCCATCAAAGTTTTTAGCCGGGGTTTTAATTAGAAATAGAAATCAGTGTGAAAGATCAAAATCGCCTTTGGGCCCTTTTTTAGGCCAAAATTAAAAGGGGGGAGGCAGTTTTCAAACTTCAAAACCACTGCAAGAAACCCCAACCCGATAACCAAAGGGAAAACAAAGGAACTTAAAGAATTAAAATTTAATCAGCAGGTAATTAATAAATGAATAGAAGCAGAATCCCGTTTTTCAGAAAAACAGCGTTTTAAAAACTATAAAACGACTCACCGCACCCATGCGAGAAATGAGGCCCTTTATCAAGCTTTAAAAAACCAACAGGGCGAATTTAAAAAACAATTTAGCCCAAAAATAGGTTGAAATAGATGGGGATAAAAAGAAAAAAAAAAGAAAAACTCGTTGAGGCTGATGACGCCAACTTTGGGCATGATATTTAAAGAAAAATAACCCCCAAAAACAAAAAACTTGAACAAGAGAATCACAAACAGAAGTGTAACTACTAACCGAGACCAATTTTCGAACCAAGTGAATAGAATAAGAGAAAATATCCGAAAAATTTTATATGAAAAAACAACGCTAGCAGAACGAATCCGAACACTGTTTAGAGAGCAAGGATCACATTTGTAAGCGTTATAACAGCCTTAGGATTTGCAATAATTACATGGTGTTTGGGTATTTACAAAGGGGGCGGGAAAGGGCAAAGTCCAGTGGGCCCCGCCACCATCGCCTCCACCTGATAAAACATGGGGAAAAAAAACAGCTTGATCCCTTGCGAATTTATTAAAAAAAATTTGCCATAAAAAAACCCCCCCCACGCTTTTTCCCCGGGGATATTAGGGGGGGTTTTTTTCTGGCTTTTTTTCTACTGGGGAAGCAAATAGTTGGCTTTTTTTGGGCCCAGCACTTATGGGAAATTTGTTTTCTTTTAAAAGTTGGGGGTTTTAAAATTTAGGGAAAAATAAAAACCCAGTAATCCCCAAAGGGCCGTTAATCCCAAAAACAAGCGCTGTCTTTTTATATTCATGGGCATCGCCAACAGAGTCCCCAAGCTTTTGGGGGTGGGGTCTTCAATGGGCTTTGGGGGGGGGGGGGGTTCGGGGTTAGATGACCCTTTTCTTGGCGGTTCCTTTTTTTGTTTGTAAATTTTAAATGGCTCAGAAAATTTTTGCCCTTTTTTCCCCACCTTCTGTTCATTGCCGCCCAAAAATTTCAAAATTAAATAGTTTAATTTTTGTACCTAAACTGGAGTCGAGGTCAGAAGGCCCATTTTATAAACCCCTTTCCAACACAAATCTACTTTCGATCTTGCGTATTTTAAAACATTTTTGGTACCTTTGAATACTTGAAGGAAATCAACGTAAAAATTTAAAGGCGTCCTCAAAAATTTTCAAATAAAATTTTTTTTGTGCATCAAGCCCTTTGAAAGATTTAGTTTTTTGCCGATCTTGGGCCCGTGCCCTTTCAAACCCAGCCAAAAACCCCCAAAAGTAAGTACAAAAGAGTCGTTTATTCGTTCTATTCCCGCCCTAGTTTTGGCCCCCTTAAAGTGTCAAAAATAAAAAGTGTCCCTTTCTTTTTTTGCCCTTGCTCTAAAGGACCAGGGCTGAACAATTTTGAAAGGAGGTTTCAAGACATATTTTTTCTTTCCGTGCCCCCTGCCCCCAAAATAAGGGGTGCCCATGCCATGATCAATCCAACCCTTTTTTCTAAAGCTGTCTTAAAGTTAATATTGGGAAATTTGTTTACAGATCCTTTCAAAAGCCCTTTATGTCAAATTTTGTTGCGGGAAAGGTTTAAACGATTTGTCATTCGGTAAAAGGCGCTTGCAGTTCAGTCAAAATACTTTTGAAGGTGTAATAAAAATGAAATCTGTACACTGACCTCACCCAAAGGGGTTTAGGAAAGAGTTAAAAAGATTTTCAACACCCCCCACCCCATTGATGCACAAAACACACAAAGTTTTTCTGGTTCGATAAAACTGCAACGGTGACTAAAACCCACGCCTTTTTGGATTGCTCTTTTTTCAATAGGGGGGGTTTAAAATAGCCTTTTAATGGGGTACTCCCCCTTTTAAAGAAAAAAGGGAGTCGGGGCACAAACAAAGTCAAAGTATCAGTTTTGCTTATTTTTAGGATTTTAGGGGCGGGCCCCACAGAAAAATTTTTTCATCATAAATTTGAAAAGCACTCTTTTTAATTTTTTTTTAAAAAAAAGTTTTTTAAAAATAACAACCAAAACCGTCCTTTGTTTTTAGAACATCTAAAGATAAAAAAATTTCGGGGGCCCAAAAAGGTCCGCGCTCCCTGAAATATTTTACAAAAAACATGGTTTAATATAAAATGAAGCCAAGGGAAAAAAAATAAGATTTAAAAAAATATTAAAGGAGAACAAACGACGTTTTAAAAATTTAAAAATACCCGATGGGTTTTTTTTCGGGGGTTTTGCCACAAAAGAAAACCCAAAGAAAACCCTTTAAAATTACCCTTTAAAATTAACAAAGCAAATTAAAAACAAAAAATTTAACCCTTTTAAACCTGAAAAAGCAAAAAAACGATTTTTTATAAAGAGCCCAGCTAAAATGCTAGGCCCTTTTCAACTAGCAATCTTTCCCACTTTTATAGTTTTAGTGGGTTTTGCCAATGAAACTAAAGTTTGAGGGGGAAAGTCCGCTTTGATCCCTTTCATTACTTTTATTACTCTATGTTCATTTGGATAGCTAGCACTGATGAAAAAAATTTATATGGAAGGGGCCCCAACTTTTTTTAAGACCTTTCCCTCAGGGGAAAACTGCATTTGCGATTATGAAAAATTTTACAAATTTCCCCAATTTACAGTTTTAAAAAAAATTTTTTGTGGGAAAGGGGTTTGGGTCATTTAATATAAAAAACAAAGAAAAAAGCGGGAAAGTTTTGAAATGTGATAACCTACACCATTGTTTTAGAAATAAAATAATAAGTTGTTTCAAAAAAATGTCGCGTTGGGGCCCGAAGAACCCCGGGGTTACATTTGCACCGTGAGGGGTAAAAAAATTTTGAAAAAAAAACCTTTGCGACGTTTCGGGCTTGAACAAAAACGGGGAGATAAGGGCTTTGGGGATGGTTTTTTGGGTACACTAAAAAAGGTGATTATAAACGCAAAAAGGTTGGGGACAGCAAAAATTTTTCCCAAAAACTAGAACACTGCGCAATCAAAAGGCAAATAATGTTGGGCCAAAATATGAATATAAAAAATTCGAAAACCTGACCTCAAAAGGCACTTTTGAACCATATTTTTTAAAAAAAAATAAAATTTGAAAATTTATAAGCCCTTTTTCATAATTTTTTGGGCCCTCAAAAAATTTCAGAAAAAAACAACTCTGGGCCCCTTTTCAGAAAATCCTTTTGCCCAAAGACAATAAATCGGAAAGAAAATTTAAATAACGCCCTATGGAAAAAAGCAGTACAAACCTCCACAGGGAAAAAAAACAGTTGTAAAAAAAGCTTCTACCAAAATTAAAAGTTCTTTTCCCAACAGAAAAAAGGGGGACACGTTCACAAGAATTTGAAATTTCTTCCTTTTTAAAAATGTTTGGGGAGGGATGGGGGTTTTGGGCGTTAGTGATAAACCCTTTTAAAAGGAAAATTTAAAATTTGCCCGGGAAAACTTTGACGTTAACCCTTAACGTTGTTTTTCGTCGTTCTTCACAATGGTGAGGAAATTTTAAATCAAACAACAAGCAACAAAATCACTGTTGCCTTTAAAAAGAAACAACTTACAGAACTGAATTGGGTTAATCTTTCACATTTAGGCCGTAGGGGTTTTTTAATACTTAACAAGTTTTTACGGAGAGTGTGAAAAAAAATAATAACCCGGGGTTTGATTAAACCTTTTTTAAAAACTATGGAGCAGTTTAAAATTTATGACAAAAATCCTCATTGCTCATTGATTTGTGGGGGAAAAGGTTGTTGGGAAAAAAAATTTTTTAAAACCTCACCTTTTTTACAAACAGTTTTTCTTATAATTTTTAAACAAATTGTGGGGTTTTTTGTCCCCAAAACTAAAAAGGAAAAAAACAAAAATGGGTAGAAGGGTTTAAAATTTGGCAGATGAAGAATAAATTTAGTTTATCCCACAACAAAATGAGTGAGGGGTTTAGAAAAATTTTTTAGACTGTTTGAAGGAACGCAGACAAAATTTATTAAAGATGACTGTTTTTGGGAGAAAGAGACATTTTAAAAAAAAAAAACACTTTGTCAAACTAGCTTCAGTGGGAAAACCTGCCAGGATAATTTTGTGGATTTAAAGCCAAAAATATAACTCAGTTTAAAAAAACTTTGAAACATTTTAAAAACTGTAGTGTTTTTTTCACATGAAAGAAAAGAGACCATTTAAGAATTTTTCTGAAAATGATGTTTTGAAAATGACCCCGAAAAACACAGGATTAAAACAAAAACTGAAACTGAAAAGTTTAGTAATTAGTATTGAAAACGGATAAACCCTACACAGTAAAAGTTTTTTGTAGATAACGGGATTTTTGGTTATTGAAAATCTTAAAATTTTCCCAAAAAACACAAATTTAAACCCAATCCCGGGTCACCCTTTGGGCCCAAACGGGGGTTTTTTAGGGGCGAAGTGAGCCAGGGTTTGGGAAAAACTGTTCCTGGGCAAAATGGGGGAAACAGAGCCCCCAAAGAGAGAGAAAGCAAGAGTCCCCCAGTTGAGTTGGTTACTAAACTTCAAAGGGACCGTGACGCTCTTTTAATTTTAAGTCCATGAAATCGTCACAAACAATTGACTGGTTTTTCGGACCTGTGACGGCAGAAAAAAGGGGAAAGGGTCTTTCTATTTTGTTTTTCAGGCCCCCAAAACACAATCCCCGAATTTTTTTTGCGAAATTTTTATTTGGGGGGGGGTTTTAAAAAGTCTTGCTTTCTTTTTTTTTATGGGCCCTTTGTTCTCTCTGTTTGTGAAATTTAAAATGACACATCTCCGGGGCTTCGGCGGGGTTATGACATTAAGTGTCGGGGGGGGGGGGGGGGGGGGGGGGGGCGTAAGAGGTCGGGTTTTGGTTTTCATTACGTGATGCCCTTTGTGGCGCGGTGCGACGTGCGTTTTGTGGGGTGGGGTGTGGGTGTGTGTGTGGGGGTGTGTGTGTGTTGTGTGTGTGTGTGTGTTTTGTTTTGGGGGTCGGTTTCGCAAGGGAGGCAGGGAGGGCAGGCAGGGGGAGGCGAGGCGAGGCGAGGCAGAGTTTGGCCCGGGGCAGTGGGAAATCCAAAAAAAGTTTTGGGGGAACGGCGGAATCACTCCACGGAAACCGGGTGACTTTTTTCCCAACAAACCCACTTTTTTATCTGACCACCATGACCAGGGAATGCAGAAGAATCGCAAGATACAGGATAATGGGATATATTAATGTCGCGTGTATGATGTTTTTTTGTTGTTAATTTTTTTTACAACACATGGGTTTTTTCTAAAAAGCACTTTGGTGCTGTGTGCTCTTTTAAAAAATTTTGGGGTGTTTTTGTTTTGTGGAAGTCCCCTTCCGTTCAGTTCAAAAAATATTTTTAAAAACGTTCATCACCGATG
>CM031596.1:90569554-90574554 GCA_018398815.1 Conus ventricosus
ATAGAAGACAAAAATAGAAGGCAACCGAGATCACTTTAGAAAGTCAGAAATTTCCCCGTTCCCTGTCCAAAAATTTTTTCTCACTTCCCTCCCTTTCCCCAAATTTTTGAATTAGACACCCACAAAGAATACATCTTAAAAAATTTTAAAATTTAAAAAAAAAAAAAAAAAAAACCGCCCCAAATTCTGGGCCCGTCCAATTTTGGAAATGGGCAAAAAAAAATGTCCAAGGGCCCCCAAAACATGTCAAATAAAATATAAATCAAAAAGCTGTCCCAAATGCAGAAATTTTGGCTTAAAAATAAGCCGTGAGGGAGTTTATTTTTTTTGGGGGGAAAGCAAAGTGCAATGGCGAGGTTTTTGTGTATGCCAAAAAATATATTTAAAATTTCTGTGTGCATACCAAGATCTTTCCCGCAAACCCAAAGGGTGGGGTGGTTTGGGGGTAAGGGGGGGGGGTTTTTTTAAAAAAATTTTTGTTGGGGAAAAGGGGGTTTGGGGGGAGGGGGGGGGGGGGGGGGGGGGGGGGGAAGGGGGGGGGGGGGTGAAAGGGGGGATTTTTATTTTTGTTTGTTGTAAATTTTCCGGTCTTTTTTTGAACCCCTGGCTTCCCCCCCTCTTCTGGTTTAAGAGTTTTTAATTCCCCGCCTTTTGTTGAAAGGGATGGGGGCGGTGGGTGGGTCGGACCTTGGGGAAACAGGGGGGCACTATTTTTCCCTTCTGTTTTTCCCTATTTCCCGGCTTTTTTCAAACATGTTTTTCCCCGGAGAAATTTTTTGCCCCTTTTTTTTTTGGGGGTGGTGTAAAAATATTATTATTTTTATTTAATATAAAATTTAGTTTATTTATTAAAATTTTTTTTATTTTTTTAAAAGGGTAAATAAAAAATTTTAAAAAAATTAAATATAAAAAAAATTTTAAAAAAAAATTTTAAAAAAAAAATGAAAAAAAAAAAAACCTAAAAAAGTTTTGGTTTTTTCAAGCTAAAAACGCTCTCCTTTGGGAGCTCCCCTATGACTGATGTCTAAACGTATAAGTAAAAGGTTTAAAAAAATTGGGTTTTTTGATATCACGCATAATGTCGTGTGTTTTTTTTGTCTGATGGTTATTTTACGCCGGGGGGTTTTTTTTGCCTTTTTGTTTGGGTTTTTGTGTTGTAACGAGTGACGTTTTTCGTCCTTTTTTTTTCAGGGCGTTGGGTTTCTGTGGTAAAAAATTGGGGTAGGAAAAATGGGGTTGTGAGTTTTTTGGCGATGCTGGGGAAAAATTCTGTGACTCGGGGGTTGGGGGCGTCAAATTTGAAACTATTTTTTGTGCAACTGTTTTTCCCCCTCTCTCCCCCTCTCCCCCCTTTTCCCCTCCCCTCACCCCCCCTCCCCCTCTCCCCTCCTCCTCTTCCCCTTTTCCACACACACACACACCCCACACACCACAAACGGCAACACGCACACGCACAAAAACCCCCCACGCGCACACCAAAAACCCCACAAAACACGCACACGCACACGCACCAACCCCAAAGCACACACACACCCCACACCCAAACACACAAGTTGTGTTTTTGGGGAAAAACATTAAATCACTCAAGAAAAAAAGGAAATGTTTTTAAAAAATTTTTTTTTCTTTTAGAAAAAAGGGGGGGCGGAGGGGGGGGAAACCGACACTAACTTCGGATCACAAAAAACTTTTTTTTTCTTTGCATTTTTAGAAAAGCAAGGAACAAAAGGTCGGCTAAGAGTCCCCACAACTACAAAGCAGGACAAACGTGACGGCATAGGGCTAAACATTCACCCTTTTTCAAAAGAACGACGAAAAGTACAGCTGGGGCAAGAATGAAATGAACTCAAAAGGGTGAACAAATATGGTTTTTTTTCCTATTAAATTCATAAACGGAAACAAAAGAGGAAACTGCAAATGTCGACTTCGTTCGTGTAAGTGACAGTAGGAAAGATTAATGGAGAGAGAGAGAGAGAGAGAGAGAGAGAGAGAGAGAAGAGAGAGAGAGAGAGAGAAGGCGGGAGTAAAGCGTGTAGGGATGGCGGTGTCCATCTTCTAGATGTTGGGTGTGGTTTTTTTTGTGTTTTTTGGGTGTTTTTTGGGGGGTGGGGGGGGTTGTTGGTGGTGGTGGTGGTGTTGTTGTTTGTTTGTTTTGTTTGTTTGTTTTGTTTTTTGTTGTTTTTTTTTTTTTTGGGGGGGGGGGCATATGCTACGAATGAGTCGTAATATAAAATAAGGCCTTCGTCAATCCCGTCCCGCGAGTGATGAAAGGGGAGGCAACAAGAAGAAAGAGGAAGAGAGGAGGAGGGGGAAGACAGGAGGAGCCAGTAGAGCGTCGAGGGATGGCTATGTCCTACTTTAGTTTCCTTTGGTCACATACTGAGAGTGGGTTGGACTTAAAATAAAAAGGTTTGGTCGACCCTGTTCCGCGTGTGATGAAGGCGGGGGGGGGGGGGGGGGGGGGAGGGTATAGTAAGAAAGAAGATGGAGGGGAAGAGAAGGCGGGAAAAGACAAAGCCTTCGACCTGCTTTTGACCAGGTACGTGTTTCATCCCAGACCTTTCCAAACGATCGTCGTCATTTCGCACTGTCATAACTAACGACGTTCGTTTTGCTTGACGCTTTCTTTTCAGTTTTTCAGCTTTTGTTCGATCCATACAGCTTTGATTCCAGTCACAAAATCAAAGTGATTGTGCTGGTATTTGATTCTCATCTGCTTTTGAGTGTATCCTCCAATAATCTTTACATGAAACAGGAAACCTTTTCCATTCAATTACACACAGAGGAACGTTTTATGGAAATCAGAAAGACTTTCCCAGTTTGGATGTTGGATTTGAAACCGAATCCACACCTTTTCTGAAAACTCTTTCCTTCATGTCGCGTATCTTTCATAACATTTCAACGATTTCTGGTGTATGAAGTTTCTTTTGAAAGTTCTGTTTCAACAATTTCGATATTCGCTAATTCTACCACTTTACCTTAATAGATGAGGTTCGGAAATCTGCAAGGGAGGTAATCTGTAGTTGCGCTTTCGTTCAGCGAGAATGATCCCGCCATTTTTACGAGACAGATGCTGCAAGCGGGTACTTTTTAAACAATTTTACCTCTTCAACCAGCTTAACAGTTCAGTCAGAGAGAGAAAATGCCAAAACATCAGTGCAAAGGAGTGTACCTGCAATGAGGAAAATCAATAACCGGATCGCTACCCAGGCGTGCGCTTCACATCAAACATTTCACTCTCTAGATCGTCTTGCTTGACCCCCAACTTGAGAAAAGGTAACTCTGTTTGCAATGGAAACACAGGTGTTATCTTCCCCCTGACCGTTTCCCACAGCATGTCTGTTCTGCTACCATGGTTCAACAGTTGATATTCTCTGCATTCCTCTGTCCTCTGAGTTCGTCAAGACTGGAAATTTTTGTTCACATTACCAGTCAGCGTTGTCCCCAGTGCAGTGGGAACTGACTGCCTGACACCTTCCTTGCTTGATGTGGTTTCCTGCGGACAGTCGCTGCGACGCCGCTTCCAGATACAGACAACTGGGTTCCAAGAAATCAAGTCTGACCACTTCCTGTAATGTATTCAAATACGACGACAGCTAACTCTCAACAAATAAGTAATCCATTCGAGATCGTCTTGTCGTCTTACCAACCTAGGCTAGACTCTACAGTTATACAGGAATGTTGATTGTAAAGCGCTTAGAGCTTGGCCTCTAGCCGAGAATAGGCGCTATATAAGTATTCATTATTATTATTATTATTATTATTATTATTATTATTATTTATTATTATACAGGAGCATATAAAATCAATGCTCCCGACCATCACATTGGGATGAACACTCACTTTCTTCTCTTTGTGGTGTGTGTGTGTGTGTGTGTGTGTGTGTGTGTGTGTGTGTGTGTGTGTGTGTGTGTGTGTGTGTGTGTGTATGAAGTATTCAAATTTGAATGTAAAGCAGATACACTGGGAAACATCTGAAATTTTGCTTTTTCTTATGTGAATATCTGTGACAACTTTCATAATTCGGTTCTTCAAGCTGTAGAATTAGCCATTCTAGAAAAAAAAAAACGGATAAAAACTTTCTGGAAATGCCAGATGACTCATGCGTGTCAACAGGCTGTTAATGCAAAGATATTAGCTTACCTAAAATATTACAATTAGAAAAGTTACTGAACAAAAGACAAAGAAAGCAGCGTATCACTAACACCAAAGGAAACAGGGTCTTAGCACGAGTTAAAAGACAGTACTGACCACTGCCCTGTTTCAATGGAGTACCTGACTCTAAAGATTTGAAAAAGGTGCACGTCAATATGAAAGGAATGAAATCAAAATCTAAGACGATCTCATCAAAACTAAGTCTCCTCATGTGGCTGAGGACTCGTTTCTGTGTATTTATAAAACATGCTTCGTGGACCTTTTTTTTTCAAATGAACAAAAATCATTCGGCTAGGTAAAAGAAATTACTAGTAAATATGGTTATCCCATCCCAAATAATGACAATGCTATTAAAGCCACAATATACTGACGGGCGGTCATGAATGCTATCCATATGTTGGGCAACAAAAAATATGTCTGTTTGTGTGGATGGAATCTCAAGCACTATGTTGAACCAGCTTCCAGAGAATTGAATACTAAAATTACATAGATTATTTTAACAGCGCAGGGAATGCGGATGAGTCCCAGATATATTGATAGTTTCTTGTGAGTTCTGTTCTAAAGCAGGACAGGCCTTTGTCTGACGCTGTGGATATCAGAATTGTGTATTACTGAGACAAAAATAATGCATTATCTCCTGCAGATGCCAAGCGAGCACTGACACAATCAGTAATGTCGCACTGATGAGTCCGAATCAGCGGACGAAAGGGCTCTGAGCAGACAGCATGAATGGTTCTGGTTTCCGGAAATATTACGATGGTCATAATAGCTGTTGGTGAAGGATTTATATTTGAATTTAACGCCCTAATTGCTCATTCCCATTTTCTTTACTTCTCTAGCATACCATC
>CM031596.1:90577054-90592054 GCA_018398815.1 Conus ventricosus
CGTCTCAGTGACGACGATTGTGACGTCAGTGAAACTGAAGAAAATGGTGGCTTGGCGAGGACAAACATCTACATCTACACTGTCGTCACGAGAGGTGGCGCTGACACGCACTCTTATTGCTATCTCCATTCTGTACGTCGTCTGCTCCGTCCCTGCTATCATCATAGGACTATCAGTCCTGCTGGTGCCAGATGTCGGGTTTAGTGGACGGTACTATAATTTCCTCAACCTTATGCTCTCATTAGTGGAGTTGGCGTCCTTCACCAATGCCGCATTCAATTTCTTTGTCTACTGTTTTCTGGGGTCTAGGTACAAAGAAAGTCTGTATAAAATACTAAGATGTCGGCCTGAGGGGTCAGTGTCAGCAACTGAAAATGTAACACCAAAGCCAACAAATTAGTTTAGAAAGAGGTGAACGTCAACAAGTAATCTCAAAGCGCACGCTGTTTGCTAGTCTGGTAAAATGCAAGGCGCTTCAAGAAACAGCTGTGTTGATGTAAACAGTTGTCATTCCAGAGCAAAGTATTCCCGACATGCTTTCGTTTATATCCTGTCTCCAGCTTCTCACAGATATACAATGACGTTGTGGCTGACATGTGTTATCAAGCTAGTGAGACGATGTACTGGCAGAAAATGAACGGCACAAATCGAATAGTGTAAACCTAATGAACATAAGAATGTTTGTTGCTGAAGAATAAAGATGTGTCAAACAATGTTAGTGAACAGGTCAACGCTGTTTGGTTTCAACAGCAAGTAGTCGATGGAACTCCTCAGACTTTTTTTTTTTACACTGCAGGGCCCCAAGCACATTTCAAGTTTAAATTCTTTTCGCCCATGATACGCATACCTATTAGCTACAGTAGTTCATCTTTCTGTTTCCACTCTGCTTGTTACGGAGGTCCGAAAGTAATTGTAAAACAACAGTCATACATTTCAGACCTTTATAGAGATCCTAATGTAATGACAAAATAACAGTCAATACAAGTTAGCACATCATAGAGGTTCTAAAGGTATGACAAAACAACAGTCATACATGTCAGCCCATCATGGAGGTCTTTTTAAAAAATGACAAAACAACAGTATACATTTCACCCTGTCTTAAAGATCCTAATGGAATGAGAAAACAACAGCTAATGCATTTCGGCTCGTCAGAGAAATCCTAAAGGAACAAAAAACAGAAATCAGCCTCATGAATCCTAATAGTCTAGCCACATTCATGAAAATCCTAAAGGAATGAAAAAACAACAGTCATATACGACAAAAAAGCAGAAGAGCACAGTCAATACATCAGCCCTTCATGGAAATCCTAATGGAATGAAAATAAAACAACAGTCATATACATAAACCCCTTCATGGAAATCCCAAAGCAATAAAAAAAAAACTCTAGATATCCATTACAGGGAAACCCAAAAGGGAATGGAAAAAACATCAAGATATCGCCCGCGGGAAATCCTAAATAAAGAAACAAACAACAGCATAGATATACCCCCAAATTGGAAATCCTAAAGGTTGAAAAAAACAGTCATGTTATATGACCCCTTCAGGAAATCCTAAGGAATGAAAAAAACGAAAGTCAATACAGTGATTCCCGGGATTTGTAAACCCGTGTGTATTGATAATGGGTTTACTGAAGCAATTTTTTGGGTCCCGGTCCCAAACTGTTCATTTTCTTTGTTATTTTTAGGCCGGTTGTATGATATTTTAAAACCCGGGATGTAAAAATTCTCTTGTTGTAGTGACGTCATTTTCAAGCCCCGGGCATGCCAGGCCCCGGGTTGTAATGATTTTTTTTCAAGTAATCTCCCTTCTCCAAAATGGCAAAAACGCAATGTGCTTCTTTAAAACGAAAATTTCGATTTTTTAAAAACTTTGAAACAAAAAAAAAAAAAAAAAACAGAAAAGGGGGGATGTCGCTTTCAGACAATTTTTCCCTCAGGCCAGTCAGCTCCATTGGAAAAATAGTGAAAATTGAAAAAAAATTCTTGGCAGTGGGGTTTAACTAAGAGGAAGCGTGAAAGACCGCACACCACCGAAAGTAGACAGGCGTTTTTGAGTTGGTTTTTAAAAGAAAAGGGCCAAACAGCCTGTCTTGGGCCCCGTGTTGGATTGAAAGCGGAGGAGTTCGCAAGGATATGGGCTTGGGACGGACAGTTCTGAAGGTTGGGTTCGCGCTTCACTGCTTGACCCCCGACATTACATTCAAAAATAAGCGGCGGAAGAAGCAGTTTGATAAAGGCTACAGTTTTTGGGGTCAGTGATGCCTTTTACCACTCAAAAGGGTTAGATAAAAATGACTTTTTAAACATGGATGAAAGTGGACGTTTTGGGGCTTTCGCCAACCGCACGCTTGCTTTTCAGAGCAAAAAATGCCATGCAGAAAAGTTCAAAAGACCGACTCACGTAGCGGTGGTTCAAAAAGACGGGAACTGAAAAAAGTCGTCTTGGTCATTGGGAAATTCCCGTAGCCACCCGTTTTAAAAGGGGGAAAAAATTTGCCTGTGACTTATGAAGCAAGCCCTAAAGCATGGATGCCATGGATTTTTTTGGGAAAAGGGCTGAGAGATTTGACCGTCCATGGAAAAAATTTGAACAAAAGGTGTTCGGTAGGGAAAAAATTGCACAGCTCACGTCAAAGGGAGGCCCCTAAGAGCAACCAGCTGCTTTTTTCTTCCATCGAAGCCACGCTAAACGCCCCTCGGGACACGGAATAATCAGAATTTGAAGTTTTTTAAAAAGGGTAGGCCATTAATGTTCCTGTACGATTTTTCAAAAAAACATTCTTTCCTCTCCACCACCACACACACGGATACCACCAAACACACACACACCACACACACACACACACCACACCCACACACCCACACCACACCCACCACACTATTAATTTAAAAATATATGTGAATGTTGGGACGAGGGGTAAAGGTGTACGTATTTTTTTTATTTTTCGTTATGGGGTTTAAAAGGTTTACGTAGCAGCAGGAGCAGGGGGGGAGGGCACTTTCTGTTATTTCCCCCCCCCGGCATGCCAAATGAAAACTCGCTTTATTTTGTGTTGCAGTTTTACGGGCTAAAAACCCCTCTCTCTCTTCTTTGGGCAGAAAAATTTTTTTCTCCATTTCAAGACCGCAAATCGCAACCCCAATTATCCCTGTTAGGCTTCCACAGGAGGAGGAAAAAAAAGGGGGAGGAAAAGGCAGTCTTATCTTTGATTTTTACAGTATAAGGGTCATTACAGATGAAAATTTTTTTTACTGTCTCGGGGGCTTTGAGGAAAAAGACATATCCCTAGACTGAAGTCGGGTTCGACCCCTTTTGCCTTAAAGGGCCTTAATAGGTTAGGGCTGCTTTCTCGGTGTTGTTTTGTGGCGGGGTTGGGTATTAACCCGTCGTGCATTTTTCAGGGGTAAAAAAACATGAACTGATTTTTTTTTAAAACAATTTTGTTCCCCAAATTTACTTGCTGACCAGCTGATTACATCCCGAGTTTGGGAGGTGACCCCCAGTCAACCTTTTTGGATGCCTTGCAGAATTTCATTAAAAGTCATTTCATCTACCCTTTAGAAAAATTTTTCGTCACGCAGATTTGTTTTGCCCAGGATGCTGCGATCGGCCAACTCGACAGGGATCAAGGAGTCCCCGGCTGGCCATCACCCGGCCCAATATTTTTGGGCTTTAAAAGGGATTTTTGGTGTCTGCTGGGGACACTTTCCCCTATGTACGATGGGGCCCCTTCATGTGCCCCCCCGCTCAAAACGGGAGATATAAAACCCAGACGGAACTGACTCAGAGCAACTTGGATATTGTGGGCCCATCCTTAGCCTTATCAACGTTCGGGGCAATGTCGCTGTAGGGGAAACTTGATTTGTATTTGATGAAGGAGAGCTTGGAATGTCAGAAAAACTTTGACAGATTTAAGTCCTTCTGCGAACTTTTGTGAAAACTTCGGAGTTCAAACAAAAGTTTCAGATTTCTTTTTTCCCAAGAGAACAAACGAGGTGTTCTTCAAAAAAAATGACGGGGAAAAAGACAGGACGCAGGGTAAAATAGGGTAAATATGAAATCGAGAAAACAGGGATCGGGCCCCGATTCGGGAATTGGTCAAAAGTTCAGGGTTTGGGAAGAAGAGGACGGGGTTGGGGCAGACAGGACAGGGGTCTATCAGACGGGACAGGGATCTGGTCAGACGGCCAGGGATCTGGTCAGACAGGACGGGGGCTAGCAGCAGGACGGGGATCTGGTCAGAGGGGACGGTTTGGTCAACAAGACAGGGATCTATCAGACGGGCGGGGACTAGTCAGACGGGACGGGAAAAGGTCAGAGGGACAGGGATCTGTCGACAGGACGGGGATCAGTCAACGGAAGGGACTGGCAACAGGACGGGGTCAGTCGACAGGACGGGTCTGTCAAAAAGGACGGGGCTGTCAGACAGGACGGGGAAATTAGTAGACGGAGGGGGTTAGTCAACAGGACAGGGTCGGGCAGAAGGACAGGATCTGGTCAGACAGGACGGGGATCGTCAAACAGGGCAGGGATTAGTCGACGGGACAGGGCTGGTCCGACAGGAAACTGGCAACAGGCGGGATCTGCAAACAGCAGGGTCTGTCAGACAGGCAGGGATCGGGTCAAAGGACGGGGATTAGTCAGAGAGGACAGGAGGGGTCAAAAGGTCAACGGGGGGGGACGTTTGGAAAGGAAATCAAAAAAGCAGAGATGGGGCCCCACAAACCCAGGGGCATTTAAATTTTATTCAATTCCAAAACCCTACGCCATGAATTTTTTATTCCCGGAATGATAATGAAAAGATAAAGGGGATTTAAAAATTCAAGGTACAAAACCGGAGTCGGCTAAGTTTTACCCCAAAGGGGCTGCTGGCGTAGGAACAAGCCGGAAGGGGCTTCCCTGACCCTTTCCCTTTTCCTGAAGTAAAGCAAAGGGGACATTGGGTAAAAACCTTTTCAAGAAAACACTGTCATTGGCGGGGAAAAGGCTTATTAGACTAGAGCCCCAGCTTAGAAGTTTTAGGCAACAAAATTTAAACGACAATTCGGGGCGAAAATTGTTGACATTATGCTTCAAATCAAACACTTGAAGGGTACGGGGGGAAAACTTTGCGATTACTTCGGAGCTCCCCTTCCGTTGCGCACGGGGAACTGATGCAGAGATTTAGCGCAGCAACACTTCCCAAAAGTTTTTGCGTGAAACATCTTGAATGGGCCCGGGAGGGAATGGACCCACACCTGCCTTCTTCTCGATTCCTTCAATTCATTAGCCGGGAAAAAACTTTTATTTGAAAACCTATGCGGCCACTTGAGCGCGTTGCAGCGTTCGTTGGTCTTTGTTTTTGTCTCAAACATTCGACCAAAAAAAATACTCTTCAGACTCGTAATTATTTACTGGGCCATTTTATAGTGCAGACTCGTACACGCACAAATATTTTCATTAGACAAACAACCTAAACACTGATTTTTCCAAAACATTTTTTTCTGATCTTCCAAAATCTAGTCCTATTGAAAAATTTGGGAAGCTTTTTTGTTTAATTTTTATTTTTTTAAACTTTGTTTTTATGCAATTTTATATGTCTAGTTATTTTTGCGAAAGACGGGGAGTGGTGTGTGTGGTGGGTGGGTGTTGTGTGTGTGGGTGTGGGTGTTTGGTGGTTTTGCATACGTGGTGTGTTTTTGTTTTGACTTCGACTTAATGAAAAATAAGGGCTAAATTTCGTACAGCGATTTTAAAAAATTTTTTGGCAAAGTAACCCATTTTAAAGTTTCCCTTTACTTGTAGCTGAAAAAAAAATTTAAAAAAAGCATTGTTCTTGTTTAAACAGGAAATTATTTTTTTTTGAATATCATTTCACCATTGAAAATGAAATTTTTTTGAATCAATGAATAGACATGTCTTTTTTTTTTAAAACCAGTTAATCAATATTTTTTTGGACATTACTTTCTTTTATCAAAAAAACAATGAATGGTTACAAATTGTATTTGTTGCTATTTTTTAAAAATTTTTAACCCAAAGGAAGGGTTATTGTTTGGTTTTTTAACTATTTACTTGCTTTTTTTTCTTTTCACGTGTTTAAAAGACACGTTTACTTTAAAACACTGCGTTTTGCTTTTAACCCCTTTATTCTACCTCCCAAACAGTACCCCCCCCCACTCTTCTTTCTCTCTCTCTCTCCCCCTCTCTCTCTCTCTCTCTTTTCCCCCTCTCCTCTCTCTCGGCCATTTCCTCCCCCTTCTCCCCCCCCCCTCCTCCCCCTCTCCTCTCCCTCCCCTTCTCTCTCTCTCTCTCCTCCCCCTTTTCCCCTCTCTCACAAGTTTTTTAAGGCCCCTTTGGTTGAAAAAACAAATATTAGGGGGGGTACATCAATTTAAAAAAACGGGATACGCCCGGCCGATAAAATCGCCGGCAGGAACTGTTGGACTGTGATTTAAGTTTTGGCAAACGCACCCGGGGAAACAAACCCCCAACCCCAACGTTAAAAGCATGGAAAATTGACACAGAGCCCCAATAAAAAAAAAGCATGAAAAGACAATACCCACCTAATCTTTGATCTTAGAGCATAAAGGAAAGAGGAAAAAATAAAGTTTTTGGGAAACAAAATCGTTTCTTTCATTTTCCTTTTATTTCACGTTTTTGCTACGTCTGTAGTTAGTCAGCGTCACAGAAGAACCTGCAACTACAAAGACAGCAAAAAACGTCAAAAAACGAAATGAATCAGTTTCCAAAATCTCCTTATTAACTGCCTTGGGGTTTTCCCCAAGGGGCCGGATGTAGCGATAAAACCTTAAAAAAATTTTAAAACCCGATGTGCCGGACTAGGAAAGACCTCAAAAAACACATAAAACCGAGTAGCGAGTATTAGTGAAAAATCCGGATGTAGAAAAGGGAATTTTTGTTCCCCAGGGACTTCACTACATGGGAGTTCCTGTGTATATATATAAAAAATTTATATAATATAAATAAAATTTAATAATATATATAAAAATATAATTATAAAGAAAAACAAAAAAAATTCTCTCTTTAAACTTGTTTTTCAAATTTGCTCCCCAAAGGGGTTAGCACTTAAAAGTTTTTTAGCTTTTTAAATAACTGACTATAAATATAATAATATATATATGTTTATATCACCCTTCGGAAAACCCAAAAAAGGATGAACAGAAAGGGTCATATTTGTCAATATTTCAAAAAAAAATCCCAAAGGAATGGAAAAAAAACAGTCACTACATTTCACCATCATAAAATCAAAAGGAAATGAAAAGACAACATCATAAAAAAACGGCATGTATTCAGCCCATCATAGAGATCTAGGGGAATGACAAAACAACAGTCATAATTTCAGCCCACCACGACATGAAAAGGGAATTATAAAAAACAAGGGTCATGTTTTCCCCACCCATATAGAGATCCTGGGAAAGAAAAAAAAACAGTCTACAGAAATACTGTGGTGACACTGGGGAGATTGCAGACCCCCCACGGTCAAACAGTCCAACTTAAAATCAAACAGTAAACCGTCATCTCACGGCGTTCCTTCTCTAAAAAGTTATCAGTGAATGTTGTTGCCCAGGGATTGAATTATCGTTTGATCCCCGCATCTTAGGCTTCGAAAATATCAATGCTCTAAAGTACCTGTTTTTATTTCATTTGAGTAAAAGCAGTATGCAGTAAAGCTGGTGACTTTTTAGAAAATGTCAAAAAAAAGCCTTTTGGGCCCTTTTTAGGAAAATAAGAAAAAAACCCGGATCTTTTTAAACCCGGATCTGCAAAATTTTAATGCTTCCTTCTCGAACCAATTTTCCCTCTTTCCCCCAAAGGTTCGTGACAACCATTTTAAAGGGGTTTTCCGTAACATTGTGGAAGACAGACAAACAAACAAACCAAAGGGGACAAGGACAAAAAAATTCCTCGAGGGAGCTAATGACACGAACATCCCCCTATGCAATATTATCCCACAGATTTTTGGCACATTAGTCTTTTTTAAGCTCAGGTGCAAGAATGCCCCCACTTTTGCACTATAGTACCATCTTTTCCCGGGATCAGCACGATCCCGTTTTCATCATTATGAATACATTCAATAACAATTTTGAAAGGAAAAGGGGGGAGCTAAAAAAAATACATCTCCCCTCCCCCCCGGCTCAAAAGTCAGAATTCAGGACAAAATGTTTGTAGAAACATGGTGTAAGTAAACCACAGAAGGAGGAGAGAGAGAGAGAGAAGAGAGAGGAGAGAGAGAGAAGGGGAGAGAGAGAGAGAGAGAAAGAGAAGAAAGAGATACAAAGAGAACTCTACACATGTTGTTGATGGCAGTTCCCCAATTTGGGGGACTTGGCTAAGATTGTGTTGGTTACCCAAATTTCCACGATCTGATTTTGGGGTGTTACCTCCCGAAATAAAAAGAAAAAAAGGTCTCCGCAGTTCAAGAAAGATTTTTAATAGAATGAAGAATATGGCCCCATCTTGCTTTACCAGCTGCAAATATTTAAAAAAACGACGAGTCTTGCAAAAGGTTTTTCACTGTGGGAAGGGCTTCACGTTGCTGACTAACTTGGGTCCCTCACCCTGGCGAAGATTTGTTTGGTCTGTGTGACAAATCCCGGTGTGGGTTTAAGTCAAGAAACAAAGGGAGTGGTTTCTTTTTCCTCTCTGTACTTTCTTTTCTTGCTGGTGAGAATAATGATAACGCCAAACACATTCTTGGCGCGTGGTCAGACTGAAAACGCTCTTGTTTTTGTCACTTACAGTTTCGGAAATTTTACAATTTGGCATTCTTTCATTTTTTTTTTTTTTTTTTTTTTTTTTTCCCCCACATTCCCGGCTATCAGAGAACCTACATCGGTTGGTCCTGTGTGTGATGTAACTATGGATATTTCGCTTTCTTTTAATTTGGAAAGGAAAAACTTAACAAAACCCCATAACAATTACTAGATTCACAAGTAGGGGGTTGGTACTGAAGGTGAAGTTCGCATATACGAAAATAATAAAAAAAAAAAATAAATAAAAAAAAAAAAACTCGTACGCACATCCACCCCCCGGACTTATACGCTATAAAATCATGAAAACTTCCTCTCCCCCACCCTATCCGACCTCCTCTTTATCCCCCCCCTCCCCCTCCTGTTCGCCCCCTCCGCCCCCCCCCCCCCCCCCCCCCCCCCCACCCCCCACTCCCCCCTATTAACCCCCAACCCCCATCTCTCGTCTCTCTAAACGGGTTTTTCCCTTTCATTTATCTATCCATCCCTTGACCTATCATTATATCCCTCTCGATTGTTCAAGGAAGACCCTCTCCCTGCCGTTTTCCCCCCTTGTTTTTTGACCTCTCGCATTTTTTTTCTTTTTTTTTTTTCTTTTTTTTTTTTTTTTTTTTTTCCCTTTTTTTTTTTTTTTCCTTTTTCTTTCTTTCTTTTTGTTGTTTTTGTTTTTTGTTAATATTCTTCCAACATCAAATCAAATTTAAACCCCCTCAACTCCCACAAAGAACCCCACACAGACCCGCTGACACGCGTTTTCCCCCGATTCCTGCTCGGTTCAAAATTGTATGTGCCGTTTTCCCAAAATGACACTGTTTTCGTTTTTTTTAAAAAAAATGGACAGTCATTTTCTTACGTTTAAGTAGTACAGATGTTAAGGGTTTTCCGGGTTTAATGTTTAAATTTTCTTCCATTGTTTTTACTTGCCTTCATTCCCCTTGCACACAGCCAATAAAATTTAATGGTGTTTTTTTACTGAATTCAAGAGAAGAGAGGAGAGAGAGAGAGAGAGAGAGAGAGAGAAGAGGGAGCGTCTTATGTGAATGTCCCCCTCAGTCTGCATCACCCCCCAAAGCCAAATCTCTTGCACAAGAAAAAATCGAAAGTGTGAAAAGAGATGCAGAGGAGTGGAAAGTGAGGAGGGATGAATTTCTTTTTTTTTTTTTTTTTTTTTTTTTTTTTTTGTTGGTTGTTGAGTTTTTTTCCTTCCGTCTTTCCCCGTCCCCCTCTCCCTGGGTCACCTTTCCCCCTTTGCTCTAAATAAAGGGACAGCAAGGATGAGAAAAAGGGGGGAGGAGGAAAGGGGGTGTATGGTTACCTTACCTTTGACGCCTTACTGTAATCGATTTTCAAATATCAAAGACAAAGGGATGTCGATTCAGTTTTTTTGAAAAAACTTATCACATTTTCGCTTTAAAATAATATGGTTAATTTTTTTCATATTCAATCACTTAAATTCCGCTCGGGGTTTTCCAAACAAAACATCCCAACTGTAATGTTTGTTTGAAGTTTAACCTTTCGAGTATGAAAGGGGAAAAATATTTTCCGAAGGGAAATTTACCTTGGCATAAAAAAAAGAAAATTTCTTATAGTCATTTTTTTCGGGAAAAGGTACTTGTTACTATTTTTTATTTTCATTTTACACAACAAAATATTCGTAGGATATTTTTTGTAAAACTTCCAGGAAAAATTAAGTTTGTTTTTTTTGTTCACTTAGGGGGACAACCAGTGTTGCTTTGTTTTGTTTTTAATCCGAGTTTTTTTCTTCCGAAACCCCTACAAGGAGTAGAACTTTTCATTGCAAAAATTTTTTAAAAGGAAGTCTTTTCAATTAAAAAAACTTTGCCCCCTAAAAGGAGGGGGGGTGAGACAAATTTGGTTGAAAATTTTTCATTTTCAAAATAAAGAAACTAGTTCGAAAATGCACAAATTACATTGTATTCCCCGCATTCTTGCAGGTGTATATCCAATTTTACCGCATATTTCCCGGAATGAATTTTTCTATTTTTTTCAAAATATCTTGGACCGCAAGTATTTTCCGCTTCAAACCCCTCAGAGAAAAACAAAAAGTTCCCTTATTTTTAGTTTTAACATATTCCCAACAGAGATGAAAATCTTAATTGTGTTTGATCCCCCAATATTTTTAAACAGCTTAGAAAGGATCGATTATTGAAAATTTTTAAGAAGAACTTTTAGAAATTTGCTAAAAACATAAAAAATTTTGCCAAGACATGATAATATCTTTCTTGGATTAAGTCCATTTTTCTATTTTTCTTGTGGGGGCAAAGTCGCGTTCCCATTGCAAAATAAACGCTATTGCATTGTCTTATGTCATCAAAATTTAAAAAACCCCCTTCTTCAATTTTTTGCTAAAACTGTTCTTTTTACTTTTTCAAATGCTCTTTGTTGCAATCTTGTTTTTTCCCCCCATAAAAATTTAAAAAACACCTGTTAATTTTAATAGTACATCACGGAATTACGAAACCGCAAAAATACACAAAGGATAAAAAAAAATTTTTAAACCCGAGTTTCCCCCTTATGCTTAGATTCCGTTTTTCCCCGAAAGAATATTTTTCCCTTTACATTATCTATTTTTTTTTAGCCAATTTTTCAACAAACGGGTGATTTTTTCATTTTGAAAATAAAATCCCCAAAAATTTTTTTTCTTTTTTTTCCAAACAAATCCATAGAACGTATCTTCAATTTTTTTCCTCCCCAACCCCATTGCCCTAGAATTTTTTCTGTTTTTAAAATTTTGTCCCGAAATTTGGAAAAAACATTTATTTAAATTAAAAGCTGTTGCAAATCTATTTCATCTTTTAAAACAAAGTTATATCAAAGCATCAAGCAATTTTAATGACCAAAAAAATCATCTTGATGCCTCCATAAGTCAAGACCTTTAAAATTACGAAGTCTTATTTTAATTGCTAGGTTCAATCCACTGCAAAATCAGAGGTGAAAAAGGCACCCTTTTCAAACCCCTTCCAGGGAAAAAAATTTAGTATAGCCATTATACTTTTTACAGCTTTGTGATTGACATGTCACCCCCACCCTTTAAAAAAATCAGAACCAAACCAAATTTTTTAAACGCAATAAACATGAAAAACCTTTTAAATTCATGAAGCCTGCATAAACAATATTTACCATCAGCCCAGGTTTTTTTAATTAAAAATTTTTCTATTACATCATTAAAGCCTTAACAACTTGGTGAACGCGACCTTTAAGAATCCAACCCGATCGTATTCACAATAAAATATCACATTTTCAAAAAGCAAGCTAAAGCCTTAGTCAAAATTTATAATCGCTGTTTTTTTAAGAAATTGGTCTCCATTTTTAAGTTTTTCTTCGGTAGTTCCTTTCCTTTATTTTAAATTAAAAAAGCCGTTTTTTGAGTGCAGGAAGTCTCCCTTTTTCCCAAAAACTGATTTAAAAGTAGGGTTTGTATTTTTTTTTAGTTTAATCCAAAAGACTTTAAGAATTCTATGGAAATGCCATCACTTCCTGGGGCTGAGTTTTTATTCAAAAATCTTTAATCCCCAGTAGTTCTTGTTCTGTAACAATGCCTTCCAGCTATTTTTCTGGGGCTGGATACTTGAGGGGCATTACATTTGCAATAAAATTTTCTACTTTTCGGACAGGCCTCAAACAAACTTTTTTTTTTTATAAATTTGAAAAATAACTTCTTTCCCCACTTTCATTATTTTTAATTGTCTGTTATAATACATAAATTTTTTAACTAGAATTCCTTCCATTATTTCATTCGCTCTTTCCTTTTCTAAGCAAAAAAATACTTGGTGTTTTTTTTTGCCCTCTTTTATCCACTTTACCTTTAACTCACCTGAGCGCTCGACTTTGTAATTTTCCAAAATCTAAAATTTTTTAGATTAAAATTAACGCGTTCTTTTGGTATCCGACAATGGGATTTCCGCAAGCAAAATGTCTAAGCATTTTAAATGATTTTCAAGTTTATATCTCATTTTTCCTTTTAAAATTTTTATTTTACATAATAAAATAAAGTTTTTAATTTTCATTTTTAGTGTTTTCCCAAAACCCCTTGTGTCAGAGTTTCTTGTTTTCTGAAATGTATACAATTAATTGTTCATTTTTAACATATACCCGAACTCCAAGTATGAAATTAATTTATTTCCAAGGCCCCGGCCTCGTACAATATTTTTGAATTTTACAGTCATTGAACAGCTCTATGATCTGAAAGGGAAGGAGTGAATGAAGCTTCAAGGTTTTTTCAAAAATACAGAAGTAGCATTTATAATCGATCTTCTAGCCAGGAAAGGTGATTTGACCCCCAGGTAAAACTTTTTCAGCGGGGAACACCTCCAGACACAAAAAATTTTGTTTCTCAAAATCTTAAATTTTTTACGTGGGTTCGCCTGTGGGTTTCTGCAACAATATATTATCGTTACCCTAAAACCAAATTTAAATCCCCACATACAATGATGTTTTTTTGAAGGGAAAATTGTATTACTTCATAAGCCATGAAGAAGACCATTTTCCCAGGTAAAATCATTAGGGGGGGGTACACATGATAATGATTATTTTCCTGAGAAAAATTCAACTTCACCACAAAAAACTGCGGAATTTTAAATATTTTTACTTTTCGACATTCCTTTTTTAAACAAAAAATTTGCCCTGGCTATAAGCAAAGTGGGGCATAAATAAAGTGTACCGGGAACCCCCATTTTTTCCATTTATCAAATACTTTTTGTAAAATGGTTTCCTGGAAACAAACTTGTCATACTTTTTATTTTTAAAGTACTTGAAAAAATAAATTTCTCTAGTGCGAGATCGTAACCCCCCGGGACATTTAAGAGAAAACATACAAGTTGGGAACGCAATCCTTTTGCATCCCAAAAACATGCTGGGGTCATACCCCCTTCGCAGGACCCCTTAAATGTCCCTTTTTAAAAGAAGAAGGAACGTCAAACAAAGGCAAAAGTGACAGGCTTCCCCTTTCCCTCTCACACGGTCGTAGTTTAGGGACAACGCACGGTTTTTTGTGCGTATTGCCTCATCACTTTTTCCTACACCTGCATGGGGAAAAAGGAGAAAGGCGTCGTCTGAGCGCGGCCGTTTACAACGGTGTCTGGCCGGGGCCCCCCTTCCTCGCTGAATTTGTCACCCTTGGGGCAAAGTGGGCATGGGGGACAGTATTTGGGACCACTCCGGGGTCGACTCGGTGGGACTCTTCCAAAGTCCGTGTGGGATCCTCGAAGACGTCTTCTCCCTAACCGGGAGAAGGGGCTACAACGGGGTTTTGGGGCAAGTGGTGTTGAAAACTCCCAACAACATGCTTTTCTGAAAGGGTTCTCCGGGGTTTTTAAAGAGAAGGGGATCAGGGAAAAAACCCATTCGGGTTTCCCCCCCTGTCCCCTTGATGCACTGCCCCCATTAAACCCGGTTTTTGGACACTGGGACTGGAGAGGGCCAAACTGTAGACAACCCGGGGGCATGCACTGTGCGAGCGGCTTTTGGCTGCTCTTGTTACACCTGGTTGAAGTTTCCCCACCTCAAAAAGCGCCTAAAGGGGGGATGGACAATTGATGAAAACAAGCGCCCCCCAGTATGAAAATTAGCTTTCCGTCTTTGTTCCGTATCTTCTCCATCAGAAAGAGAAGACCTGAGGGGAACCTAGTCTTTTCAGGGGTGCTCAAGCCAACGGGCCCCTGAGATGGGGTATCAGAGCTAAAGAGTTTGGTAACCGGGGGGCCTTTCCTCAAGCCCCTTCAAAATGAAGGGTTTTTGTCAGGGGACACTGTGGCCGTTAAGCACAATCCCCCATTAATAGCTGGTCCTGGCAGACCTGTCATGGATTAAAACGCCAAGCCCCCTATCAGTTGGGTCCCCAAAAAACTTTCACACCCCCTTACCCTTTCTGCCGCAAACAGAAAAGAGGTTGGGAAAAAACCCTCTTTTCGAAGAAAAGGGGGGTAGCGCGACGGGGGAAAATCCCCTTTTAAGGACACCGGTTCCCCATGCGTGACCCAAATTCCCTAACAAAATTTACATGCCGAAATCACGGGGGGAGGGGGGGGTGGGGGGGTGAGAGAACAGCGTTGTTCTTTTAAAAAAAAAAAAAAGGGAAGGGGGGGGGGGGGGGGGGGCAACCGGGGACGTGAAAAAAAGAAATACAATCTAAGCGCTGCCAAAATGGGGGAAGAAGAGAGAGAAAAACAAACCGAAAAAGCATACAAATTCCGTCACCCCCACTTTCGCAGCTCCCCCAACCAAATTGAAA
>CM031596.1:90597054-90619554 GCA_018398815.1 Conus ventricosus
GTTGGCCCAGGACTGGGGCGGCTGCAAAGCGCTTGTTGGCAACAACCTATGTCCCGCTTGGAATCGCGGACAAAGTAAATGATTAGGAAGATTTATTATGATAAACTGTATCGTACAGGAGTAGGTTTGATGCAGTGAGTTAGTGAATATAGATTCTTTGAAGTTTTAATGTGTGATAGTGTTAAAATTCTACTTAAAACTTTTGAATATAAAATCTTTCATCATAGCTTGAAAACACTGGGGCAAAAATATTATATCCTTTTCCTTGCAGGTTCATTTATCTGGAGGTGTGTGTGTGAGTGAGTGAGTGTGTGTGTGTGTGTGTGTGTGTGTGTGTGTGCGTGCGTGTGTGTGTGTGTGTGTGTGTGTGTGTGTGTGTGTGTGTGTGTTGTGTGTGTGTGTGTGTGTGTGTGTGAGCGTGAGTGTGTGAGTGCGTGCGCGTGTGCGTGCGTGCGTGCGCGCCTCTATGTGTTGTGTGTGTGTGTGTGTGTGTGTGTGTGTGTGTGTGTGTGTGTGTGTGTGTGTGTGTGTGAGAGAGAGAGAGAGAGAGAGAGAGAGAGAGAGAGAGAGAGAGAGAGAGAGAGAGAGAGAGAGAGAGAGATCATGTAGATGCTGCTTAACGAGATAACCAATCAAAGTGGAATAATCAGTGAAACGTTCGGTCATTTGCTGGTTTTTCTTTCCTTGGAGAACATGACATTTCATAAACAATCTGTGAGAATTGCTTTTATCGAGAGAAAACATTTCCTCTGTTGCCTCAGTGCCGACAGATTGTGGGTAATAATGTTTCCCTGGCAGCAATCGTGGACTCTCGGCTGGAGCTCATGAGTTCGATGTCCATTAGACGTATTTCTTTGTGGGATTTGTCTGCTCCGACCAAGAGCTGAGTTTGTTATGGGCTTAATTGGAAAGACTGGGACCACATGTCGAGATTCATCCACTTAACGGATGCGCCTCTGACATCGTTGCTAAAATTTCCAAACTAACACTACTGGTAGCCTACCTGTATCTCTCGGGACTTGACGTCGGGATACATGACGAAACTGAGCATAGAATACAGCCCTGTCATGCAGTCTCAGGCCATCTTCATCATCCTCGTCGTCATCAATAAGCATGAAAAAAAATCTCAAATTCTGTGGCCCTTCATGCCCTGCTCTCATGCTGACCTCAGTGTCGATTTCTTCTCCACGATTTGTTAAGGTCAAGATCCTGTCGGCATATTCATGGGATGTCGTCGGATGGACGTGATAGCGCCCTACGGAGGGAGAGCTCACGCACACCGGCTTCGCACTAAGCAATTATTGTCGTCTCTAGGGGGCTTAGCAGATAATGTTGTGCGTATGTTGAATCAGAACACCACCAACGTGATTTAGCGGCTGTGCAGTGTCTCCTCTGATGGGTTGCCTCTTTGACGATTTGACATTGACTTCTCCCTGTGGATTGCCGGTGGCGGGACTGTGACGGGATAAGCCAGGCAGTGTCAGTAGACGAGAAGCCGGAATGAGCGGCGTGGATGAGAAAAAAAAAATGGGATTGCAAAAAAAAAAAAAAAAAAAATCATTGCTATAGGGCAAGTAGACAGTGTGTGTGATTTTTGTTGCAGGGTGACACTGCCCTGACTGTCTTTGGGGAGGATTGATCCTGGATGATCTGTCTCACGACGTGGCTGAGTATTTATGCTGAGGCACCTTTCTTCATGCCTTTTCTTCATCTCACAGGATGACTTCTCCACACACACTCCTCGCACACTGTAGGTGACAGAAAAATCGTGATGTTCCTTACTGAAAGTGGGCCATCATTCGACACTTCTGCACACTTACAAAGAACTGAGACACTTGAAACGACTCGCTGGCTTCCTGGCATCCCACATTTCTTCAGCGACTTGTTTGCATAGGAGTGTGTGGACTCTAACCGATCTGTGCGTAAATGTAAAGGCAGTTCGCACATTACCTGCTCTGAAAGAGACCGCTGTGTGTTATTGTGAGGCACAATTCTTGTTCTGACATGAAGACGTCATCTAACCAGGAGCCGGTTCTTGGAAGACATTCTGTGGGTCCAACAGTCCTCAATTTTCGGGAATTGGTTGGGGACAGAGTTCTGACAGAGGTGAACATACACCTGTTCTCTATCTCCATCAACCAGGGTAAAAAAAGGCCTTCTTTCTTGACTGCAGTTAATTAAAAGCGCATTGTTTCAGAGATTAGACTGGTTCCACTAGGTCAAGAGACAGCAGACAGTGTTCCTGTCCGAGTTTCTGACCCCACAGATGCTTGTAATAAGTGTATTGGTCTCGCGTCCCTAAGTGGCCTTCCAGTGCTGTTTGTCTTCAGTCTGATCAGGTATGTGAACTCTTGTTTTCCGCAAAAGCCGAGCATTCTCTCAATAACTTTTAGCTTCATTCAAGCTTTGTCAGCGATCAGAAAATTATTGTCTTCTACGATATAACTGAGCAACAGCTGGCATTGAACGATCTTTTGTTTCAGATTGTCAGTCCACAGGAATGCAGCTCTGTATTTCTTCTGGTGGTGGTACTGAAGTCTTCGGGTCTTCCCTTTGGTTTCTGTGTCAATTCAAACTCTCTTTTTTCTCTGGTGATATTGTTTGTTGTGTCATTGACGATCCTGATGCAAGCTTGATTTCGAACAAGAAGTCAGGAATACTAGACCCACCGGAGACTGATTTTCCGTAAGATAAATTCGTTGGCGACAATGAGATGCAGGGAAAGAGGAACGCTTTGACTCCTTTGCCTCATCAGCACGGTGTGAGACGAATTTTGTTCATGACACTTCGGCCAGCCCACAAACGTCGATCGCTCTCTCAATGATTTATTTATAAAACAGAGAAAGTAAGAGTTTGATTCTGTATGAGCTAAAATTTCATTTCTATCAGTACCGGGATGATGATTATGTCACAAGTTATTCTTGTTCATGACGTAATACTGTACTGCGTGCTGCATAAAATGGCATCAAGACAAATCACAGTAGAGTCCTTGAAACGTTATAGCAGTTTTCATTTGGACTATTATTGTTGTTGTTGTTGTTGTTGTGGTGGTGTGTGTGTGTGTGTGTGTGTGTGTGTGTGTGTGTGTGTGTGTGTGTGTGTGTGTGTGCGCTTTTATGTTTGCTTTTTTTTGCCTGAGGTACGAAAAGATGTGAAACCCTACTGCAAGACTTGGGATATTAGTCAGTAAACGGGATCAAACGGTAAACTTCATCTAGTGCTGTTGAAAAGAAGCGTCTGTATTTAATGTTTCTTTGAAACGTGAATCAGACTTCCAACTTTAGGCTTTTCTGGACATTTATGGACGTCGCATCTCGCTTGTCTAACACACCTCCTTTGCAAGACATTGTCACCATGTCAGTCGTCACAGTAGACCGTTCTTCAGGGCTGGTTATTCTGACGAAAGTTATCAGATTGTGGCAACAGATTTATATCTGATATGGTGAAAGGAACGTAATTATTTTTGTCAGCTCGTCCTATTCATACTAACTCTGACTCTCCCCTGGCAAATCATTTTGTCGGTATTCATTAGGGGAAAAAAACGGCAACAACAACAACGACGACGACGACATGCTAAAAGAAAGTTGTGCGATGTAATCCAGAGAACAAGAAACACTATTTTCCACATGTGCTGCTCACATGAGAATCTTTAATTCAATACTGACTTCCGTCCATTTGAGCGTTATTCCAAATACACCCTGGTACCGTATATTTATTGGCTCTGTACTGAACTGCTGACGAAGATATTGATGACTTGTATTCCTTGCAACGACATACTTTTGAACTCAGGAACATTTCAACACAGTGTGTGTGACCTTTGCTCGGTAAATTTAAGGCTATCGGCTGGTCGGCACAAGAGCTCACAAAAGCTTTCGTGATAAATGGCCGTTTCCCTTTCTTTTGAGGTTGGTGATGCCGCGCTCGTGTCCTTTCCTACAGACACAAACACTCTGAGTCGTAGAAGGGCCACTATTCTGTGACTGAGACATTTGGACCTGACTATAGAATTCAGCTGGACAAAAACAAGAAAGTCCTTTGTGCTAAAATGTTCTGAAAGTATCTGAGATGTCCTGAGGACGGAACGTTTTGTCCGGCAGGGACGATTCTTCTTTGTTTTTCTTCACGTTCAGTTGGACCAGCCTGACTTGTACTCATTTCCATACGCAGCAGATTTCTTTTAGCGATATTGAATAGAGCTTACCCAGCTTGGTTTCTCGTTCTTCTTTCTCTCCAAGTTGAAGCTGCTGACAATATTAATTTTGAAGATCAACGTGCGTGGAGCAAACGTCAGGATAAGACCAATACTCTCAATTGTTTCCCTGATGCTGTTACCAACAGGTCAGGTGTTGTTTAGGTGGGGTTGTTCATGAAAATGATTTGACGACCGTTACTACTCTCCGTCAGAAACCATGCCCTCTATCTTTAGCTTCCAGAAATATTGTTGAAAAGTAAGTCAAAACGGTGCTAGATTTAGCTGCCTTCGAAATGTCCAAGTCTCCTTGCTCTTTCACAATTTTTCTAATCAAAAAGAAAGATGAATCTAATAGATCTTGTCCCTGTGTTTGTGCCTTGAATACTGTCATGATTTTTCTGCGTCTGCCAATTGTGCGTTGCTTTTTGTTATTTCAAAATAGATTTATGAAAAGGTCGCAGGTTAATTTCGGTAGGAGTGAGTATAAAACATCTTTTCAGACACCTTAGATTAAGCTCATATAACACATCTTTGTTTACCAGAGACCGTATTAAGGTCGATGCCAACAGGTAACAATAAGTACATGGACGAAGATGACCATAGTTGAACAACTGCACACTCTGGTGAGTCCTACCATGATCACTGTCATATATGCACTGCAAACAGGTGACGATCCAGTCCTCTGACCTATTGACCTTTGAGCTTTACCTCAAATACTATGACCTGAGGAGCGATCAGCCATCTCCCATCATGGTTATGATTAGTTTTATAGTGTAGTCTTTTTTCTTTTAGCAGATTGATGACAATCGACAGTGCCATGGATAATGACTCATTAGATCTTATTCAGTATCACGAAGAAATTGTTTATTTGCTGTCGGTTGCTTTCAATTTTAAACGGATGTAACTATTTTTTTGTGTGACAAAGTTTAATCTGGCATTACTTTGGTTCACTTCAGTTAGTACTGTCAAAACATTTTAAAGCGTTAAGACAACACGTACCTGTGCTCAAAGGCCAGAAGCGTGGTTCTTGTTCCAGACATAGTTGGAGACTGGTTCCATGTATCAGTTGGAGTCGTCAAGGCTACCTCCCATCACCTGAAACATTCAACATCTACTTGGAACAACTAATATCAAATGCACTAGACGACCACACTGTCAGAGCGAGCTTCAAAGGACAACCCATCACAAACGTCAGGATCGTGACTGACATAGGCGGGCGAAAAACAAATAAAACAGTTCAAACATCTTGTCGGCATTACCAGTCAGCTTCAACCAAAGACTGGAAATGTAGCACGCGCTCTGTAAACAGTGGCAGCACTGGTGAAAGTAAAACTGATCTTTTCCGCCGAGAACAGTTTCAGTCTCAGCTTTTGCATGCCGCTGTGCTGAAACAGTCTTGTATACAACATGCAGCTGTGCTGTCTGTCACCCTGAATGCATGTAGTGGTGCCATCAGTCTTTCTCTGTGAATGCAACTGTGCTGTCGGTCTTCCTCTACGCGTGTGCAATTATGTTATCAGTCTTTCTGTGCGCGTGTGCAACTATGTTATTAGTCTTCCTGTACGCATGCAACTATGTTAAGTCTTCCTGTACGCACGCAACTATGTTATCAGTCTTCCTGTTTGCATGCAACTATGTTATCAGTCTTCCTTTACGCATGGAATTATGTCATCAGTCTTCCTCTACGCATGCAACTGTGTTATCAGTCTTCCTGTAAGCATGCAAATTATAGACTTCAGTTCTACGAAAAGGAAAATCCCAGCAGAGAAGTCCAGATGGTTCAGAGGAATGCTTGACATCTGCTTAGGTGAACATGTCACAGACGACCAAGTCTGCAGAACCATTGTGCACTGTGTGAGTCACCATGAAGACCTGGTGACTACAGTGAGTACAAAAAGTCCAAAGTAGTATGGACATGTGACACGATCATTTAACTCTCCAAGACCACCTGCCAAAAACCGGCGCAAGAAAAAGGGAAATATAGCAGACACAGAGAGAGGTGGACAGTCAACATTGAGGAGTCCAGCAAAACAAAAAAAAAAAGCTCCATTTTCGTCACAGACAACAGACGGCAATATTAACACAATGGCATGTAAATAGAGACACGTATTCCGGGGGAGGGATCAAAAACGAATATGCAAACAACAAGAAAAGCTTCACAAAAAGCATTTACACAATTTAATAACATGATCTAAACAGAAACGACGGGAACGGGGGTGGGGGCAGGGGCGAATGACAAAGGTACTCCTTTTTTATCCTATGTTCAAGGCGTAAGAAGAACACACACATTTGATATGTCTGATGTGGCAGGACACTGTGTTCACAATTGTAATATACGTAAGGGCAGATTATCTTCATGTATGTATTATAGCTGACCATTTGGGTCTTTATTGCCAGCTTGCTTTGCTTTTTTTTCTCCCTTCTTCTCCAACTCATACCATTAGCACATCAACACATTTTCGTACGTCTACCATTTCCTGTTTAGATTCCACGTACATGATTTCTACAGAGTGCATGTGTATTTTAACATACAGAGGTTATAAACTTCTTTCAAGAAGTGTTTGATTGAAGGTTTTATTTCGTTTATTCTACATCTTAACACGTAATGTTTAGCCAATGAATTAATGTGATCAAAACCTTCATCAGTTTTGTTGTTGTTGTTGTTGTTGCTGCTGTTGTTGTTTTGTTCCTTTTTGTGTGTGTGTATCTGAGCCTATCCTTTTCAAACGGAACTACCTCCACATTAAATTTCAATCTGCCTCAATGTTTACATTTTTGTTTCAATATTTTTTTCCACGTACCAAAAGTAATGTTTTACAAACTGACACTACCACAGGTAATGTTGAATTTGATCAGTTTCAAATTCGCAAAAAGAATACAGATCAAGAGAGAGAATTCCCATTTTCTTTGATACAATTTGTAGACACAGTATTTCGACAGATTCCTATTTGGAACCATTTTCATTTGATTTCTTTAATTTGTGTCACTTGTTTTTAATGTTTTCTTCCAGTCTATCATAAGATTTAATTTACGTTCCAATTTTGCAAAGGAGCTGATATCAAATATAATTATGTGTTTCTATGAGTGTACTTTACAAGATTCTGAATCCCTTTTCAACGCTTGATATCACTTGCAGTGTTTCCGTTCTTGGATAATAAAAACAAAATAATCGTTCGTTTGTTTGAATGTTTGCACTTCTAAAATACCTTCTTTTTTTTATTGAGGACATATATCCAAGTAATCCAGATAGTTAACCATAAAACCATACTTTTAGGAAACGTCTCCATTTCGTCAACAACTTCTTTAACTAAGAATATCTGCTTTGCTGTGCTTTCTTTTAATTGTGAAATCATTACAAACTTTGAATTGTCATTACAGAATAATGGCTCTGCTAAAAACCTCATGCGAATGATTAAGCATTACCTCGCCTACAAAGTTAACATACGAAGTAAAAATATCTTTCCAACATTCATTACATCTTTTACTCCTTTTTTTTTATTCTAGGTCTGTATATTCTAAATAAATCTAAATCCGGGCACAAGGTTTTTGTTTCTTTGTTCATTTAGATTTGCCATGTATTTATTTCTTTTTTGCCTAGTCGTTTAATTTTCTTTTTTTCGTTTAGATTTGCCACGTATATTTTTGGACCCAGGTCATTTTTAGAGTTTCTGTATGTGTTAACCATAATGAGGTACACCTATACTACAGTTTGTATGTGTTAACCATAATGAGGTACACCTATACTACAGTTTGTATGTGTTAACCATAATGAGGTACACCTATACTACAGTTTGTATGTGTTAACCATAATGAGGTACACCTATACTACAGTTTGTATGTGTTAACCATAATGAGGTACACCTATACTACAGTTTGTATGTGTTGACCATAATGAGGTACACCTATACTACAGTTTGTGAGGGTGTGTACTGTTTATTTTCTGTTGATTTTGTCAGTTTTCGTATTCCACATATAAATTCACGTCATGTTTTCTGAAGCTGTGTTATTTCATTTTCAGGAGAGTTTGGTAACAGAACCCCCAGGCATTTGAGTTCAGAACCTTTGCCGCAGTCAAGACCCTTGCCCACAACCATCGTTATGGCTGTGTGCCCCAATCAAGACCCTTGCCCTCAACCATCGTTATGGCTGTGTGCCCCAATCAAGACCCTTGCCCTCAACCATCGTTATGGCTGTGTGCCCCAATCAAGACCCTTGCCCTCAACCATCGTTATGGCTGTGTGCCCCAATCAAGACCCTTGCCCTCAACCATCGTTATGGCTGTGTGCCCCAATCAAGACCCTTGCCCTCAACCATCGTTATGGCTGTGTGCCTCAATCAAGACCCTTGCCCTCAACCATCGTTATGGCTGTGTGCCCCAATCAAGACCTTGCCCTCAACCATCGTTATGGCTATGTGCCCCAATCAAGACCCTTGCCCTCAACCATCGTTATGGCTGTGTGCCCCAATCAAGACCCTTGCCCTCAACCATCGTTATGGCTGTGTGCCCCAATCATGACCCTTGCCCTCAACCATCGTTATGGCTGTGTGCCCCAATCAAGACCCTTGCCCTCAACCATCGTTATGGCTGTGTGCCCCAATCAAGACCCTTGCCCTCAACCATCGTTATGGCTGTGTGCCCCAATCAAGACCCTTGCCCTCAACCATCGTTATGGCTGTGTGCCCCAATCAAGACCCTGCCCTCAACCTTCCTTATAGCTGTGTGCCCCAATCAAGACCCTTGCCCTCAACCATCATTATGGCTGTGTGCCCCAATCAAGACCCTTGCCCTCAACCATCCTTATGGCTGTGTGCCCCAATCAAGACCCTTGCCCTCAATCATCGTTATGGCTGTGTGCCCCAATCAAGTCCCTTGCCCTCAACCATCATTATGGCTGTGTGCCCCAATCAAGACCCTTGCCCTCAACCATCGTTATGGCTGTGTGCCCCAATCAAGACCCTTGCCCTCAACCATCGTTATGGCTGTGTGCCCCAATCAAGAACCCTTGCCCTCAACCATCATTATGCTGTGTGCCCCAATCAAGACCCTTGCCCTCAACCATCGTTATGGCTGTGTGCCCCAATCAAGACCCTTGCCCTCAACCATCGTTATGGCTGTGTGCCCCAATCAAGACCCTTGCCTTCAACCATCGTTATGGCTGTGTGCCCCAATCAAGACACTTGCTCTCAACCATCGTTATGGCTGTGTGCCCCAATCAAGACCCTTGCCCTCAACCATCGTTATGGCTGTGTGCCCCAATCAAGACCCTTGCCCTCAACCATCGTTATGGCTGTGTGCCCCAATCAAGACCCTTGCCCTCAACCATCGTTATGGCTGTGTGCCCAATCAAGACCCTTGCCCTCAACCATCGTTATGGCTGTGTGCCCCAATCAAGACCCTTGCCCACAACCATCGTTATGGCTGTGTGCCCCAATCAAGACCCTTGCCCTCAACCATCGTTATGGCTGTGTGCCCCAATCAAGACCCTTGCCCTCAACCATCGTTATGGCTGTGTGCCCCAATCAAGACCCTTTCCCTCAACCATCGTTATGGCTGTGTGCCCCAATCAAAACCCTTGCCCTCAACCATCGTTATGGCTGTGTGCCCCAAACAAGACCCTTGCCCTCAACCATCGTTATGGCTGTGTGCACCAATCAAGACCCTTGCCCTCAACCATCGTTATGGCTGTGTGCCCCAATCAAGACCCTTGCCTCAACCATCGTTATGGCTGTGTGCACCAATCAAGACCCTTGCCCTCAACCATCGTTATGGCTGTGTGCCCCAATCAAGACTCTTGCCCTCAACCATCATTATGGCTGTGTGCCCCAATCAAGACCCTTGCCCTCAACCATCGTTATGGCTGTGTGCCCAATCAAGACCCTTGCCCTCAACCATCATTATGGCTGTGTGCCCCAATCAAGACCCTTGCCCTCAATCATCATTATGTCTGTGTGCCCCAATCAGACCCTTGCCCTCAACCATCATTATGGCTGTGTGCCCCAATCAAGACCCTTGCCCTCAACCATCGTTATGGCTGTGTGCCCCAATCAAGACCCTTGCCCTCAACCATCGTTATGGCTGTGTGCCCCAATCAAGACCCTTGCCCTCAACCATCGTTATGGCTGTGTGCCCCAATCAAGACCCTTGCCCTCAACCATCGTTATGGCTGTGTGCCCCAATCAAGACCCTTGCCCTCAACCATCGTTATGGCTGTGTGCCCCAATCAAGACCCTTGCCCTCAACCATCATTATGGCTGTGTGCCCAATCAAGACCCTTGCCCTCAACCATCGTTATGGCTGTGTGCCCCAATCAAGACCCTTGCCCTCAACCATCATTATGGCTGTGTGCCCCAATCAAGACCCTTGCCCTCAACCATCGTTATGGCTGTGTGCCCCAATCAAGACCTTGCACTCAACCATCGTTATGGCTGTGTGCCCAATCAAGACCCTTGCCCTCAACCATCGTTATGGCTGTGTGCCCCAATCAAGACCCTTGCCCTCAACCATCGTTATGGCTGTGTGCCCCAATCAAGACCCTTGCCCTCAACCATCATTATGGCTGTGTGCCCCAATCAAGACCCTTGCCCTCAACCATCGTTATGGCTGTGTGCCCCAATCAAGACCCTTGCCCTCAACCATCGTTATGGCTGTTTGCCCAATCAAGACCCTTGCCCTCAACCATCGTTATGGCTGTGTGCCCCAATCAAGACCCTTGCCCTCAAACATCGTTATGGCTGTGTGCCCCAATCAAGACCCTTGCCCTCAACCATCGTTATGGCTGTGTGCCCCAATCAAGAACCCTTGCCCTCAACCATCGTTATGGCTGTGTGCCCCAATCAAGACCCTTGCCCACAACCATCGTTATGGCTGTGTGCCCCAATCAAGACCCTTGCCCTCAACCATCGTTATGGCTGTGTGCCCCAATCAAGACCCTTGCCCTCAATCATCGTTATGGCTGTGTGCCCCAATCAAGACCCTTGCCCTCAACCATCATTATGGCTGTGTGCCCCAATCAAGACCCTTGCCCTCAACCATCGTTATGGCTGTGGCCCCAATCAAGACCCTTGCCCTCAACCATCGTTATGGCTGTGTGCCCCAATCAAGACCCTTGCCCTCAACCATCGTTATGGCTGTGTGCCCCAATCAAGACCCTTGCCCTCAACCATCGTTATGGCTGTGTGCCCCAATCAAGACCCTTGCCCTCAACCATCGTTATGGCTGTGTGCCCCAATCAAGACCCTTGCCCTCAACCATCATTATGGCTGTGTGCCCCAATCAAGACCCTTGCCCTCAACCATCGTTATGGCTGTGTGCCCCAATCAAGAACATTGCCCTCAACCATCATATGGCTGTGTGCCCCAATCAAGACCCTTGCCCTCAACCATCATTATGGCTGTGTGCCCCAATCAAGACCCTTGCCCTCAACCATCATTATGGCTGTGTGTCCCAATCAAGACCCTTGCCCTCAACCATCGTTATGGCTGTGTGCCCCAATCAAGACCCTTGCCCTCAACCATCATTAATGGCTGTGTGCCCCAATCAAGACCCTTGCCCTCAACCATTATTATGGCTGTGTGCCCCAATCAAGACCCTTGCCCTCAACCATCGTTATGGCTGTGTGCCCAATCAAGACCCTTGCCCTCAACCATCGTTATGGCTGTGTGCCCCAATCAAGACCCTTGCCCTCATCCATCGTTATGGCTGTGTGCCCCAATCAAGACCCTTGCCCTCAACCATCGTTATGCTGTGTGCCCCAATCAAGACCCTTGCCCTCAACCATCGTTATGGCTGTGTGCCCCAATCAAGACCCTTGCCTCAACCATCATTATGGCTGTGTGCCCCAATCAAGACCCTTGCCCTCAACCATCATTATGGCTGTATGTCCCAATCAAGACCCTTGCCCTCAACCATCATTATGGCTGTGTGCCCCAATCAAAACCCTTGCCCTCAACCATCATTATGGCTGTGTGCCCAATCAAGACCCTTGCCCTCAACCATCATTATGGCTGTGTGCCCCAATCAAGACCCTTGCCCTCAACCATCATTATGGCTGTGTGCACCAATCAAGACTCTTGCCTCAACCATCATTAGTGGCTGTGTGCCCCAATCAAGACCCTTGCCCTCAACCATCGTTATGGCTGTGTGCCCCAATCAAGACCCTTGCCCTCAACCATCGTTATGGCTGTGCCCCAATCAGACCCTTGCCTTCAACCATCGTTATGGCTGTGTGCCCAATCAAGACCTTGCTCTAACCATCGTTATGGCTGTGTGCCCCAATCAAGACCTTGCCCTCAACCATCGTTATGGCTGTGTGCCCCAATCAAGACCCTTGCCCTCAACCATCGTTATGCTGTGTGCCCCAATCATGACCCTTGCCCTCAACCATCGTTATGGCTGTGTGCCCCAATCAAGACCCTTGCCCTCAACCATCGTTATGGCTGTGTGCCCCAATCAAGACCCTTGCCCACAACCATCGTTATGGCTGTGTGCCCCAATCAAGACCCTTGCCCTCACCATCGTTATGGCTGTGTGCCCCAATCAAGACCCTTGCCCTCAACCATCGTTATGGCTGTGTGCCCCAATCAAGACCCTTGCCCTCAACCATCGTTATGGCTGTGTGCCCCAATCAAAACCCTTGCCCTCAACCATCGTTATGGCTGTGTGCCCCAATCAAGACACTTGCCCTCAACCATCGTTATGGCTGTGTGCACCATCAAGACCCTTGCCCTCAACCATCGTTATGGCTGTGTGCCCCAATCAAGACCCTTGCCCTCAACCACTCGTTATGGCTGTGTGCACCAATCAAGACCCTTGCCCTCAACCATCGTTATGGCTGTGTGCTCCAATCAAGACTCTTGCCCTCAACCATCATTATGGCTGTGTGCCCCAATCAAGACCCTTGCCCTCAACCATCGTTATGGCTGTGTGCCCCAATCAAGACCCTTGCCCTCAACCATCATTATGGCTGTGTGCCCCAATCAAGACCCTTGCCCTCAATCATCATTATGGCTGTGTGCCCCAATCAAGACCCTTGCCCTCAACCATCATTATGGCTGTGTGCCCCAATCAAGACCCTTGCCCTCAACCATCGTTATGGCTGTGTGCCCCAATCAAGACCCTTGCCCTCAACCATCGTTATGGCTGTGTGCCCCAATCAAGACCTTGCCTCAACCATCGTTATGGCTGGTGCCCCAATCAAGACCCTTGCCCTCAACCATCGTTATGGCTGTGTGCCCCAATCAAGACCCTGCCCTCAACCATCGTTATGGCTGTGTGCCCCAATCAAGACCCTTGCCCTCAACCATCATTATGGCTGTGTGCCCCAATCAAGACCCTTGCCTCAACCATCGTTATGGCTGTGTGCCCCAATCAAGACCCTTGCCCTCAACCATCATTATGGCTGTGTGCCCAATCAAGACCCTTGCCCTCAACCATCGTTATGGCTGTGTGCCCAATCAAGACCCTTGCACTCAACCATCGTTATGGCTGTGTGCCCCAATCAAGACCCTTGCCCTCAACCATCGTTATGGCTGTGTGCCCCAATCAAGACCCTTGCCCTCAACCATCGTTATGGCTGTGTCCCCAATCAAGACCCTTGCCCTCAACCATCATTATGGCTGTGTGCCCCTATCAAGACCCTTGCCCTCAACCATCGTTATGGCTGTGTGCCCCAATCAAGACCCTTGCCCTCAACCATCGTTATGGCTGTTTGCCCCAATCAAGACCCTTGCCCTCAACCATTCGTTATGGCTGTGTGCCCCAATCAAGACCCTTGCCCTCAACCATCGTTATGGCTGTGTGCCCCAATCAAGACCCTTGCCCTCAACCATCGTTATGGCTGTGTGCCCCAATCAAGACCCTTGCCCTCAACCATCGTTATGGCTGTGTGCCCCAATCAAGACCCTTGCCCACAACCATCGTTATGGCTGTGTGCCCCAATCAAGACCTTGCCCTCAACCATCGTTATGGCTGTGTGCCCCAATCAAGACCCTTGCCCTCAACATCGTTATGGCTGTGTGCCCCAATCAAGACCCTTGCCCTCAACCATCATTATGGCTGTGTGCCCAATCAAGACCCTTGCCCGCAACCATCATTATGGCTGTGTGCCCCAATCAAGACCCTTGCCCTCAACCATCGTTATGGCTGTGTGCCCCAATCAAGACCCTTGCCCTCAACCATCGTTATGGCTGTGTGCCCCAATCAAGACCATTGCCCTCAACCATCGTTATGGCTGTGTGCCCCAATCAAGACCCTTGCCCTCAACCATCGTTATGGCTGTGTGCCCCAATCAAGACCCTTGCCCTCAACCATCGTTATGGCTGTGTGCCCCAATCAAGACACTTGCCCTCAACCATCATTATGGCTGTGTGCCCCAATCAAGACCCTTGCCCTCAACCATCGTTATGGCTGTGTGCCCCAATCAAGACCCTTGCCCTCAACCATCAGTTATGGCTGTGTGCCCCAATCAAGACCCTTGCCCTCAACCATCGTTATGGCTGTGTGCCCCAATCAAGACCCTTGCACTCAACCATCGTTATGGCTGTGTGCCCCAATCAAGACCCTTGCCCTCAACCATCGTTATGGCTGTGTGCCCCAATCAAGACCCTTGCCCTCAACCATCGTTATGGCTGTGTGCCCCAATCAAGACCCTTGCCCTCAACCATCATTATGGCTTGTGCCCCTATCAAGACCCTTGCCCTCAACCATCGTTATGGCTGTGTGCCCAATCAAGACCCTTGCCCTCAACCATCGTTATGGCTGTTGCCCCAATCAAGACCCTTGCCCTCAACCATCGTTATGGCTGTGTGCCCCAATCAAGACCCTTGCCCTCAACCATCGTTATGGCTGTGTGCCCCAATCAAGACCCTTGCCCTCAACCATCGTTATGGCTGTGTGCCCCAATCAAGACCCTTGCCCTCAACCATCGTTATGGCTGTGTGCCCCAATCAAGACCCTTGCCCACAACCATCGTTATGGCTGTGTGCCCCAATCAAGACCCTTGCCTCAACCATCGTTTATGGCTGTGTGCCCCAATCAAGACCCTTGCCCTCAATCATCGTTATGGCTGTGTGCCCCAATCAAGACCCTTGCCCTCAACCATCATTATGGCTGTGTGCCCCAATCAAGACCCTTGCCCTCAACCATCGTTATGGCTGTGTGCCCCAATCAAGACCCTTGCCCTCAACCATCGTTATGGCTGTTGTGCCCCAATCAAGACCCTTGCCCTAAACCATCGTTATGGCTGTGTGCCCCAATCAAGACCCTTGCCCTCAACCATCGTTATGGCTGTGTGCCCCAATCAAGACCCTTGCCCTCAACCATCGTTATGGCTGTGTGCCCCAATCAAGACCCTTGCCCTCAACCATCATTATGGCTGTGTGCCCCAATCAAGACCCTTGCCCTCAACCATCGTTATGGCTGTGTGCCCCAATCAAGAACATTGCCCTCAACCATCATTATGGCTGTGTGCCCCAATCAAGACCCTTGCCCGTCAAACATCATTATGGCTGTGTGCCCCAATCAAGACCCTTGCCCTCAACCATCATTATGGCTGTGTGCCCCAATCAAGACCCTTGCCCTCAACCATCATTATGGCTGTGTGCCCCAATCAAGACCCTTGCCCTCAACCATCATTATGGCTGTGTGCCCCAATCAAGACCCTTGCCCTCAACCATCTTATGGCTGTGTGTCCCAATCAAGACCCTTGCCCTCAACCATCGTTATGGCTGTGTGCCCCAATCAAGACCCTTGCCCTCAACCATCATTATGGCTGTGTGCCCCAATCAAGACCCTTGCCCTCAACCATTATTATGGCTGTGTGCCCCAATCAAGACCCTTGCCCTCAACCATCGTTATGGCTGTGTGCCCCAATCAAGACCCTTGCCCTCAACCATCGTTATGGCTGTGTGCCCCAATCAAGACCCTTGCCCTCATCCATCGTTATGGCTGTGTGCCCCAATCAAGACCCTTGCCCTCAACCATCGTTATGGCTGTGTGCCCAATCAAGACCCTTGCCCTCAACCATCGTTATGGCTGTGTGCCCCAATCAAGACCCTTGCCCTCAACCATCATTATGGCTGTGTGCCCCAATCAAGACCCTTGCCCTCAACCATCATTATGGCTGTATGTCCCAATCAAGAGCCTTGCCCTCAACATCATTATGGCTGTGTGCCCCAATCAAGACCCTTGCCCTCAACCATCATTATGGCTGTGTGCCCCAATCAAGACCCTTGCCCTCAACCATCATTTATGGCTGTGTGCCCCAATCAAGACCCTTGCCCTCAACCATCATTATGGCTGTGTGCACCAATCAAGACCCTTGCCCTCAACCACATTATGGCTGTGTGCCCCAATCAAGACCCTTGCCCTCAACCATCATTATGGCTGTGTGCCCCAATCAAGACCCTTGCCCTCAACCATCATTATGGCTGTGTGCCCCAATCAAGACCCTTGCCCTCAACCATCCTTATAGCTGTGTGCCCCAATCAAGACCCTTGCCCTCAACCTCATTATGGCTGTGTGCCCCAATCAAGACCCTTGCCTTCAACCATCATTATGGCTGTGTGCCCCAATCAAGACCCTTGCCCTCAACCATCATTATGGCTGTGTGCCCCAATCAAGACCCTTGCCCTCAACCATCGTTATGGCTGTGTGCCCCAATCAAGACCCTTGCCCTCAACCATCGTTATGGCTGTGTGCCCCAATCAAGACCCTTGCCCTCAACCATCATTATGGCTGTGTGCACCAATCAAGTTCCTTGCCCTCAACCATCGTTATGGCTGTGTGCCCCAATCAAGACCCTTGCCCTCAACCATCGTTATGGCTGTGTGCACCAATCAAGACCCTTGCCCTCAACCATCGTTATGGCTGTTTGCCCCAATCAAGACCCTTGCCCTCAACCATCGTTTGGCTGTGTGCCCCATCAAGACCCTTGCCCTCAACCATCATTATGGCTGTGTGCCCCAATCAAGACCCTTGCCCTCAACCATCGTTATGGCTGTGTGCACCAATCAAGACCCTTGCCCTCAACCATCGTTATGGCTGTGTGCACCAATCAAGACCCTTGCCCTCAACCATCATTATGGCTGTGTGCCCCAATCAAGACCCTTGCCCTCAACCATCGTTATGGCTGTGTGCCCCAATCAAGACCCTTGCCCTCAACCATCATTATGGCTCTGTGCCCCAATCAAGACCCTTGCCTCAACCATCGTTATGGCTGTGTGCACCAATCAAGACCCTTGCCCTCAACCATCGTTATGGCTGTGTGCACCAATCAAGACCCTTGCCCTCAACCATCATTATGGCTGTGTGCCCCAATCAAGACCCTTGCCCTCAACTATCGTTATGGCTGTGTGCACCAATCAAGACCCTGCCCTCAACCATCGTTATGGCTGTGTGCACCAATCAAGACCCTTGCCCTCAACCATCGTTATGGCTGTGTGCACCAATCAAGACCCTTGCCCTCAACCATCATTATGGCTGTGTGCCCAATCAAGACCCTTGCCCTCAACCATCGTTATGGCTGTGTGCACCAATCAAGACCCTTGCCCTCAACCATCGTTATGGCTGTGTGCACCAATCAAGACCCTTGCCCTCAACCATCATTATGGCTGTGTGCCCCAATCAAGACCCTTGCCCTCAACCATCGTTATGGCTGTGTGCCACCAATCAAGACCCTTGCCCTCAACCATCGTTATGGCTGTGTGCACCAATCAAGACCCTTGCCCTCAACCATCATTATGGCTGTGTGCCCCAATCAAGACCCTTGCCCTCAACCATCGTTATGGCTGTGTGCCCAATCAAGACCCTTGCCCTCAACCATCGTTATGGCTGTGTGCACCAATCAAGACCCTTGCCCTCAACCATCATTATGGCTATGTGCCCAATCAAGACCCTTGCCCTCAACCATCGTTATGGCTGTGTGCCCAATCAAGACCCTTGCCCTCAACCATCATTATGGCTGTGTGCCCCAAAGGCTCTATTGCTATCTGGGACCATCGACAACATCGTGTTAGAATATTAAGACTGTTCCGCATTTGCTGATGCCTTTAACATCCGAAAGTTCTACGTTATTCGCTTTGTATACAACTGATCATTAAATGATATCTGACAGTACCATTAGTGCAACCGTTCTTTTCTTACATTAGATCACTATTTGGCTTTGCATTTCCTCTCTGGAAAATACTGAATTGATAGTATGTAATCATATTGAGTCAATATTTAGAAAAACCACAATAAATAAAACTTTAGATAACATTATCTACTGATACGTATTCAGGATTCAATACTTTTTCGCATCAAATATGAACAAAATGAATTATTCTGAATCTATATATTTGCTACTTTAGCATTCTCGTTATAAGAATAGGTCAATTAATAGTTTGCAACACCTCTACAACGCTTCTTCTATGAAAGAAATTGAATTTAAGAAATTATTATCATTGTTTGTTCCTGGAAATCGTCTTTGATCAATAAATCACAGCAACCACATAACTCTGAAGTGTGGTGTTGTGTGTGTGTGTGTGTGTGTGTGTGTGTGTGCGTGCGGGTGCGTGCGTGCGTGCGTGCGTGCGTGCGTGCGTGCGTGCGATGCGTGCTGTGCGTGGTGGGGGCGGGAAACATTTTTAATGTCTCTATTTTGGTGTCTCATGAAAGGCAAAACACTTTCCTTCTTTGTTGTTTAATTATTGTTTTGTTGTGTTGTGTTGTTGTTGTTTGTTTTGGAACTGACTGAATCGGAAAGTCTTGAGAACAAATTTTCCACGCAACCCAATTTTACCGTCACTAAAACACTGAACGCGCTTACTATCGTACAGAGAATTATCATTCTGTCACTAGACTTTAAATGCTAAAAGGAAATCTGTTACCTGCATTTGAATTGTTCCAGTGCTTCTCAACGTAAATTGATGGTGAGAAATACATTGTCGCAATTCAAATTAACGCACAAACTCTGCAAAGCTTGGAATCCGTGCACGCCACTGCTTTAAATACAAATATAACGCTGTTCATTTGCAAACATTCTGTTACTTTGACTTCCTAGCTGACCCAGTGTCGCTCACGGCGTCTGTCTAACAGAAATTTTTTTACATCGTATTCTTCCATTAAACATTATTTTGTGCAAATTATGAGGCCCTCCATCCCCCACTCCTTTCTGTCATAACCCTCTATCTCTGTCTCTCTCTTTCTCTCTCTCCATCTCTCTCGACTCTCTCCTCTACTCCTCTCTCTCTCTCTCTCTTCTCTCCTCTCTCCATCTCTCTCTCTTTCTCTCTCTCTCTCTCCTCTCTCTCTCTCTCTCTGTGTCTCTGTCTCTCTGTCTCTGTCTCTGTCTCTCTCTCTCTCTCTCTCTCTGCTCTACTCTCCTCTCTCTCTCTCTCTCTTCTTCTTGCCCGTTGTCCCTGTTTTCAGGCTCCCAGTCCTCTGGACCAATTTCAACATGACTAGGCTGTAACCCTTCCCCCCCCTCCCCCCCCCCCCCCCCCCCCCACCACCACCACCACCACCCCGAACTAATACTCCCTGCGTTTGTTGTTGTTGTTGTCGTTGTTGTCGCTGTTTTGCAGCGACGTATTTCCTTACAGCGCTTCCTTCTCATTTTTTCTTTCCACCCTTCACTGGTTGCTTTAGGATACAGTTCGATTCGTTTTTTTAATCTTTGTGGTGAGAGTACTATAGAATCACGACTGCAGCCTATCTCCATTTGATGCCAAGGGAGCACCGACACAATCAACCGTATCTTACCGATGAGTCCAAATCCACAGACGAATGGTTTCTGAGCAGGCAATATCAATTCAATGGTTCTGTTTTCAAGATGACTACAAGGGCTCCATAATGTTACTAGTGAAGGATTTTAGATGTGTTATTTAACGCCATAATTTTTTCATGCCAGTTTACTTTCGCTTGCAGCCTCACCCCCCCCCCCCCCCCCCCCCCCCCACCCCTTTTTTTTTTTAACTTTTCCAAGTCTTTCTTGTAATGACGCAGGAATTGTTTGTCATCAGCTGTGTTCCTCCATTACTATATTATCCTGTTTATATATTATCCATATTGACTTCGGTCGTCAATAGACTAGACTGGTTTTGAACCAAAGTCCTTAATTTTGCCTGGTTTGGAAGTGTCACTTCGGTATCCTGTCAAGAAACTAATTTTCAGATCTATCATTATCTGTTAGTTTTTATTGCTCTTCTTAAGCATGTTAGTAGAAGTTTGGAAATTTTGTCATGGATAACTTTGTCTCTGTTTGGAAATAAATTGGCACATTTAACATTCAGAAGCTGACATACGTATTGGAATGAACTTGGCACATTAAACATTCAGAAGCTGATATACGTATTGGAATGAACTTGGCACATTTAACATTCAGAAGCTGATATACGTATTGGAAAGAAATTGGCGCATTTAACATTCAGAAGCCGATATACGTATTTCATAAACAGTTGTGTGTTTTTTCCTCATCACCTCCACCAAGAATATTATGCTTTCACCGTCTCAGTTCGTGAATTTGTTTGTTTGTCTGTCAGTAAGATCAGAGAAAAACTGCTGTGCTGATTTTGACCAATGTGATCTGAGGACAAAATGGATACATTTTGGTGTGGATTTGTGGTGCTGATGTGGAGCAATCAGCGGATCTGGGATTCGCACAGCCAAACTTGTTAAACATTTTCCAATGGAAGGAAACACTGTGAAGTTCCTTTTACGATTCACAACTATCGACGCACAAGCAGCAGCCGTGGCGCAATGGTTAGCGTCGCGGATTTCCGGTTGAGAGGTCGTGGTGCGATTCCCATCGTAGTTATTCGTATTTGTAAGATTTTGTCTGCCCATGACCGGCTCCTACCCAGAGCTGAGGTGGGAAGACTGAAATCACACAGTCTATTCTCATCCTGTTCAAGGATAATATCTCTGGGAGTGTTGCTCAAATTTCCTGATCAACGCTGCAGGTGTCTGTATCTGCCGGGCCTGGTTGACGAAAAAGATATGTTATAATTGTGAGCGGATGGTACAGCTCTGTCGACCAGTCTCCGACCACAAGGGAATTCCATATCATCATCACCATCCTCCTCCTCCTCCTCCTCCTCCTCCTCCTCCTCCTCGATCGGCAAAAATTTCTCAGATTCAATGGCCCTTCCTGCCCTGTTCTTATGGGGACCTCAGTGTCGATTTCCTCTCCACATCTCTGCCCTTGGTGAGTTCATTCTGAGTTGTCCGTATTCTTGGAAGTACCGCCCTCTTGGAAAGGGGGGAGGGGGCGGTGGGGAGGGAGTTATGTTCACTCACCTGGCTACACAACCAAACAATTACTGTTCTAAGTAGGGGCGTAGTAGGTGGTGTCCTGCCCAGTTGGATCAGACCAGGCACCACTGATCGCCACCCAAGTGACTCGGCATCAGTGCAGTGCCTCCTCTGAGGCGGTGGAGTGGATAATGATGAGTTGACATTGACTGTCGATCCTTGTGGAGTGCCGGTGCTGGGGCTGCGGCGAAACAAGCCCGGGTGTAACTTTGGACAGGGAGCCGGAATGAGTCGGGCGCGGGGGTAAAGATTTAGGAGTGGCACAGAAAATGAAACATCGACGACAAGAAAGAAGGAAAAGAAAACAGAAAAAAAAGCTATCTGCTAGGAAGTATGTTTTCACGAAATAGTAACACTTTGTATGTCTTCAGAGGTGAAATTTCGTGTTTTTGTACATGAAAAAATAGCTCTATCAATCCACTCTTACAATTACTTCCCTGCGAAAACAGGAACTTTGTTTTCACTCATGAACTGACTCAAAGGGCATAGCCAAGATCCGTTTGATGTTTCCAAAGTTCTGCGCTCTCCCGTGCACCCTTGTAATTTTGCATACCACTTTGAGTTAAAGAAAGAGATACGACTTGTAATTTTGCATACCACTTTGAGTTAAAGAAAGAGATACGACTTGTAATTTTGCATACCACTTTGAGTTAAAGAAAGAGATACGACTTGTAATTTTGCATACCACTTTGAGTTAAAGAAAGAGATACGACTTGTAATTTTGCATACCACTTTGAGTTAAAGAAAGAGATACGACTTGTAATTTTGCATACCACTTTGAGTTAAAGAAACAGATACGACTTGTAATTTTGCATACCACTTTGAGTTAAAGAAAGAGATACGACTTGTAATTTTGCATACCACTTTGAGTTAAAGAAACAGATACGACTTGTAATTTTGCATACCACTTTGAGTTAAAGAAAGAGATACGACTTGTAATTTTGCATACCACTTTGAGTTAAAGAAAGAGATACGACAAAATCGGATTTCCTTGACGACAATTTGTGTTTTTAAAAAA